>WNWU01000081.1:1048-33592 GCA_012654045.1 Ptyas mucosa
GCAGAGCAGAGCAGAGCAGAGCAGAGCAGAGCAGAGCAGAGCAGAGCTGGCTGGAGAATTCTGGGTGTTGAAGTCCACAAGTCTTAAAGCTGCCATGTTTGAAGACCTCTGTTTTATGGTGTCTCCCCAGAGAGGAAGAAGAGGAGGGCTGGTTGAATTCCAAGACTGAGCACTCCAGTTGTAGGGCGTCCAGGACAACTCACCACAGCACAAGAATTACACTGCATGAGTCCTCGATTTACAACGGTTCATTGGGTGATAGTTCAAAGTTACAACCGCACTGAAAAAAGGGGATTTACGGACGTTTTTCACGCTTGTGACCATCGCAGCATCCCTGTGGTCACGTGATAAAATTCAGATGCTTGGCAACTGACTCGTATTTATGACGGCTGCAGTGTCCCAGGATCACGTGATCCCCTTTTGTGACACCTGACAAGCAATGTCAGTGGGGAAGCCAGATTCACTTAACAAGCGTGTTACTAATTTATCAACCGTAGGGACTCACTTAACAACTGTGGCAAGAAAGGTCATAAAATGGGACAAAATTCACTTAACAAATGTCTTACTTAGCACCAGAAATTTGGGGCTCCCGTGTGGTCATAAGTCGAGGACCGCGTGTAATACCAAAGAGAGGTTGGAATAGAAGCATTACAGAAAGGATGAAAGGTGAATAGCAAAAATTAAAATATTTTTAAAAATTATTTGAAAGAATTCGACTGAATTGTTTAATTGTCCTGCGGAGATTTAGCCATGGTTACTTGGCCACAGCAGTTTGGTACCAGTCAAGGAGAATCTTTGTAGACATGAGAGGTCCTTGGTGCCCTCTGAGCTGGGTTGATTTTTTTGCAGGCGTTTCATGACCCAGTCTAGGTAACATCATCAGTTGGCCACAACTGTTAACCGCAAGCTGGCCACAGCAAATTACCCCCTTCCGAGTTGCAAGGCTGAGGGTGAAGGAACAGATCTCCCGCAGAGTTCCAGACATCAGCAATGAACCAACCGTCCGTTTTTGTGTTTTTTTCCAGCTGGCAAAGGAAGTGCCTTGGGAAATGACTGATGCACTTTATGTGTGAGACCCTGTGTGGATCATTCCGGGCAGCAGAGATCGGAACGGGTGGAAAATAGGGCGAGTGGAGGTTGAAAACGGAGGCTGAAAACGGAATGGAGCGCGCAAAGGTGGCAATAGGGGATGGCGATCCCTGCAGCCTGAAACAGCTGATCTTCGGGAAGCCGATCTAACGGACAATCAGCTGCTTGTGCTAATCAGGCTGTGCTGAAGCTGACCAGGCTGTTTGCTGTTTGCTGCAAGGAGGCAAATTGCTGGGAGGCAGAGGCCAAAGCGGGTGGGTGGAGCTTCGGGAACATTCGTTGTATAACGCAGACATTTCCACCCAGTTTTCGGGGTGGAAAAGTGTGTCTGATATTCCGAAAAATACTGTAGTTTATTTTGTTGTGTATTTCACATATTCCCGTCCAGAAATTGCAGGTAAAGGAGTTGATTTTAAGGAAACATATGATGCTGTTACTGTATCTCAGGAAAATTGGGCACAGCCTGGAGGGGAATCGTGGTAGAAAGACCAGGATCTTATGAAATCCATGCTGGGTAGAATTTTTCTCTTTTAAATAGATAAGATAGATAAACTTTATTGCCGTTTTTTTTACGGTGGATACACTGGCACACATTAAAAATGTGGCCATTTTTTGAGATGTGGCACACTCTCAAAAATGTACACATACTTTACAAACATGTATATAGCTGCTTAAAAGTAATGGTGCCCCTTGCACATATGTGTTAGTCGTTCCCGACTCTAGGGGGCGATGCTCATCTCCGTTTCAAAGCCAAAGAGCCAGCGCTGTCCGAAGGCGTCTCCGTGGTCATGTGGCCGGCATGACTCAACGCCAAAGGCACCCGGAACGCTGTTACCTTCCCACCAGAGGTGGTCGCTATTTTTCTACTTGCACTTTTTACCTGCTTTCGAACTGCCAGGTTGGCAGAAGCTGGGACAAGGAACGGGAGCTCACTCCGTTGCTCGGTTCTAGGGATTCTAACCACTGAACTGCCGACCTTTCGACAGTTGGACAACTAATAAGCTCAGCGTCTTATTAACTTATTTTTTATTTATTTATGTATTTCATCAAGCATGTGTTTGATAACAGATACAAGTGTAAACGTGATTATGAATACATGAAATGGATGCAAATAAAAGGAGCATTAAGACAGGGACGGTAGGCACGTTGGTATGCTTATACACAACCCCTTACAGTCCTCTTAAGAATGGGGTGAGGTCAACAGTAGACAGTCTAAGGTTAAAGTTTTGGGGTTTGGGGGAAGAAACCCCAGAGTCAGGTCGTGTATTCCAGGCATTGACCACTCTGTTGCTGAAGTCGTATTTTCTGCAATCTAGTGTGGAACGGTTTACCTTGAGTTTGTATCTGTTGTGGTTGAAGCTGAAGTAGTCATTGGCTGTCTGAGCGACCACGTCCCTCAATATAGCTGCTAAGGAGAGAGAGGCCATGGACGTTCATAAATCGATTTGAATCTCCTTCCTTTTATCTTGGTTAGGTAGTGGGAGGTAGTGTTGGATTGATGGGTTAATGACAAGGGCCTCCAGCTCCTGAAGGGATATAAAATCTGGTCCTGTATTGATTTATTGATTTATTGATTTATTTATTCTTTATGTACTGACTCCTTGACTGAATCTTATTCCTTGATTTTGTTGAAGGATATTTCTTCCTATGACGCTACAGTTGAAATTATTATTATTATTATTATTTGCTGTGCTTTCTTTAAATAAACACTTGCAGCTTTGTTTGCATTTATGCTTTGATTGTTTTCGAGTCCACAAACTTCCTGTTGTAGCATTGACACTCTTCAAACCACCTTCCTCTTGCAAGCATTTTGTGCACGGGTTTAAGGGTGGGGTAGACATTCGGTTTGTTTTCTTTCCTGTCCAACAGTTGCTGCTAAAAGTCCAGGAAATTATAGTTCTCCTTTTTCCCCTTGGTTCACTTGAGTGACGTTTCCATCAAAATGTCAGCCAACATATTATCACGGCTCAACATGGTTGAAGAAGATCATCCCAGAGTCCTCAGGATTGAATATATTTCATTTCTTTTTTTTTACATTAACTTTTTAATTGTTTTTATGATTGTTTGCCACCCAGAGTCACCGATTGGAGATAGGCAGAGAAAGGCGGTCGTTTAGGCAGCAATATTGGGAGTCCTCTACTTATAACAGTTCATTTAGTGACGTTTCAAAGTTACAACGGCACCGGAAACAAGTGACTTACGGTCATTTTTCACACTTAACGACCATTCCAGCATCACCAGTGGTCATTTAATCAAACTTCATACCCTTGGCAACTGACATACCCATTTATGACAGTCGCAATGTCCTGTGATCCCCTGTTGCGACTTTCTAACAAGCGAAATCGATGGGAAATCCGGATTCACCAAACCGCTATCTTGCTAACTGAACACCTCCGACGATTCACTTAACAACGGGGCAGGAAAGGTCATAAAATGGGGGCAAAACACACTGAACAAACGAAACGTGTTTGAATATTAGCAGCTCGGGTGGGTAGCTGGTGCCGTTGGGCTTGAGCTCCCAGCTTGGCAATTTGGTTGTAAACGTTGCGTCACCATTCGAGGAGATGCCGTCCGAGTGTTTTGAATTGTACTCGTCTGTCAGAACGCCCGGTCTTTAAATACCATTTTTTTAAGAGATGCAAATTAGCACGAATGTTATTTGTTTGGATACTTGTGAGTCATAGTCCGGTTTCAGATTGTTTGATTGGCCGTCTGTTGTTACTGAGCCACCTACTAATCTACGTAGCAGTAACAACAGGCAGGCAATCAAACAATCCGAAACCAGATCGTGATTCACAAGCATCCGAACAAATTAGTTTGTTTGTTCAGATACTTGTGAGTCATGGTTTGGTTTCGGACCGTTTGATTGGCTGGCTGTGGTTACTGAGACAAAGTCCTTGCCTTTAAGTATCTTCTATATGATGCCACAAGCAAACCACAGCCACTAACTCATTTGCATCACATTAAAAAAAAACCACGGTATTTAAAGACCTGTGTTTTGACAGAGGAGCCCGCTTCAAAAGCCACAGAGGATGTCTCCTTGAGTGGTGACAAAATTGCCAGCCAAATTGCAGCTGGGAGCTCAAACCAACAGCCCAACATTTAATGAATGTCTTACTTAGCAATTTAGCTTTTGGGGGGTGGGGGGTGAGGTTGGAGCGGCAATCCCTGACTCCCCTTCCTTCTAAAACCGATGGCACCCCAAACTCCATCATCCTGTGCCAGCTGAGGGCAGCCTTCAGTAACAAGCTATTTTCCAAGGAACCTGAACGCCACACAAGGAACAATGGATGGAAACTGATCAAGGAGAGATTCAACCTAGAAAGAAGGAATTTTTCTGACAGTGAGAGCAATCAACCCATGGAACAGAAGTTGCCTTCAGAAGTTGTGGGAGCTTCATCCCTGGAAGCTTTCAAAAAGAGACTGGACTGCCCTCTGTCAGAAATGGTGTAGGGTCTCCTGACTGGGTGGGGCGGGGGGTCGGCCTAGATGACCCCCAAGATCCCTTCCAAGTTGGTTAATCTGTTATTATTCCGTTATTCAGAAATTGTGGGAGCTTCATCTTCACTGGAGGCTTTCAAAAAGAGACTGGACTGCCACCTGTCAGAAACGGTGTAGGGTCTCCTGCCTGGGCGGGGGGTCGGCCTAGATGACCTCCAAGATCCCTTCCAAGTCTGTTAATCTGTTATTATTCTGTTATTCAGAAATTGTGGGAGCTTCATCATCCCTGGAGGCTCTCAAGAAGAGACCAGGCTGCCACCTGTCAGAAATGGTGTAGGGTCTCCTGCCTGGGTGGGGCAGGGGGGTCAGCCTAGATGACCTCCAAGATCCCTTCCAAGTCCGTTAATCTGTTATTATTCCGTTATTCAGAAATTGTGGGAGCTTCATCATCCCTGGAGGCTCTCAAGAAGAGACCAGGCTGCCACCTGTCAGAAACAGTGTAGGGTCTCCTGCCTGGGCGGGGGTCAGCCTAGATGACCTCCAAGGCCCCTTCCAACCCTGTTCATCGATAAACAAATCCAGTTTGTTCCTGATCGCCTAAAAACATCGGCCGTCCCCTTTCTCCCTCTCCCCTATATCTACCCACCCGGGGGGGGGGGGGGGAAAAAAAAAAACCCTTTCCTCCCCCCCCCTTTCGCGGGTCCTTTCGCTTTCGCTTTCCCTTTCGAGTTTCGTTTCCTCCGCTCGCAGAAGCTCAGCGCTGGCTAGTTTCCTTTTTCTGGGGTTGCTTTTTTTTTTCCCAGTTTTCTTTTCCGGAGAAGCTCCGCCTCGCCTGGAAGGTTCGAAAGCCGAGCGGGCGGTATAAAAGGAGGCGGTCGGAGCCGGCTGGAGCGAGAGACGGTGGTGTTATTTGTTTTGGGGAGCTGCTTTTTGCGGACGGAGAGAGCTCGAAGCACCGAACGGCTGAAGATGGTAAGAAGCGGGATTTGCGCGCTTCTGCGGAGGGAGGATGCTCTCTGCTAAACGCAGCCTCGTGGGGGGGGGCTCCTCCAAGCGGGGCAGGGGTTCCTGAGCCCCCCCCCCCAAAAAAATCCTCTCCGGGGTCGTCCTGGGTGGGTGGGAAAGTCGCCTTCACAGCCCCATTAAAGCGATCCTCTGCTGGGCTGTGAATCCCAACCACATCCTCCATTGCGCGTTTCCCCCCCCCCCCCAACTTCCAGGCGCTGATCCTGAACGTGAAGCTTCTGACCGGCCAGGTCCACTCCGTGGCTTGCAACCCCAGCCATACCGTCTGGGATTTCAAAACCCAACTGGGGCGCCAGAGCGGGGTACCCCCTTATCAGCAGAAGCTGGCCAGCTCGAACGGCGGCCACCTGGATCTCCGGGATGGGGCACCGCTGGCCGACTACGGGCTGCGCACCGGGGACACCCTCCTGCTGATGGTGAAGAACGAGGAGTCCATCCCGGTTCTGCTGAAGAACTCCAACAACCGGACCACCACTTACCACGTCCTGCCATCCAACACGGTGGCGCAGTTCCGAGCTCAGATCCGCGCGCAGGAAAGGATCCAAGACGGTCAGTTCTGGCTGACCTACGACAGCCAGGCTTTGGAGGATGGGCGCAAAATCTCCGATTACAACATCTGCCCCGGTGCCACCGTTACTCTGAATCTACGGTTGAGGGGGGGCGGGCGAGGGGATTGAATATTGGCTTGCCTCTCTTCCTCCCCCCCCCCACTCTCCCCCTCCCCGTCCCAACTTCTGCTCCCGTTACTCTTTCCTTGCGATCCTGTACCTTTGATCGAGTTTTTTCTCCGTCGGTGTTAGGAATCCAGAATTGTGTTCTGTTAATCAAAAGGCTGGCTCTCCCGTTTTACCTCGACCCGGCTGTGAAATAACAAGTTTGACAAAATGAAAACAAATAAATTTTCCAGTAAAAAGACAAGTTTTTGTTTTTTCTTTTTATATATATATATATATATATATAAAGTACTAGAAGGCAGGATAAAGAAAAAAAGGGAGGGAAACTAACCTTTATTTCACCAGGCTGGCCTGGCCTAATTCTCCTCTTTTAAATAATAATATAAATTTTAAATCTGTTTTAAATTACTGGGGTTTTAAAATTATTTACGGCCAAATTATTTAATTGGATTTTAACGTGTTTTAAATGTTGTATTTATATGTTTTTATTTATGGCTGTGCACCGCCCTGAGTCCTTCGGGAGTAGGGCGGTATATAAATCAAATAAACTCGAACTCGAATCAAGGAGGAGAAGCAAGCTGGAATTAAAAGGAGAAACTTCCTAACAGTGAGGACAATTAACCAGAGGAACAGCCGGCCACCAGAAGTTGTGGGTTAGGGTCATCATTGGTGTTTTTTAACAAGAGATTATTGGACAGCTGTTTTACCTGAATTGGCACAGGGTCTCCTGCCTGAGGAGGGGGCTGGACTAGATGGCCTCCAAGGTCCCTTCCAGCTCTATTCTGATTGGAAGGGGAGGTGCAGGCAGAACTTGAACTGGTGGGGTTGACTTGATCATGTTTTGGGCTGTGGTATGTACCCATTATAACCTGGAGAATTTTGGACTTTGATCCCAAACTTCTGGATAGACTTTGGAGCTCATCATTGCCTGTCTCGTAAGTTTGATTTGTTTTGGGTTTTTTTTTTTAAAATGAATTTTTATTAAATGTTTTACAAAAAGCTTAAGAGCTAAGGAACAGAAAAGAAAGGATGGGAAAAAAAGCGAAAGTACAGAAGGAAGAAAAAAATAAGTATCCAATCTCCTTTTCGGCAAATAGAAATTAATGATCTCATATCATATAAAACAATGCATACTTTTTTTTTTTACTCAAAACCACAAATCATAAATGCATTTTTTCCCATATTATGCAAAGTCCTAAATTTCCAGGCGGCCATAAATGAAGGTATTGTTATCAGACTTTCATTTTTGAACATATAATAGTCTCTTTGTCGTCATTTTGAAGAATCTTTCCCAGTGTTTTTAGACCTGGGATTGAAGTGGGAGGGTTAACAAACCATCATAAAAGAGGGCACCATTTCCTGCATTCATAATCGTATTTATACTTATATCTGGTGTCTTATACATGCTTGACAAATAATATAAATAAAATAAAAATAAAATTTTGGTGTGCTGATTTCCTGAAGAAGAGCAGTGGGGGAAGTGGGGATTTCTAAATTTTGACCCAATCTTTTTCTCATCTTTCTCTGGAATTCCAATTGGACCCAATTGGAAGGAAATTCAATTAGATGTCTCGGGTTGAAATCACATTGAAGAGGAGTCACATTAACCTGAGCAGAAGATAGGAGGCCAGGCATTGTGGGTCATTTACCTGTGTTGTAAAGTTGTATTTGGGTAACTGTCAAGATCCGTATATCTGCCATTCTTCAGGGGAAGGGTGGGTTTTTTTTAAATTGCTTCTTTACTTATTACTTCCTTTCTTATATATCTGTATCCTGCAATTTATTGATTTATAACTTCTAGCCTGGTGCCTAAGCACCCTGGCATTTTCGCATCTTTTGGGGGAAGGGCAGGGATGCGGTGGCTGAGTGGCTAAGACGCTGAGCTTAAGGTCAGCAGTCCAGCGGTTCGAATCCCTACTGCCGCTTAACGGGGTGGGCTCCCGCTCCTTGTCCCAGCTTCTGCCAACCTAGCAGTTCGAAAGCAGGTAAAAAAATGCAAGTAGAAAAATAGGGACCCCCTTTGGTGGGAAGGGAACAGCGTTCCGTGCGCCTTTGGCGTTGAGTCATGCCCGCCATATGACCACGGAGACGTCTTCGGACAGCACTGGCTTTTCGGCTTTGAAACGGGGATGAGCACTGCCCCCTAGAGTTGGGAACAGAAGGGAAGGGCAGGGCCATGTGGACGATGACCCCGAGAAAGTTATCACTTTCCCAGAGCGGCTGGTACAATAACATCTTGGTGGCGCAGCAGACTAAAGTGCTGTTAAGTAGCACCAGCTGCCTGCAATTACTGCGAGTTCGAATCTCACCAGGCTCAAGGTTGACTCAGCCTTCCATCCTTCCGAGGGAGGTAAAAATGAGGAGCCGGATTGTGGGGGCAATAAGCTGACTTTGTATATAAAAAAAAAGAACACCGCTTTGTGGGGGGCGAAAGCCCTACTAAGCAGGTATATACAAAAGTATGAAGGCTATTGCTTAACGCATTGTAAGCCGCCCTGAGTCTCCGGAGAAGGGCGGCATATATAAATCGAACCAATAAATAAATAAATAAATCTTCACACCTGAGAATTGGCTGAATCCACATTGGACAGTTGGGAGGAGGGGGTTGTGATTTCCTGAGGGCCCCTCGGAGCCTGCTTTCTCTTTCGCCCTGCCATCGCCCCTGTTCAATAAAAGATCCCTTTTGAAGTGCCAAGTTTCCAGAGCCTTTACTTTCTTGGTTAAGGGGGAGAAGCTGGGCCTTACCGCAACGGTGCTTTTTAGACATTCAGGCTGCCTGTCTGGATTGTGCTGATAAACGGCAAACCAGACATCCGCTTCTGTTCTAGTGTAGAACAGAATGGAGGTTACTGCAGCTCCTTTAGCTGACTGCGAGTTCAGCAGATCAGCGGATCAAATCTCACCGGCTCCAGGTTGACTCAGCCTTCCATCCTTCCTTCCGCGGTGGGTAAAATGAAGACCCAGATTGTTAGGGGGCAGGATGCTATTTAATATCCTGTCTTTGGTGTAAGCCGCCCAGAGTCCTCAGAGAGTGGGCGGCATAGAAATAGGACTACAAAACTAAAACAAATAAATAAAAGAGGAAGATTGTGGGGTCCTTGGTGCTCTCTTAGCTTGCTTGTATGTATGTATGTATGTATGTATGTATTTATTTATTTATTTATTTATTTATTTGATATTTTATTAGTTTTAAATGTAAAACAAGGGACATTGCTCAACGTCTCTGGTTTCTAACGTTTGCGTCAAAATTCAAGTTAGCAAGTAATATATTCCTTAATCTATATACAAACTCACATCTCTCCTATTTCATTATATATCAACTATACAGCATTTTACTTCCTAAACAGCTATACATATATTTAATCAACCTATATTACGTTCGCAAATTCAATATACCTTGATATACTGATATATATTGATACATACAGTATACTGCTCAAATAAATAAAGGGAACACCAGCAGAAGACATCCGAGATCTGAATGAATGAAATCGCCTTATTAAATACTTTGTTCTTTACATACAGTAGTTTATACACTGCTCAAACAACTAAAGGGAACACAAAACTACTGTATGTAACGAACAAAGTATTTAATAAGGCGATTTCATTCATTCAGATCTCCGATGTCTTCTGCTTGTGTTCCCTTTATTTTTTGGAGCAGTGTATATACATTTCCAGACATTCATTATCCCTTGTTTTTGACATTCTTCCTCTTATAATCTAACCAATTATAAAATTTATTCCAGACTTCATAGTACGTTGATTCACTTTTTGTCTTTGAGTTCTAAAGTAAGTCTCTCCATCTCTGCACAGCTGTAAATTTTGTATATTACTACTTCTTCCGAGGGTTATTTCTTTACACTTCCATTTTTGGAAGCTTGCTTGGTTGTTTTTTTTTTTTTTTGTAGACTAGGTGACATCATCTAGTCGTCATGCTAGATGAAAATGGGGGTTTCCAAGAGGAGGAGGAGGAGGAGGAAGATTGTGGGGTCCTTGGTGCTCTCTGAGCTTGCTTGTTTTTTTGTAGACTAGGTGACATCATCTAGTCATCATGCTAGATGAAAATGGGGGTTTCCAAGAGGAGGAGGAGGAAGAAGAAGAGTAAGATTGTGGGGTCCTTAGTGCTCTCTGAGCTTGTTTCCTTACAGACGTTTCATTACCCAAACTAGGTAATGCCATCACATCACTAGCCCTGATGCTGTTACCTAGCTGGGGTAACGAAACGTCTGCGAGAAAACAACCATGCTCCGAGACCGCCGAAAGATTGTGAAGGGGCGAGTGGTAGACCAAGAGGATGTGGTGCTCTTGGATGGCACCAGAGGGCGATCCTGCCCCTTCGGGTCAATTTCGGCTTTCTCGCCAATTGTGCCGGAGACAAAGGATTCCTTGGGATCTGTAAATCCTTTCAGCCTTCTCTTGGGCGAGCCAGCGTGTAAAGCCTTTCAGCTCTCGCTTGGACATGATCTCTCTGGGAAGCTACAGCCTGGCACAATTCTCCAATTCGTTGGGATGGGACCTCCTCGCCCTTAAAAGACGCCAAGAGCGGCCACAGGTTTGAGGGTGTCTGTCTTCTCGCTACTACTCCGAGAAAAAGAAGGGACGCACGATGGGCTTTGGGAAGGTCTGGAGAGACTTCTGGAGTTACGAGACACCCAAAGTGATTGTGGTGAGGAATCCTAACTTGGGCATCATTTACAGGCTGGTCCAACTTCTCATCCTGGTTTATTTCATCTGGTAAGCGTTGCCACCCTCCTGGGAGAGAGGCGGTGGTGGGGTATTCAAAGATGCTTTGGGGGAGATATTGCGGCGTGTAGCTTGAAGAAGATTTAGCCGGAAATAATAATGGAAATAATTGGAATATTCAGGTTCATATTGATTAAAGGGGAGAAAAAAAAGATAGTTATATGACTAACTGATTTATACTAAAATGTTGGATTTGTATTATCAAAGGAAATATACGTTGTAAAATAAGCAGGTTTATTATTTTTATTTATTTTATTATTTTATTAATTTAATTTATATACCGCCCTTCTCCCAGAGGGACTCAGGGCAGTGTACAGCCAGAATAAAACACACAGATAAGAATTGGACAATTTATAAGAATTGCACAATTGTAACACTACATGACTGACTAATTTGAGGATAGATATAAAAATAGCTGACGATGGGAAGGGGTATAATATAGAATAGAAGGGAAAAGCTGAATTTGGTTAAGATTAGAGATGAGAATGAAGGGTAATATTGGTTCTTTTTTTAAAAAAAGAGAGATGAGAAATAAATAGGGCAAAAAGGAAATATAGAAATTCTAAATTTAATTGAAATGACTAAACTATGTTTAAATTCGTGACTCGGCCAAATACTCTGTTCAAAGAAAATACATTGTATGTTTGTGTGTTTGTCTAAAAAATAAAAAAAATTTTTTTTTTAAAAAAAGATGATTTAGCCAAGGAAAAACATGGGAATATGTGTATGTGTGTATTTATTTAATATCGCATATGAATATTATAATATTAGATCCAGAAAGCTGGGAGGAAAGAAGAAATATTTATCCCTAAAAGCAAAACAATTTGCTTTTAGGGGCAGGCTGCAGAGAAATGGGGTACAGCAGATTTTTATAGGGGAGCTGGAAATGTCTACATGTTGATTCTAGGGTGACACATATTTGTGTCTCTCTCTGTGTATGTGTTTATTCTTGCAAATGCGCACTTCCTCTGGGACACCTAGTTTAATGAGCTCTGTTGTGTTCGCAGACCATATCCTTTGATATGTGGATTAGGTCTGGGTAATTTATTTGGGGGTGGGTGGGTTGAGGAAGGGAATTTCTGCTTTAAGACTGGTCGAGGAATTGTTCAGGTGCCACTGATGTTCTGGTTTTTGCCAAACAGGTACGTCTTTAGCAACCAGAAGGGCTACCAGGAGTGTGAATCTGGTCCAGAGAGCTCCGTCATTACCAAAGTCAAGGGGGTCACCTTCTCGGAGCGCAAAGTGTGGGATGTGGAGGAATATGTGAAGCCCCCAGAGGTGAGACACACCTCCCCCAGCGCAAAGGAGGAACACTGAGGGTGGGAGGGCTTCTCATCCCTGGGGGTATAAACAGAGGCATAGAATCAAAATCATGTGAAGTATTAATACCGCTTTATAAAGCCTTAGAAAGACCACACCTTCCTTCCCTCCCTCCCTCCCCCTTCCTTCCTTCCTTTCTTCGCTCCCTCCCCTTTTTCTCTAATCCTTCCTTTTCTCCCTCCTTCCTTCCCCTCTAATCCTTCCTTCCTTTGCTCCCTTTCCTTTTTCTCTAATCCTTCCTTTTCTCCCTTCTCCTCTAATCCTTCCTTCCTTCCCTCCCTTTCTAATCTTTCCTTCTCTCCCCCATCCTTTCTCTAATCCTTCCTTCCTTTCTCTCCCTCCTTCATTCCTTCCTCTAATCCTTCCCTCCCTCTAATTCTCCCTTCCTTCCTTCCTGTAATCCTCTCCCTTCCCTCCTCTAATTCTCTTCCTTCCTTCCTCTAATCCTCCCTTCCTTTCCCTCCCTCCCCTTCCTTCCTCTCTAATCCTTCCTTCTCTCCCCCTTCCTTCCTTCCTGTAATCCTCCCTTCCCTTCATTCCTTCCTCTCTAATCCTTCCCTCCCTCTTCCTTCCTTCCTGTAATCCTCCCTCCCTTCCCTCCTCTAATTCTCCCTTCCTTCCTTCCTCTAATCCTCCCTTCCTTTCCCTCCCTCCCTCCCCTTCCTTCCTTCCTCTCTAATCCTTCCTTCTCTCTCCCTTCCTTCCTTCCTCTAATCCTCCCTTCCCTTCCCCTCTCCCTCCCTCCCACCTTAACTTGGATCCATGACCGCAATGGAGATATGCTATCAGCAGATATCTAAAAGGATCCTTTGGGAGGGGCGAGGGCCTTTTTTAAGAATATATTTTTGCCGATGGCGCCGTAAGGTTAGATTTCGAACAAATCCATCTCACAGCTCCTGCTCCGGGGGGGAAACGTGGCTTTGAAGAACAAGCTTGGGCAGCTGCCTTCACCCCCTCCTCTCTCCCCCCCCCTTTGCAGGGAGGCAGTATCTTCAGCATCATCACCCGGGTTGAAGTGACCCCTTCGCAGACTCAAAGGACCTGTCCGGAGGTAGGAAACGTTGGAGTGAAGCTGCACATCTGAGTGTTTATTCAGTAAAGTTTGCACTCTTGGTGTCAGAGAATTCATGACCGGCAGAGACATGGCAACTGAGTCAACCAATGAGGACTGTTTGGAAACTGAAACGGTATTTGCTGGAGACAGCTAGGTGTGGCTTAGGTGTTTGGACCTAGGCTTCCTGAGACTGTAAAAAGCACACAATTAGTCCTAAAAATCCTCTTTTTATTTCAACGGCTGTGAATTCTGTTCATTCCCAGCCCGGGATGAGTTGCAAAGAGTTAGTAAAGAGTCCGACAGACGTCTGCCACAGTCCTTCGGGATAAGGCCGATAAGCACCCACCTTTATCTCCCTTGAAACGCTGCCAAAGACCTAATTGCCAATTAGTTTTGCAAGGCCACACGGAGCACAGTCAAAACGGAGCTTCAGAATTTAAACCAACCAGAACGAACGATGTTGCTTCCTGCAAAGGCTCACGTGCCTTTGCTCCTCCTTTATGTCTTATCATCTCCAAGCCTTACTCCTGAGTTGCCCCTTTTGTCTTAACTGTTCTTGCCTTCTGGCAGATCTGCACATGCGCGCACTGAGAACAGGCTCCCCCTGTTCCTCTGCCTCGCTGACATCAAACACTGGAGACTCTGGAGTCAGCACATAACTCCCAGATGGCCCTGGCCACCTCTCTGCCTCCGATGCAGAGCTCTTTTCTGAGCCTTCCTCAGACTCCAGGACTGGCCCATGTTCCTCCCCAGACTCCTCACTGTCCGCCTCTGCTGCTGACGGACCATATTAGGCTTAGCTTAACTGCCCTGTATAGAGGAGGTTCCCTTTGTCTGTATTAAGCTCTGGGCTCTAAAACAAAACTAGTCCGTCTGCTGAATTGAAACTGAAACCGTTCTCTCCTCTGCTTGTGTTTGCCTGTACTCTCTACCACGTTGGAAGAACCACTCTTGGTATTGTTTATATATCTCTTGTGTTATTATGTATATAAAGAGAAGTTAATGAATCCTGCTGCATCAGTTACCTGTGTGTGTTTTCTGGATTCGATTGCTGCAACAAACCCTTGAGACTTGGTAAAATAACGTCCCGAGAGTTTCTTTTTCTGGATTCGCCAACTGGACGGTGGACCGTCTGGCATCTTAACTGACCACTAACTCCCCCCCTCCTGCGTCTTGTCTTCTGCAGAACCTGAGGGCCTCCTGCACGTCTGACCAGGAATGTGTCACGGGTGAGATGGAGGTGCAGGGGAATGGTGAGTAAGGGGTAACTCTTCTCATGTCTGTGACTCCCAGTAGCTACCAGTTTGTCCATCCCTTATGACAGTACGGAGACAGCAGTACCCTGAGCATAAAAGCAGAGGCAAAGGGGAGATCTGCACTTGTTGTTGTTGTTGTTGTTTTTCTGCAGGAATGAAGACGGGGCATTGCGTCCCCTACAACATCACCAAGAAAACCTGCCAAGTGATAGCCTGGTGTCCTGTGGAGAACGGGGAGACATTCAGGTAATAAGGGACATGGAGTCCAGATGTTCTCCAGCCCAACCCTGCCCAGATTGGTGTCTTGAACTGGAGTAAGATGCTGGGCTCGCCTAGCACACCAAACCACGGATTTATTTTAACTATGTTTGGTGAGACGCAATGGCCCGGCTCACGTTCTGTATGAAGTCGTAATCCTTGGCTTGCAAACCAGAATGGCTGGATGATGGACTCGGATCGAAGAAATGTGGGTCTAGATCAGGGGTGTCAAACTCAATTTCATTGAGAGCCACATCAAGATTGGGTTTGACCTTGGAGGACCCGGTGGGGGGCGTGGCCATGGTGGGCATGACACGGGACCGCACCTCCGCAGACATGGTTTTAAAAACTTGTAAAAATAGTGAACGTGGTGGCTCAGTGGCTAAGACGTTGAGTTTGTCGATTGAAAAGTCTGCAGTTCGGCGGTTCGAGTCCCTAGTGCCGCGTCATGGTGTGAGCTCCCATGACTTGTCCCAGCTTCTGCCAGTTCGAAAGCAGGTAAAAAAATGCAATTAGAAAAATTGGGATCACCTTTGGTGGGAAGGGAACAGCGTTCTGTGCGCCTTTGGCGTTGAGTCATGCCGGCCACATGACCACAGAGACGTCTTCGGACAGCGCTGGCTCTTCGGCTTTGAAACAGAGATGAGCACCGCCCCCTAGAGTCAGGAACGACTAGCACATATGTGTGAGGGGAACCGTTACGTTACCTTAAAAATAGGGAGGTGTACATTTCTGTGATTTTGTTTTTTAAATACTTACTTGATCTACTTGATCACCCTATGAGAGAGAGAGAGCAGATCAAAAAACTGACAACATAGGACGAGTAGAACTATAAATTATTGACATAGGCTACAGTAGCAGAATCCTGCAAGCCTGAAAGGTGAAATATTTTACTTTTCCTTACTTTTATAACCTTCCGAGTCAGGTTATATCAATCCCAGGATGGTTTAAAACGAATGTGAGTGCATTTCTCGCAAGCAGGTGGATATTCCACAAACTGGAAGGATTTTATCCGTTTTCCAAAACCAGCGGAGCTCATCTGCTGCAAAGTTAGCAAAGGAAGCCAAAAGGGATCCTGGGCATGGATTACTTGGCCTTGTCCATGGTCAACTTCATTTTATTTCTATATCTAGGTGAAGGCCAGAGCCTGGTTGTAATCAGATGTAGAGAGTTAGGAAGGAGAACAATTCTGCACTTGGACTTCACAAACCCAGAAGAATGCAGATTTGTTGTGGCCCGGACGCGGCCTGTGCAGTTAGTAGCTGATTCAGACAGCGAGGAGGGTGGTGTGGTGCTGCGCCAGCAGCCTGTGCAGCTGGCGCTCGAGTCGGACAATGAGGAAGCTGGAGAAGATGTGGGGATTCAGCCAGGGCCTTCAGAACCTCCAGAAGCTCCCATAAGTGAAGAGGACGAAGAGGAGGAGCCTCTTCTCGATGCACAGGCGCGCAGAGCTGCCAAAAGGCAGGAGTGGCTCCTCAGGAGGAGGTCTCCTCGAGAGTAAGGCTTGGGGCTAATTGGCCACTCCCTTAGCCTATTTAAGGAGGAACGCCGACTGAAGCAATTTGCAGGGAACAACTTCGTTCACATACCTTCCTGTCATGTCTTGCTTATCTTATCAGCTTCCTGCAAATTGCTTCTGGGCATTCTGCCAACCACAGTAAGTTTTCAGTTACTCTTCTTTGAATTCTAGGCGGCTGTTAATGCAGTTAATTAACAGCCGTTGTTGTAAGAAACTGGTTTATTTAGTAAACTAAGGTTTGAATGGACTTTGTGCGTGCTGCGTTCTTTGGGGTCCGTAGCTGGGGCAGAACAAGATTTCTGGTCCCCGGGTAGCTTTGCCTCCATCTTAATGTGGCTTCGTTCTTTCTTTTTGACTTCCTAGCGAGAGTTTGGCAACGATGGCTCCGGAGTTCACCATTCTGATCAAGAACAGCATCCATTTCCCTCGCTTTCACTTCTCCAAGTAAGGACCCGGCGGACGATCCCTTAAAAAGGAGCCAGCCATGCGCTGCAGCAGCCCCAAAAAGCCGATACGATCCTCGGTGGTATAAACGGAGGCATAAAATCAAAATCATGTGAAGTATTATTAGTGCGGCTTTATAAAGCCTTACGAAGGCCACACCCGGAATACTGGAGTACCAGTTTTGGTCACCACGTTACAAAAAAAGATGTTGAGACTTTGGGAAAAGTGCAGAGAAGAGCAAGTAAGATGATTAAAGGCCTGGAGGCTAAAAACATATGAAGAACGGCTGCAGGATTTGGGTTTGGCTAGTCTAGAGAAATGAAGGACTGGGGGGAAGCATCAGAAAGCAAGAAACAATAGATGGAAACTCACCGAGGAGAGAAACAACCTGGAATTAAGGAGAAATTTCCTAACAGAAGTTGCCTGCAGAAGTTGTAGGTTTCTGGAGGTTTTTAAGAAAAGACGGACAGCCCCCTGTCTGAACAATATAAGCCAGGGTCTCCTGCTTGAACAAGGGGCTGGACTAGAAGACCTCTTAGGTTAGGTTTCTGGCTAATCATCCTGCTTTGCCTCTGCCCTAGAGAGAACATCCAGGACAACAGTGATGGCTACCTGAGGAACTGCACGTTCAACGAAACCACAGATCTTTACTGCCCCATCTTCAAGCTGGGTTTTATCGTGGAACAAGCAGGCGAGAACTTTTCCGAACTGGCTCAAAAGGTAACCTTCTTTATCTTGGCTGTGTGGTCTCCTTACTGCGATATGTTAGGTAGGGAGGTCACTATGTTTGGGGTGTTGGGTGGGTGGGCAGGGAGAGAAAAGGACACTGGTTTAGGTGCCAGTCTAGAGGTGGGGAAACCCAGGTGTTAGTTCTCAGTCCCAGAAGCCAACTTTTTTCTTTTTTTAATTTGATTTATGTGCCGCCTTTCTCCGGAGACTCAGGGCGGCTTACAATGCGTTAAGCAATAGCCTTCATACTTTTTATATATATTCATACAAAGTCAGCTTATTGCCCCCCCCCCCCACACACAATCTGGGTCCTCATTTCACCTACCTTTGAAAGGATGGGAGGCTGAGCCGACTTTGCGCCTGGCGAGATTTGAACTCGCAGTAATTGCAGGCAGCTGACGTTAATAACAGTGCTTTAGTCTGCTGCGCCACCAGCTGACCCTCAGCCAAGTCTGGTGTGATGCTGGTTGAAGGGGTTGGGAAGATCCCTGGGTTCAAGTCTTCCTAACAGTGAGGACAATTAACCAGGGGAACAGCTTGCCACCAGAAGTTGTGAATGTTCCAACACTGGAAAGTTTAAAGAAGAGATTGGATAAACCATTCGTGGGAAACGGTATAGGGTCTCCTGCTTGAGAAGGAGGCTGGACTAGAAGGCCTCCAAGGCCCCTTCCAGCTCGATTCTGATTCTTTTGGCCCTGCTTCTGTCCTGTAGGGCGGTGTGATCGGCGTGATCATTAACTGGAATTGCAATCTTGACCTGCCGGACTCCGAGTGCAACCCCAGATATTCCTTCCGCAGGCTGGATCCCAAATGGACTCAGGCTTCCTCTGGCTACAATTACCGGTAATACTTTTTACTGCTTTTTCCCCTGGGGTGGGTGGGTGGAGTCTTAAGCCCTTTGGGGTTTCATCTCTGGTCGGCCGGGGTGCGTAAGAGTGCCAAGGCTGGCCCTCCTGCTTGCTTCCCCCTTCGCAACCTGTCAGCCTAGTGCAGGGTCTCCAATCTTAGCGACGTTTAAGACTTGCGGACTTCAACTCCCAGAGTTCCTCAGCCAGCAACGGGCTGGGAGTTAAAGTCCACGAGTCTTAAAGTTGCCAAGGTTGGAGACCTTTAGCCTAATGAATTTGCAATTGGGAAGGGGGGGGGGGAAGAGAGGGAGAATTGGAATGTGGGGGGAGGGGGTTCGAATCCATGCCGTGCCAGGCAAGGAGGAGGCATCGCTCCAGCTCAAGGCCACCTGAAAGCTATGACGAAGCTCCGTTCTCAAAACAAGAGAAGTTATTTGCTAACTATCTGAAAGGGCCAACCTGTGTTTTTAATCTTTGGATTAAAAAAAAGAAGAAGAATATTCCAACTGCCACATCGTCTTTTTAAATCGTCTTCTGGACAACCTCAAGCCAAACAGGTCTGGGTGGTATTTGAGCGAACTGGTAGCGGCGACCGTGTGTGGGCTAGGCCATCCTAGTTAGCCACATTTTCTAAGCCGTGCACATGCGTGCATGCCGCGCGCGGGAGGGGCAAAGTGCACGCGTACGAGTGAAGCAAGAGTGCACACGCTCTCGCATTTTGGGTGGACGGCGAACCAGCGGCGAAATCATGTGAAACCCACCTGGGAAAACTTCTGCTTGAATTCTCCAGGTTTGCAAAATATTATCAGCAGGGTGGAAGAAGCACCCGGACCCTGATCAAAGCATACGGAATCCGCATTGATGTCTTAGTGCACGGACAGGTAAGGTTCTGCCAAGTTTATAGGGTTCCCCCCCCCCATTTGAAACCAGATTTATTCGCCACGTCCATTCTTGATGAGAACGCCGTTGCATGGCATTGAAAGAAAGGATAAATTGACATGATCAATTTCACATCCAGGAACGTCACGGTTTGCTTCCGAAATATGCGTAGGAGGTTAAAGAGTTTATTTATTTTTATGTTTTTCTTAAATATATACATTTTTTATTTATGTATAAATATTTTGAAAACGGTGTATTGTTCAAGCCCAGGATGGCGAACCTGTGGCACGCGTGCCTGAAGTGGCACGCGGAGCCATGTCGCCTGGCACGCATGATGTTGCTCGTTTCTCTTCCGGGTTTCTGGCCGGCATGAGGACGTGATGATCAGCTGGCTTTTGTGCGTGTGGCAGTGCCGGAAACTGGAAAAGCTGGTTTTCCGGCGGGAGCATGCTCACCGGTCAGCTGATTGTTGCACACGGATGCACATCAGTAACTGGAAGACTAGCTGGCCGGTGCGCATGCTCGCAAGCCAGAAACTTGAAGTTCATTTTCCGAAGTGCATGCCCCCTAGGCGTGGTGTCACCCGTTCCTTTCCCGGGTTGTGGCCCAGACGAGCATGCGCAACAGTGGTGGGATTCTTAAAATTTTACTTCCGGTTCTGTGGGTGTGGCATGGCTTGGTGGGCGTGACAGGGGAAGGATACTGTAAAATCCCCATTCCCTCCCCACTCGAGGGGAAGGATACTGCAAAATCCCCATTCCCTCCTCACTCCAAGGGAAGGAGACTGTAAAATCCCCATTCCCTCCTCACTCCAAGGGAAGGAGACTGTAAAATCCCCATTCCCTCCCCGCTCCAGGGGAAGGATACTGTAAAATCCCCATTCCCTCCCCACTCCAGGGGAAGGATACTGCAAAATCCCCATTCCCTCCTCGCTCCAAGGGAAGGATTCTGTAAAATCCCCATTCCCTCCTCACTCCAAGGGAAGGAGACTGCAAAATCCCCATTCCCTCTCTACTCCAGGGGAAGGATACTGTAAAATCTCCATTCCCTCCTCACTCCAAGGGAAGGATACTGTAAAATCCCCATTCCCTCCCCACTCCAGGGGAAGGATACTGCAAAATCCCCATTCCCTCCTTGCTCCAAGGGAAGGATACTGCAAAATCCCCATTCCCTCCTCACTCCAAGGGAAGGAGACTGCAAAATCCCCATTCCCTCCTCACTCCAAGGGAAGGAGACTGTAAAATCCCCATTCCCTCCCCACTCCAAGGGAAGGATACTGCAAAATCCCCATTTCTTCCCCATCATCTGGGACTCGGGAGGGAGAGAATAGATGGGGGCGGGGCCGGTCAGAATTTTTACTACCGGTTCGCTGAACTACTCAAAATTTCCGCTACCGGTTCGGTTCTCCAGAACTGGTCAGAACCTGCTGAATATCACCTCTGGTGCGCATGCATGCACACGCTCCCTTTTCGGCATTCGGTGCCACAAAGGTTCGCCATCACTGGCCCAGGCATTTCATTTGACCGTGTTTATAGTTATGGAGTCAATGGCCAGTTGGCCTTATGGGAACGGGGTCCAGGTTGCAGAGATTGTGACGGAATTTCCGACATTTTCGGGTCTCCTTTCTTTAGGCTGGGAAGTTTAGCCTCATTCCTACCATCATCAACCTGGCCACAGCCCTCACATCCATCGGAGTGGTGAGTAGTAGCAGCAGCCCTGGGGCGTCCGTGCACAGTTCTCTTCGTGTAGCTCGGCGGCGAAGACGCTTGAGCTTGTCGATCAGAAAGGTCGGCAGCTCGGCGGTTCGAATCCCAAGTACAGGTCTGCTTGCGTGGGCGGGGAGGTTGGACTAGATGACCTCCAAGGTCCCTTCCAGCTTTGCTACCGTTACTGATCGTCTCTGCCCCCCCCCCTCCCCTCCGTTCTTTGGCAGGTGTCCTTCTTCTGTGACTGGATATTGCTGACTTTCATGAATAAGAACAAGGTGTACAGTGCCCGAAAGTTTGATCAGGTATGAGGCAGCAGGTCAGAGTCTCCACATCTTCGGGATAGGCTTCCATGTGCTAGGTTGGTTCACAGACGCCGACCAGTAAGAAGGACAGGCGATCATGGTTGTCCAAGAACACAACCGCAGCCTGGGGATGCCAAACTGGGAAGGAAGATTTCCCACCCACCCCCTTTCGTAACAGCTGGCCAAACCAAGGAGTGTCTTAGGATTCGCATGAAATTCACAACATGAAAAGGAGCAGGAGGGTTGTGGGAGAGAGAGCGCTGCTCCATCGTTGGGGAGAACAAACCACGTTTGAAGGAAAAAGCAGAATAGAATAACAGAGTTGGGAAGGACCTCGGAGGTCTTCTAATCCAGGGGTCAGCAATCTGCGGCTCTGGAGCCGCATCTGGCTCTTTCAGCCCTCTGCTGCGGCTCCGTCGCTCAAAATACGCCTCACAACCGCCAATGTGCGACACCCGGCCGGCACGCGATTTATTGAGCTTTTCAACCCCCCCCGGTTAAATCCAAGAAAAGAACAGTTTCAGAAGAAAACAGAATGTTTAATTCGACTACATATCCTAGCTTTGTGGCCACTCAAGAAATAAGTCGGGAAGGGTTTTTGTGGCTCCCGGTGTTTTCTTTTCTGTGGGAAACGGGTCCAAATGGCTCTTTGAGTGTTTAAGGTTGCAGAGCCCTGCGCTAGTCGTTCCCGACTCTAGGGGGCAGTGCTCATCTCTGTTTCAAAGCCGAAGAGCCAGCGCTGTCCGAAGACGTCTCTGTGGTCATGTGGCCGGCATGACTCAACGCCAAAGGCGCACGGAACGCTGTTCCTTTCCCACTAAAGATGGTCCCTATTTTACTACTTGCATTTTTTTTACATGCTTTCGAACTGCTAGCTTGGCAGAAGCTGGGACAAGTCACGGGAGCTCAGCCCGTCATGCGGCACTCAGGGTAGGAAAAACGGGGCTGCACAACAAAGGGACGAGTGTTGCAGGCAGCGAAGACAGGAATGGAATGGAATAGAATAACAGAGTTGGAAGGGACCTTGGAGGTCTTCTAGTCCAACCCCGTTTAGGCAGGAAACCCTCCACCACTTCAGGCAAATGGTTATCCAACATCTTCTTAAAAACTCCCAGTGTTGGAGCATTCACAGCTTCTGGAGGCAAGTGGTTCCCCTGATGAATTGTTCTGTCAGGAAATTTCTCTTTAGTTCTAAGTTGCTTCTCTCCTTGATTAGGTTTCTCTGCCCACAAATGCAGGGAATTGTTTTTTTTTTAAAAGCCATCACTGCACACCAGATACTCACGGGTTTTTTCTTCTTTGGCCAGGTATCCAAGAATCCCGAGGCCTCCGTGAAAATTGAATTCAGGGCCGCCAATTTCGGCCCCCAAACTTTCTCCTTGGAAGACCTCAAAGACCCCCAACGCCCTCGGAAGCCCTAGGTGCTTTGGAGAACATCAAGCCCCCCTCCTCTCTTTGGCGGCCCCTCAAGTATTGGAAATATCACGTCGCCCCTGGTCTTTCTCTTCATGAGACTGGACGTACCGTTCCAAAGTTTCATACGGTACTGAAAACAGGACTTGGGACCCGTTTTTCAAACTTATGACCGTTGCAGCCATAATTTACATTCAGATATTTGATAATTGACTCACCTTTATGACAACTGCAGTGTTCCGGGGGGGGGGGGGGGGGCTCACGTGATCAACTTTTGCGGCCTTCCAACAAGCCAAGTTGATGGGGAAGGTGGATTCACTTAACAAACCCATGTTACCAACTGAACGACGGCGGCGATTCGCTTAGCGGGCGTGGCAAGAAACGGGACAAAACCCGGCTTCGCAAATGTCTCACTTAGCAACAGAAACATTGGGCTCAATTGTGGTCGTAAGGGGAGGCCTACCTGAGTTGGGAACCTAGTTCACTTCAAGGATACCGTCTCTGCAGGGGTGGGCTGCTGGAGTTGGGGGTTCGGGAGAACCTCTAGCTAAGATTCTGTGCAGTTTGGAGAACCCCCGAATTCCACTCCTGGCTGGCCCCGTCCACCCCGCCCCTCCCCTCCTAACACGGCCCATTTTAGATGCAGGTAAGTGCAGGTGTGCATGGAGGCTCAGGGACGGTGAAAAACGGGCCTACCGGCAGTTTGGGAAGACTGGAAACGGGCTCATTTCCGGCCTCCGGAACCTGGGGAGGCCATTTTCACCCTCCTGCAGGCTCAAGAAAGGCCTCCGGAGCCCGGGGAGGGCAACACCCCCCACCTTGTGGTGCAGGAGGCCAATTAGGCCACACACCCACTCTGGCCACACCCATCTACCAACTGGGCAGAGAATCCCTTCCTAAGGGTCCGGAAACACTGAAAATAAATGGCAAGTTTCATTTTATTCCTTCGGAATCAAAGCTCTCTCCTTTTGATCCCCTCTCCTGAGTGGAAAAGCTCAGTGGGCCAAGTGAGCAGAGAAGCTAATTGAATTCGGCCATTTACACAATCGAATTAGTTGCAGGGGGAACAGCCAGCTTCGGGGAAGCTCAGACACTCGGGACTTGCCTTTATCTACTGTTTCAAAAAGGGTCAATGCTTACCCACCCCTCCATAGGGAGGGGAAGGCACTGCGGAGCCAGGCTGATTGGGGTTGGGGTTGGCCAAGTCCCAATGGCGAAGAGCCAACTGACGCCAGCGGGATGGCATTTTTGCAGGAAACGGGTACCGCAACCAGAAGGAAGATTTGTGTCGTTTTGCGCAGCCAAAGGGCTTCGCTCTTGTCTGGAAGCGACACGCAGGAAAAGACGTGGGGTTAAAACCCCGAAACTGAGCGTAGCTGGGACCCAAAAAAAAACCCAACTTATTGTACGATTGTTTCCATTCATTTTATACCAATAGCAAAAGCACTTAAGACTTATATACCACTTTCTCTAAGCGGTTTGCAAAGTCAGCATGTTGCCCCCGACAATTTTGGGTCCTCATTTTACCGACTTCGAAGGGTGGAAGGCTGAGACAACCTTGGCCTGTACAGAATCGAACTGCTGGCAGCGGGCAGAGTTAGCCTGCAATACTACATTCTAACCGCTGCGGCACCAGGGAGAAAGGGAATAAGAGAGGAAGGAAGGAAGGAATGGTAATAGCACTTAAGACTTATATACCGCTTCACAGTGCTTTCCAGCCCTCTCTAAGCGGTTTACAGAATCAGCCTCTTGCTCCCAACAATCTGGGTCCTCGTTTTATCCACCTCGGTAAAGGATGGAAGTCTGAGTCAACCTTGAGCCTGGTGAGATTCGAACTGCTAAATTGCAGGCAGCCGAAGTAGTACTGCAGTACTGCAGTCTAACCACTGCGCCACCAATGGCTCATTGTCAAGCCTGGACACCATTTTGGGCATTGGAACTTCAGGCCTGCCACATTGACTGCTGTGGGAAACTGGGAGGGGAGATTGTATGGAGCCGGGGAGATATGTAGTCAAAATAACATTCTTTTCTCTGAGAGTCAAGGACATTCTGCCCTGCATCTGGAGGGGTGCGACTGGGAGGCATCTCCAGATGGGACGGTGCGTTGATTGGGCCATGTGATGGACTTGTGGGTGCAGGGGGGAAGGGACTTGGACTCTCCTTTGGGTAGGGGAAACCCGGAAGCTTTCAGATTCCGGTTTTCCCAGATGTGCCAGTATGACATCTCTAATAAGATGGAACTTTGAGGAAACTTAAACCTCTGAGTTTTCTTTTGTTTGGAGGGTGTTACTTGGAACCCTGACATTAACCCGAATCTGAAAGCTTGAGTTCCTTCTCATCCTCTTTGCAAACCCCATTCCCTTCTAGCACTGATGATGTTACCTAGCTGGGTAATGAAACGTCCGCAGGAAAACCACCAAGCTCAGAGATTAACAAATTAGTACATTTCACCACTGCATTCAACCTAGAATTAAGGTAAAATTGCCCGAAAGGGCGAAAAATTAATCAGTTGGAACAGCTTACCTCCGGAAATTGTGGGCGCTCCGTCACCGGAAGTTGGCGTTTGTCCCAAATGGGTATAACGGTCTCCTGCTCGAGGAGGGGGTTGGACTAGAAGACCTCAAAAGTCCCTTCCAACGCTTTTAATTCTACGTTGAGCCATTTGTCCGGCCGTTTTGTTTCTTTATTGCACATTTATCTGCTTCATTTGTTTGGATTTAGACGGTGTCAACTTTATTTATTAAATATATTGGCAAAGGCTAGTTTGAAAGAATTCTCTATAGCACAAACTTTTTTAAAAAAAAAACAAACCAACCAACCCAAAGTCAAAATAAAAACAGCGTAAAATCTGGGCAGAAAAACGCCCCCGTAATTCAAAGTTTGTTCCGGGTCTGCGAAAAAGGGGACAAGGAGCGCCCAAAAAAATACTCCTCGCATTTCCGTGCTGAGTTTCGTGAGATGGATCAGCCTCGTTCTGACGATGGCACCATTATCTCCTCTTCTTCTTCACAAGGCCTTAATTCTATCCTCTTGATGTTTCCACGCAAGGAAGGACAACCTTAAGGCTTGTAGCTTTTGCTCCCCGGGGTGAAGCCTTCCTCGTCAGCTGCCTACATCAGCAGTGCTCTCCTTAAGGACTTCACAGCCGGGCCGAGAAGGAGACCTGTGTACCTTGGCTTCTGCCTGAAAGGATCGAGGGGCTTCCTCTCAGGAGAGAAGCTGAGGATTCATCTGAAGCAGCCACTGAACGTTCTCCAGCAAGTGGGTCATTCCGTAATGCCGAGCGATGCCCTGGAAAACCTTCAAATGATCCAGGAAGCTCTGGATACGAGAGGAAAGAGAGAGAGAATGAAGGGGAAGGTGGGCAACCAGGGGTGAAATCCAGCAGGTTCTGGAGAACCGGTAGCGGAAATTTTGAGTAGTTTGAAGAACTGGCAAATACCACCTCTGGCTGGCCCCAGAATGGGGTGGGAATGGGGATTTTGCACTATCCTTCCCCCAGGGAATGGAGATTTTGCAGTATCCTTCCCCCTGGAGTGGGGAGGGAATGGAGATTTTGCAGTATCCTTCCCCCAGGAGTGGGGAGGGAATGGGGATTTTGCGGTATTCTTCCCCCAGGAGTGGGGAGGGAATGGGAATTTGGCGGTATCCTTCCCCTGCGACACCCACAGAACCAGTAGTAAAAAAAAAATTGGATTTCACCACTGTGGGTAACCCTTCAGCAAGAGACTGGCGAAGGAAGGGGGAGGGGGCTCCTCACCCATCAGGGGAAGAGCAGAGGTCAAGGACCTGAGGGAGGGAGACTGGGAAAAAATAGGAAGTGGGGTTGACTCTACCTTGGTGGGTAGCAGGAGGTCGAAGTCCCCAGCACAACTGCAGTAGACGGGCATGTGAGTATCCTTAATACCTTTGCATTTCAAGCACACCTGAAACGGCCAAGACACAAACGGATTAGGCTCTGCTTCAGATCCCTCGGGGAGTGGTCTGTCTTCGCAAAGTTTGCAGCAAGCTCAGCGCCCATCCTCAGCACGGACCGGAAGGCATTCACGGCTGCTACATTCCTGATCTCTTAAGATGCCGATTAAAGTCAAGAGACCCACCACTCTTGACGGCGCTTAAGCTGCTGGCCGATCACCAGAACACCACACGAAAGTGGATGAAAGCACGGAGTAAATATCCCCTCCCCCCCAAGATATTTCTGAGCATATTAATCCTAATTTATTTATTTATTTATTTTAATTTGATTTCTGTGCCGCCCTTCTCCGGAGACTCAGGGCGGCTTCCAAGGCGTTAAGCAATAGCCTTCATACTTTGTATATATTTATACAAAGTCAGCTTATTGCCCCCCACAAACCGGGTCCTCATTTTACCCACCTTAGAAAGGATGGAAGGCTGAGTCGACCTTGAGCCTGGCGAGAATTGAACTCGCAGTCATTGCAGGCAGCTGGATGTTAAATGCTGCCTTAGTAGGAGGCATTAGCCTAATAGTATACCTCCAGGATTTAATCTACCCCCGACATATATGTGGGCGACATACAATAGAATTAGAATGACTCATGGGGTGTGGGCCGACTCCTTGTATAAATGGGGAAAGACGCCTTCAGCACAATGCGATTGCGGGGCTCCCCGACAGACTATCCAACATATAGTGAGGGAATGCTCTAAGAGAAGGTTGACTCAGCCTTCCATCCTTCCGAGGTAGGTAAAATGAGGACCCGGATTGTGGGGGCCATAAGCTGACTTTGTATAAAAAAAGAACACCGCTTAGGGGGCCCCCGAAAGCCCTACTAAGCAGGTATATACGAAAGGATGAAGGCTATTGCTTAACGCATTGTAAGCCGCCCTGAGTCTCCGGAGAAGGGCGGCCTATCAATCGAACCAATAAATAAATAAATAAGAGAAGGCATCCAGGAGATTTTAGGGACTTCCTCTGCGTAACAACCACAGCTAATGACTGGGTCTCCAAACTCGACGTTAAACTCTGAAATGTTATTTCTGTTCTCCTCTTAGGTTTTCTTACTGCTCTTTTTCTAATCGTTTTAACCTATAAAAACGAAGCGTTTTAATACTGGGTGTGTGTGACCAGCCATACGCTAAATAAATACATAAATACATAAATACATAAATAAATGTCCCCACTCCTCCTCACCAGGTCTTGCAGCGTCAAGGCCATCAGCTTCTTCTGCAGGGATTCCACCAGAGCCATCTCGATGGCGTCGGAATCGTACTGAGACTGGCAATTGGAGCAGAGCCAGCTGGGCAGCAGAGAGTTGTCCTGGAAGAGAGGAAGGAGGACGGTGGGGGGGGCTTTGAAGGAGAAAGAAGGGGAGCGGGATTTGCAAGGGGAACAGCTCACTAACAATGGAAGAAGGAGCCTGAGTGGCGTAGGAGGATAATGCCTCCTACTAAGGCAGCATTTAACATCCAGCTGCCTGCGATGACTGCGAGTTCAATTCTCACCAGGCTCAAGGTTGACTCAGCCTTCCATCCTTTCTAAGGTGGGTTAAATGAGGACCCGGATTGAGGGGGCAATAAGCTGACTTTGTATAAAAATATACGAAAGTATGAAGGCTATTGCTTAACGCCTTGTAAACCGCCCTGAGTCTCCGGAGAAGGGCGGCATATAAATCAAATTAAAAAAAGAAAAAGAAGAAGAAGAAGGAAGGGCCAGAGAACAAGAGTGCAATAATGCAGCGGTCCCTATTTTTTGTGGCTTGGCGAACTGGGCTGCATGAGTGGCAATGCGCATGCATGCACACGCAGCTCTGCTTTTTTTTTTAAAAAAAATTTTTTTGATTTATATGCCGCCCTTCTCCGGAGACTCAGGGCAGCTTACAATGCGTTAAGCAATAGCCTTCCTACTTTTGTATATTTATACAAAGTCAGCTTATTGCCCCCACAATCCGGGTCCTCATTTCACCTACCTTAGAAAGGATGGAAGGCTGAGTCAACCTCGAGCCTGGTGGGATTTGAACTCGCAGTAATTGCAAGCAGCTGATCTTAATAACAGTGAATTAGTCCACTGCGACTAATAGTGAATTAGTCCAGGCTTGTGAAGTGGAGCTGCGCGCATGTGTGGACATGCACCAGATCGCCACTCGTAGAAGTTGAGTTGTGGGCACACACGCCGTTCTGCCGCTTGGGCAGCCCGGTTGCAAACAGGCCACAGCCCGGTAGAGGACTACGGCCCGGGATTTGTGGACCCCTGCAATAACAGATGGATAAGTCTTAGTGGACAACCAATTCAATAGGAGCCAGGTGTGTGTGATGGCATCCAAAAAGCCAATGCAATCCTAAACTGCATGAACAGAGGGATACAATCAAGATCAAGTGAGGTAGTAATACCACTCTATAAAACCTTAGTAAGGCCACACCTAGAGTACTGCATCCAAGTTTTGGTCACCACACTATAAAAAAGATGTGGAGACTCTCGAAAAAGTGCCGAGAAGAACAACCAGGATGATGAGGGGACTGGAGGCTAAAACATACGATGAACGGTTGCAGGAACTGGGCATGGCTGGTCTAGTGAAGAGAAGGACCAGGGGAGACAGGATAGCAGCCTTCCAATATTTGAGGGGCTGCCCCAGAGAGGAGGAAGGGGATCAAGCTATTTTCCAAAGCCCCCGAAGGCCAGACAAGGAAGAATGGATGGAAACTGACCAAGGAGAGATTCAACCTGGAAATAAGGAGGAATTTCCTGACAGTGAGAACAATCAGTCGATGGAACAGAAGTTGCCTTGGGAAGTTGTGGGAGCTTCATCACTGGAGGCTTTCAAAAAGAGACTGGACGGCCATCGGTCAGAAATGGCGTAGGGTCTCCTGCTTTTGGGGGGGGGGGGTAAGGGTTGGATTAGATGACCTACAAGGCCCCTTCCAACTCTGTTAATTTGTATCTGTATCTAAGATCAGGAACAGGCAACCCACATCCCCCATCGATTGCAGATGCTGGAATTTGTCTGCCCTGGATTTTGAGGCATGAAATACCCGAGAGAAAAAGAGAGATTAATTAGAAAACCTTGGAAAAGTCTAGGACTGTCGCTTGTCTCCTGCACCCAAACAGCAACTCCCGGAAGGAGGGAAGAGGAGCAGGGGAGGTTCGCAGCGGCAGCAGGTGGCAAGCGGGGGATCTGTAGGGTACCTGAAAGAGAGCAGGATCCTTGCAGAGATCCAGGTCCCTGCAAAAGTTGCAGTTTCTACAGATGACCTCCGGGAGGACGTAGGAGCGGCAGGGATCGTGGAAGTTGGCCTCCTCGGAGAATTCCCCCACGTCGATGAGACGCAGGAGGTCCCGCTTCAGCTTCTGCACTTGGTTGGCGATGTTGGCATCCAGAGACAGCACCTGGGGGAGAGAGGAGGGTTCTTCAGGGAGGGGGGGCATTTTTATCTTGCGCTCAGGGTATCAGCAGGGACTAGCAAAGACAAGGGGGAGATGGGAAGGGAGAGTTTCCGCCTTCAAAGACCAAAGGAAACTTCCCCCGTGGAATTTCCGTCTGCCTCCTCTTAACGGAGCTCCAGATCTTAACAGAGCGCCAGACGCAGTAAAGATAATAAGCTTCTCGTCACACCTGCCTGTTTAGATGTTTAGGAGTCTAGATGTCTCTTTTTTCCCCCCTGTGTCAACCCTTTTATTTCGTTTATAATATAAAATACAAAAATACAGAAGCAAATAATAGGATTTTAAGTTAGAAGAATGGTATAATGAAACATGGAAATTTGCATTAAATGATAAAATTGACGTGTGATATTAAAATCAGAAATGGAATATATAAAGAGAACATTTTTTGGAACACTTGGCAGCTGTTTGTGGACTTGGGAGATTGGACGAATTGGCGCCAGTACCCTTATCAAAGAAATTTTTGGAAGAATTGGAGATTTTAATTCCCTAAAATCTCCTTTCCATTTGTACAGCACGCTGCGGGGAGGGGGGGGGGGAATATCTTTGTATTTTTGTATTGGTTTTTTTTTCCTGTTATTCTTTAACAATGAAAATATAATAAATATTAAAAATTTAAAAAAAGAAGAAGCAAATAATAGGAAAAATAGGGGAGGGAAAAGCGTAGAGAAGAAGGGAAAAAAGAAAGAAAAGGCGTTGACTTCCGACTCCCATTTGGGGCAGTAGAATAAGACGGTAACATCAAACCCCAACTTCTTACTTTGACATAAGAGTACAAACTAGCCCATTTCTATAAACAACAGATCTATCTAATCGGGGAAACCCCACATCAGAGTTTCATTTTCCCCCATCTCGAGCACAAAGTCCAGAAGCGGTTTCCAAGCAGAAACAAAAGTCATTGTTCTTTCTTTTTCTTTTATTAAAACAGTGTCAGCATTCCAGAAGGACCCAACTCCAATTAAAAACTCTTGAGACAGGCGTTTTCTCAAATTTCCCATTTATTAGAGTAGGTTTTACTGGCACCTCTGGGAAAACCCGAATCTGAGAATTCCGGGTTTTCCCTCCGTAAATCAAAACCACATTTCCAGCCCCTGCACCCATCAGTCCATAACATGGCCCAATCACCTCCCGTCCCAACTCGAGACACCACTTCAACCGCTCCTCCTCCAGATGCAGGCATACCATGAGGAATGATATTATGACTAATTACATTCCTTCTATTAACCCTCCTAGTTTCCCAAACACAAGAATGAGGCAGCGTGGAAGCTTCCGGTGTTAATATGGCTTCCAAAGCTGACGAACAGTTAACGTAGCCGTCTCTGCAAACTCCAACTCAGCTTTTGCAACCCTTCTTCTAAGGATCGAAACGACCTTCCGTTTTTGTGCATTAAGTGATTTTACTGCCGTCGACATATATAAAATCAAAGTTCCAATTTCTTTTTCCCTGAAACCCCAAAGAAAACTTTCCAGTTCCATCTTTATATTCACTTTCTTTACTGCTCGGTCCATCCCAGCCCCCCCTTCTTCTTCCTCCTCCTTCTGCATAAAGACTACAGCTCCCAAGGGACTTCCCTCACCTGACAGACATGCTTGATGAACTCCAGGGCCGGATTGTTGAGCGTCAGGTGTGAGCCAGGCAGGGAGGGAAATATTTCGGAGACCTCTGTGGTGTGGCGAGACCCCGTGACTTTCTTTTGGATCTTCTGAGTGATGGTGAAAAAGCTTTGGGTCAGCTCGTTGGAGACGTACTCCTGCGAGAAAGCGATGGCGCCTAGAAAGGAGGAAGCAAGCAGACATGGTCATCCATGATGGGGAGGTATACGGCTGGCATAGAGAAGGACGCCCCACCCAAAATCTCCACACTTTGTGCATTCTTCAGGGTGCGGAAGATATTTCTGTCCAGGTGAGACAGAGTTTTAAGTTCAATCAATCAGAACTGAGCTGGAAGGGACCTTGGAGGTCTTCTAGTCCAACCCACTCCCTTTCAAGCAGGAGATCCTAAACATTTAGAACACAGAATAATGGAGTTGATAGGAACCTTGGAGGTCTTCTAATCCAATCCCCTGCTTAAGCAGGAGACCCTATACCATTCTGGACAAATCGGCTGTCCAATCTCTTCTTGAAAACTTCCAGTGTTGGAGCACCCACAATTTCTGGTGGCCAGCTGTTCCACTGGTTAATTGTCCTGACCGTTAGGAAGTTTCTCCTTAATTCCAGGCTGCTTCTCTCCTTGGTTAGTTTCCACCCTTTGCTTCTTGTCCTGCCTTTGTTCCCTATGACTATCATTAAGTGTTGTACCTTATGATTCTTGACGAATGTATCTTTTCTTTTATGTACACTGAAAGTGTATGCACCAAAGACAAATTCCTTGTGTGTCCAATCACACTTGGCCAATAAAAAATTCTATTCTATTCTATTCTATTCTATTCTATTCTATTCTATTCTAT
>WNWU01000081.1:75888-89290 GCA_012654045.1 Ptyas mucosa
ATCTATCTATCTATCTATCTATCTATCTATCTATCTAATCTATCAGTATCTATCAATATCTATCTATCCAGCTATCATCTACAGAACTATCTATCAATCATCTATCAATATCTATCTATCATCTATCCATCTATCATCTATACAATATCTATCGATCATCTATCTATCTATCTATCTATCTATCTATCTATCTATCTATCTATCTATCGTACATCGTCAAATAGGTTAACGATATTTCATCAAAAACTGACTTGCGTAGTTAAGTAGCCATTCGATTTAATTTATAGATGTAAGGATAAGGAAAAAAGAAAAAGAAAGCTTACCTCATCAGGTTCGTTGAATACACAGAACGGACCCTCATACTCAGGTTTGGGAGTGAATTCGAAGTCTTCGATGTCTTCCGAGACAATCTCCCGGTTTGTGATCAAGTAGCCCTGAACCACAGAAGGAGAAAGAGAGGCCACTGAATGTCTGATCAGCCAGTCGTCCTCTTGAGTTATTAATTTGGAACAGGGCAACCTCGGGGTCTGGTACCCCTTCCATCCTTTCTTCATTCTCATTTTGACGCGTGCATCACCATCTAAACCAGAGGTCCCCAAACCTTCCAGCTTTGCGGACCAGCGGCGGGGTGGATGAGGGGGTGGGAGGGAGGGGATGTCTATGGAGATTCTCAGTCATCCAGGTCACCGTGGTCCCAAAGGTGCTTTTTCCCCAAGAGGCAGCTGGGCATTCCGGTTTTTTCTTTGAAGAGGTCTCGCTTCTCATCCAAGAAGCTTCTTCCGCTCTGAAGAAGAACTGAACTGAGAACTGAAGAAGCTTCGTGGATGAGAAGCGTAACCTCTTCAAAGAAAAATCCAGTTGCCTCTTGAAAAAAAAAAGCACCTTTGGGAGAGGGGATGCTTCTGCACAAGCGCCTGGCAAGCGAGCACAGATGCGTGTAGCCACATTCCGGTGAGGGGCATACACCTGTGCGTGCGTGTGTTCTTGCCCATTTCCGCGGCCCGGTTGCAAACGCCTCATGGCCCCTTAGTGGGCCGCAGCCCAGAAGTTGGGGACCCCCTGATCTAAACAAGGAAGGAAGCTGGGCTTCCGTGAACCATTCAAGCCAATAAACTTGAGGAAGACGGGAGAACAGGATCAGCTGATCGAAGAAAACAATCGCAGGAAAAGAAGAGAAGGGGCTCCCACTCCAAATTTCAAATCTTTCCGGCCAGAAAAGTCTGCCATTCCTCTACCCCATCATGGCTCCTTTCAGAGCCGAGTTAGTAGCAGTCTCATTCTTATTCTCCTTTTCTATGCGATTCTAGTCGTTATAGTGGACCAAATCCTGAGCCGCGTAAGAGAACGGGGTTTTAAAAGGAAAGGCATTTCCAGCCCTGTAAGTATCTTTCTTCTGCAGTGCAGTTTGCAAACCTCCTTTGACAAACACTGTTAGGGTAATGATGATTTAATAGCTGACCAGCTGCTGTAAGGCTGTAAACCGAGATGATAACCGAAAATGAGTCAGCAGGGATAGCAAAACTGGCTGAGAAACTCTGGGAGTTGAAGTCCACAAGTCTTAAAGTTGCTAAGGTTGGAGACCCATGTTCTAAACTGCACTTTTCTTTTCTTTTTTTGCACGTCCTGCGACCTCAAGACTAAATTACAGGGATAATAATTCACCTGGCCATCAATCATGTAGGAGATCATCATGATCTGGTCCGTTTCTGCGTCAGGAAATTTTAAAGGGAGTTTTGTAGTCTCAATGTCAAAGGCAAGAACCACAGGATCCTAGAAGGAACAATAATAATATTTTTTTAAAAAAAATCAGGGATTTGAGAGATGGCTCGCTCCACGCAAACAAGGCCTAGGGATTTTAGAAAGGTTTCTGGAGAGCCTCTGCAGAGATAACTCACAGGCCGTTCCACCATGTCGTCCCGTCGAATAATCTCAGGAGGAAAACTGCTGCCCCGGTGGTGAACGTTGTACCAGTGAGCCTGTCAAAGAATAAGAGGACCGAACACGATTAAGGTGTTTAAAACGATTGGTCCCTTTGAATAATTTAAACAATACAGCCAAAGGGCGAACAGAGGTAGATGGCAAGCATTTTGCATTGACTCTTCAGTACCTACGTTACAACAACACGGTTAAAATCAGCCTCAAATATAAGATCTAGCAAAAGCATTGTAACATATGCAGCGAAAGAAACCAATGGCAAGCCTTATGGCCAGAATTAAGATGATAACATTGAGATGGAATTTGATCCTAGCGTCTACTCCAGAGGTCTTCAAATTTGGCAGCTTTAAGACTTGTGGACCTCAACTCCCAGAATTCTCCAGCCAGCATAGCTGGCTGGAGAATTCTGGGAGTTGAAGTCCACAAGTCTTAAAGCTGTCAAGTTTGAAGACCTCTGCTCTATTCACTCTACTAAGGATAGTCCTCGACAACCGTTCATTTAGGGACCATTCCAAGTTACAACAGCACTGGGAAAAAAAGGGACTTAGGACCATTTTTCACACTTATGACCACTGCAGCATCCCCAGGGACACACGATCAAAATTCAGGCGCTTCATATTTACAACAGCTGCAGTGTCCTGGGGGTCATGGGCTCAACTTTTGCGACCATCTGAGAAGCAAAGTCAACGAGGAAGCCAGATTCACTTAACAACCGGGTTACTAACTTAACAACTGCAGGGATTCACTTAAAATAAATCTAACAATAAATAAATAAATAAAAAAACGGGTTGTAAAACGGGGCAAAACTCACTTAACAAATGTCTCACATAACCACATAAATTTGGGGCTCAATTGGGGTCATTTAAGTCAAGGACTACCTGTACCGATGAAGCCATTCTAAGCTTATCTTCAATGTACTAGAACTACTAACAGAAAAAAAGGAGGAAGAACGCAAGGACAGTTCATTCGCGGAATCGAACCAAACTTTTTTTTTTATGTAGGAAAAGACCGCATGTTCTATCTCTGGGTGGGAATCCCGATTTATACGTTTTGCAACAAAACGTAAAAAAAAAAAAAGCCTAAAATAAAATTTGAGGGATGTTCGTAATAATAATTTCCTTCCAAGTGTATCACACTAGCACAATTTTTTTTATATCCGACCACAAATCAACTCAGCCTTTGAAGATGGGAACCTACAGCACCCCAATTTTTCAGCTGATGTACAGGGCAGGAGTTCTGAAACGGCAGTCCAACCCATTTGGATGGGTGTTGGGTGAAGGCTATTGCGCCTCCGGTGTTTCTGGTCACCAGGGATTCCGTGAGAGGGCAGAGCATGCACTCACCACGTGAATCTTCAGATCGATGGAGAGACGGATGTGGTAGGGCACGTCGTATTCCCGCATATCTATGATGTTGTCCATCTGGTCTGCGGTCTTCTTTGAGGGCTCCTCCTCATGGTTCAGACTGTGCCCAGTGAGAGCGCTAGGAAAAAAAAAACCAACAACCAGTCTGTTTTACAAGACTTCTTTGCATGCTGGCGGAGAGCAGCCAAAACATGGTTGTAACACAGAACAGAAACCGCGACTCATCTTTATACCCAACTGCAATCCCAAGATGCTTTGAATTTAAAGGACGTTTCCCAAGGATGTCGCCTCCAACTCAGAGGAATTGAGAGCGTCTTAACGAACTGAATGCCTGCTTGGTTTGGTGGCAGCAGTGCCTCAGATAGAAAGTCCATACAGAGAGTGGTGAGGACAACCGAGAAGATTATAGGAATCGTTATTCCGGATGCTCTTATAAGGGCTATGTGCTTAGAGCTTGGACTATTCGTGGACTACCTTACCTAGTCAGCAGGGTGGTGTAAGTGTCCAAAGCTTGGTCCCGTTCTCTGTTCTTCTTGACCGCAGGGGTAATCTCCCTGCGGACTTTTATCAGGTCATCCACGGTGTTGAAAGAAAGCTTGATATAATTTCGTTTCAGGCCAACCAGGTGATTGGGCTAAAAGAAAAGACCAGAGTCAAACTTTTGAGAGATTGATTCACAGAGATGCATGGATCATGGGATCGAAGCAATTAAGGTCACCAAATGGAGTACAGAAGAAGGCTTTTAAAAATACAGTAGCTGAAGTAAATCAGGTTAGGGCTATTGTGGTCCGCAGGCGGCCTCCAGAGTTGGACATCAGCGAGGCAGAGGAACAGGGGGAGGCTGTTCCCAGTGTGCACATGCGCAGAATGCCAGAAGGCAAGAACAGTTAAAACAAAAGGGATGACTTGGGAGTAGGGCTTGGAGATGATTGGCCCCTCCCATAAGACATAAAAGAGAAGCAAACAGGACGTGAGCTTTTGCAGGAAGCAATTAGTTCATCTGGTCTGTAAAAGCTGTGGAAAAGCTGTTTGACTCTGTGCTAAATTTGGCCTTGCCCTGTATTTGGCAATCAGTTCTCTGGCAGCATTCCAAGGGAGATAAGGTGGGTGTTTGTAAACACTGCCCTGATAGACTGTTTGAGAAGCGTTTCGGACTGGGAATGACAATAATTCACAGCCGTTTGAATTAAAGAGGTTTGCCGGGACTAAGTTTGTGCTGCTTACTTTCTAAGGAAGCCTAAATCAGAACAAAAGCAACACTGGATCAAAAGCATAGTTGTTACTATTTTGTTACAGCCCCATCCTCATTCTTTTTGTTAACTAGTAACGATTCTCTTATCTCTGTGGCAACATCTGCCACATGATTCTTGGCATCTTAACTTGCAGATGCCAAAAACATCTGGTCTTCCTGCATATATAAAAACAGCGTTTGCTGTGTTCATGATCAATAGACCCACTGGCAGAGTGGTGGAGGCACACGAGTGGGATATAGGGACAACCACATCATGGAATATTCTCATTTCCTGTTCACGTCCCTCAAAAATCTAACAAAAACAAAACGGATCAGGGATTGTCACGCTACGTCTTTAGGTAAAGCTGCCATCGTATTAAAATAATCTTGTTGAATCCATTTCTCACCAAGTCCAGATCCTCTTTGGGTACAATTTCCAATTTTGCTATTTTCCCCTGGAATTTCTTGGAAAGGAAGGATGATACTTCTCGGTCACAACCCTAAAAAGACACTTTATATGAAATGGCTGAAGGAGAATTTATTTCTACAACTATTCGAATTCTACCTGAGAAGAAAAGCTTATAAGAAATTGTCTGTACATCTGCAAAGAACGAAGGAATGATGAGCTGACCTTCTCTAGCTACTGTTCCTTTGAAGTAAGCACAGCCATCACCCTGACGCAATTGATGGTGAGCACACTTTCGGAAAAAGTTTTTCATTGTTAATAATGCTCTTGAAAAGTCCTAATACACGCTGTATGTATGTGTGTGTAGGGTAAAGGTTCCCCTCACACGTATGTGCTAGTCGTTCCTGACTCTAGGGGGCGGTGCTCATCTCTGTTTCAAAGCCGAAGAGCCAGCGCTGTCCGAAGACGTCTCCGTGGTCCTGTGGCCGGCATGACTCAACGCCAAAGGCGCCCGGAATGCTGTTCCCTTCCCACCAAAGGGGGTCCCTATTTTTCTACTTGCATTTTTTTACCTGCTTTCGAACTGCTAGGTTGGCAGAAGCTGGGACAAGGAACGGAGCTCACTCCATTACACGGCACTAGGGATTCGAACCGCTGAACTGCCGACCTTTCGATTGACAAGCTCAGCGTCTTAACCACACAAATCTCTCAGCACGTAAGGCACATATGATTGTATACCGCATTTATTAAGGAACAACTTCTTACTTACAATTTACTATTTCTAAGGTACAGTCACCAATGAAGTACTGAATAGCGCAATGTCTACTCAAAGAGTGGTATTACAGTGGACCGAAGTCCAAACAGGCTTGAAATCCAAATGTTGCAAATGTAGATTAGACTAACCTTTTGGGCTGCAATGTAGAAGTATGGTCTATAGGGCAAAGCCACCTAGGAGACAACACGAAGTAAACAAGCTGGGTTTCCAATGTTTTACAAATAGGTCATGTTTCTTTCTTACCAGTTTAACCTAAGCTACGCTCCAGAGACCAATGGCTCTTTGCCTATTCCACCTATAAAATGGGAAACGTTTTTGCATTGAAAATAGAAAAGTGTTTAGTAAACGATAAAGCAACAAGAGAAGCCAGATGTCGGGGTCCCGACAGATGCCCTAATTAACTCATAAGCCTCGAGCCAAGTTTTTAAAAAAATCCAGTTATTTATTAGGAGCAACATGTCAGCAACTTCCCGGGTGAAATCAACTCTGCCCCTCCTCTCAGCCTGTGTCATAAATCACATTCTCCAACCAGGCGCTTTCGCGGGCTGTAGAAACCACGCTTCATATGCTGGCTTTGGTAATCTGAGATCCAACCACGAAGAAGTTTTGCGTGGAATGTGCTTTTGAACGTGGCTGCTGAACTGCTTCCGTCAGTCCTCCCCCCTTTCCTGCCCAGAGCAGACCAGGAATGCTTTGCGAGTTGACACCAGAAAGATCGATTCACACAGATTTTATAGGTGATTGTATTTATTAATTTACTGATCAACTGGAGTAATAAGTTGCCTATGTCTCTAGGTGAGGCACAGTATAATTTCCAGACAATATAGTCCAGGACACTTATTTCAACCTGCATTATGTATTATTACGTATCATGTATTAATGTGTATGTGCTACAATCCCATTCATCGCATATCTAATCTTCCTCCCAACTTCAAGCAGTACTTTTAAAATGTGCCCATGGATAAATATCACCTTTAAAAGGTCCCAGTTTAAAGACACTACTGACCTTAAATCTACTTCCATCCTCCTGAATGAAATAATAATCCACAGCACTGACCAAGCGTTTATCTTCATCCAAAATCTCCGTCTAAAGCAAACAAGGTTACTAAAGCCATTTAATTAGAAAATCGCATTCTCCTAACATACTATTCTACAGTTAGGAGCCCCTAATTTCACCCCTAAAAGGGGGTGAAAATTTAGATGCGTCTTATACACCGAACGTAGCCCCGCCCACCCACTGGCCCCCACCCTTTGGCCTCTGCCTCCCAGCAGTAAGAAGAAACAGCTCGTTTTAGCTTCAGCACAGCCTAATGAGCACAAGTTGATTGGATGGCCTCCCGACTCTCAGCTGTTTTGCTCTCAGCTGTTTTGTGGGGACCTCTGCTGCTTGCTGCAAGGAGGTAAATTGCTGGGAGCAGATTTTTTTTTCTTCTTGTGCTAATCAAGCTATGCTGAAAACGAAACTGAAAGTAAAGCAGGCTGTTTGCTGCAATGAGGCAAAATTGCTGGGAGGCAGAGGCAGATTTCTTTTCCTTGTTTTCCTCACCAAAAAAGGTAGGTGCGTCTTATAGTCCAGAGCGTTTTACGCTCCGAAAAATGCGGTAAATCAAATCCACCCCGCTTATAACCATTTTTACCGCAGTCATTAAGTGAATCACCGTGATGAAGTGAATCCAATTGAAAGTGGCTGGGAAGGTCACAAATTACAATCATAATAAATAAATAAAGGGAAAGATGGAGGTTCCTACCGGGTGCATGTTGATCAGCCATCCCGTCCTTTCTGCGGGCTCCTTCATCCTCTCAAACCCAAACAGCGCATCGATTTTGTCCGTCCACTGGCTGCGCTCTAAACGCCGAAGCGCCGAGACAGACGAGGAGCCCTCATCCCTGTGGCAGAAAAGGAAAATATGTCGACCCAATTGAGAAGCCAACACCCTAACCCCGAAAAAGGTCTTTTTCGGCAAATCACTAGGTAAATGGTGGTAGCTAAGGCATGATATACAGGCATTCCTCAACTTACGACCACAATGAGCCTTGGATAGTACAGTGGTCTAAAGCACCCTGTTATTAACACAGCTGCCTGCAATTATTGCGGGTTCGAATCTCACCAAGGCTCAATGTTGACTCAGCCTTCCATCCTTTCTAAGGTAGGTGAAATGAGGACCCAGTTTGTGGGGGCAATAAGCTGACTTTGGATAAATATACAAAAGTATGAAGGCTATTGCTTAGCGCATTGTAAGCCGCCCTGAGTCCCCGGAGAAAGGCGGCATATAAATTAAAAAAAAAATTGAACCCAAAATGTATGCTGTTAAGGGAGAAATTTGTTTTAAATGAGTTTTGGCCCAATTTTACGACTTTCTCACCAGTGTTGTTAAGCGAATCACTGCAGTTCTTAAATTAGTAACCCGGTTGTTAAGTGAATCTGGTTTCCCCATTGGCAGAAGGTCGCAAAACGAGTTCACATGACTCCCCCCGGGGACTCTGCGACCGTCATAAATGCGAGTCAGCTGTCAAGCATCCGAATGTAACTCACATGACCATGAAGATGCTGCGACGGTCGCTAAGTGTGAAAAACGTTCCTAAATCACGTTTTTCCAGTCCCGTCGCAACTCTGAATGGCCACTAAAGGAACCGTTGTAAGTCGGGGACCACCTGCACGAGCACCTGGAAAAGCCGCACAATCACACGCCCAGCCACAAAGCGCCTCGAACGACAGTTTAACAACCTATTTTTAAATCGAGGCGCGTCGAAAGGAACACAGTGCCGTCTTCGACTCACAACGATCCGTTTAGTGACCGTTCAAAGTTATGACGGCACCGGGGGAAAAAAAGCGACTTAGGACCGTTTTTTCACACTTAACGACCATTGGCTCCATTCCCCAGGGTCACGGGATCGTAAAATTCAGATGCTCGGCCGACCAACTCGTACTTACGACGAGGGTCACGTTTTGCGACCTTCCGGCAAGCAAAATTCAATGGGGGTGGGGGAAAACCTGGATTCGCTTAACAACCGTGTCACTAAGTTAAGGACTGCAGGGATTCATTTAACAACGGGTCGAAAAACGGGGCAAAAAGCTCCCTTCACCCGTGTCTCGTTTAGCAACGTAAACCGTGGTCGTAAGTCCGAGGACCGCCTGTACCGAGGCCCAGCTCAGAGGGGGGGGGTCTTCCTCACCGAGGGGTCTCCCTCTCTCCGTCTTCTGCCGGGGGCTCCGCAGCCCACCGGCGCCTCCAGCCGCCTCCACCTCTTCCGCCTCTCCTCTGCGCCATCCTGGACGGCCAAGGCAGCGGCTCCCGGGCGCATTTCGCGCGCTGCGGAACATCTCGCGAGATCCACGCGCCTCCCGAGAGTTCGGTGGGAGCCGAAGTCCGCCAGGTATTAAAAGGGGCGTGGCTTGCCCACCCCTTCCTTGCCTCTGAACCAATCGCTTTTCTAACGCCTTAGTCTCGGTGCTAGGCGACGGCCAATGGAGGAGCAGCTTTCTCTTCGTTTGCTCCAAAGAACCGTCTCTGCAAACAGACCCGCCCCCCCCCCCGCTCCATCTGTCCATTCGTTCATTCGGTCCCGGCCACGCCCCCTCTTCCCCAATTGGAGGAAATAACTCCTTTCATCTTTCGTGGCCACTTTCCATCTATCCTTTCTTCCTTCTTCTTTCCTTTCCTTCTCTCTCTTAAATCCTTCCTTCCTTTCCTTCCCTCTCTTAAATCCTTCCTTCCTTCTCTCCCTTCTTTCCTTCCTTCCTTCTCTCTCCCTTAAATCCTTCCTGCCTTCCTTCTCTCCCTTAAACTCTTCCTTCCCTCTCCTAAATCCTTCCTTCCTTCATTGCGTTCTCTCCCTTCTTCCTTCTCTCCCTTAAATCCTTCCTTCCTTCTTTCCCTTCTCCCTTCTTTCCTTCTCTCCCTTAAATCCTTCCTTCCTTCCTTGCGTACTCTCCCTTCTTCTTTCCTTCCTTCCTTCCTTTCCTTCTCTCTTAAATCCTTCCCTCTTTCTTAAATCCTTCCTTCCTTGTGTTCTCTCCCTTCTTCCTTCCTTGCGTTCTCTCCCTTCTTCCTTCCTTCCTCTCTTTCTTTCCTTCCTCCCTCTTTTCCCCACTTCCTCCCCTCCCTTCTTCTCCCCTTCCTTGTTCCCTCCCTTCCTCCCTCCCTCCCTTTCCCAAATCTATAAGAATGGCCTCCTTCCTTTTTCCCCCCTTTTGCTGGCTTTCCACTTTTACAGTAACAGTCGGCTTAATGCACTCTCGATCGTTGCCAGTTAATGAAATTATCTTCGGGGCTGGCAACGTCTCCTCTGCCTCTTTGACCCCTAAATGCATCCAGTCTTCAGATCTGCTGCGTCAGGATTGGTATTTACAATCATTGCTTTTAAAAGCCGGAGCTGAAAGGCAGAAAGTGGTGGTGGCCATCCTGTCCTACGTCCTTCAAAGGACATTTCCTGAGATTTTGTGGGTGCTCCATCACTGGAGGATTTTAAGAAGAGATTGGACAGCTCCCTGTCTGAAATAGTATAAGGTCTCCTGCTTGAGCAGGGGGTTGGACTAGAAGACCTCCGAGGTCCCTTCCAGCTCTATTCTGATGGATTGATGATTAGATTAGTGAGTTTTCTTGAACCTTGGACGGTGACCGGTTCTACCATTAGGGGTTCCAGATCTGGGCTGAAAATCTTGTAAAAGAGAGACGGAGACCCCACCCTGAATTTTGCAGGAGTTTCTCAAAGCCAGATGTCCATGTTGGCATCTTCTGTCTCCAAACCAGGTTTCGTATCACGAACCCATCATAAAAACTGGGGTTAAATTAAGGTTGGATTTTTATTGCCAACAATTTGCCAGTTTCAGCTACTCCTAATCCTGATTGGTGTGTTTAAAATAGGATTCCCAGAATTCCTCAGTCAGCGAGGGTGGACTTCAGTTCCCAGAATTCATGCTGACTGGGGAATTCTGGGAGCTGAAGTCCACCCGTCTTCAAGTTGCCAAGGTTGAGAACCGCTGATCATCTTCAAAATATCCTTCAGTGATTTTCCAATTTGCTGGGCTACCATCAAGCCCATTTCTTTCATTTATCGATTGTGAAAACGAGGATCGGGGGACTTTTGATCATGCCTGGATGTTTATTTGCAGAATGCCAATAAAAAGAGAGTTTACGAGTTGGTCTGTTTCTTTGCTTCGTCATATAAAGCCAATCATCCCAGCTGCAGCCTGCGCTGTCTGTGGATGAGGGGAGCTGTGGTCCCACTTGTCGGATTTGGGATCAGCGATGGATTCTTTCCCTTGAGAAAAAAAATAAATAAATGCCCCGTTTTAATTCAGGGTTTTGAGTTGTTGGGAAGTTTCGTTTGGCTGCAAATTTTGGGCTGGTGAATTGATTTTGGCGGTGGGGCTGAGGAGGTTACAGCAAAGGCCTACTGCAAATGAATCGAACGTTTTCCCAGAATAATTCGTGATTATTGTGAAATCATCAGAATTACAGCCTGGCAATACACCACAATGACTGTGGTTTCTGTGAAATTAGATACAGATACAGATTAACAGAGTTAGAAAGGATCTTGTAGACCCCTGGCCCAAGCAGACCTTACACCATTTCTGACAGATGGCAGTCAGATACAAATGCTGTAAAAGCTACTAGGTTGAGACTTTAAATGCCTTGTTGTGAAATATGGCTCTTAAAGTTAATATTATCATATTATATATTATATTAGTAAAGTTATTTAATATCATCTTAAAATAACAGTATCTAATCATTTAGTTACACTATCATTTTGTGTGTGTGTGTATGTATATGTATATATATATGTATATGTATGTATAATTTAGTAAAGAAAGAAGCAGACATCCTGCGAGCTCCAGAACTTAAAATTTTTAAATTTTAAAATAATTAAAATTTTATTTAACTAAGCTTTCGTCAGAGTATTAAACATTACGGAGATCTCTGCCGGAGCTCGCAGGATGTCTACTTCTTTCTTTACCAATATACCAGGAACTCGTATTTTTAGAATAGTTTGTAATATATAATTTATCATATAAATATATAGTACATAAAATATATCGATGTACATATAGTACATTAATTGCACATTAAATCACGTAGTGTGTTACTACAATAAATTATCACTGACTATGATTATATATTTAGAATAATAGTATGTAAAACATACTAGTATATAAATATACTAGTGTATAAAATAAATAGTATATAAAAATAATAGTATGTAAAATAAATAGTATATAAAAGTCTGTAAAATAAATAGTATATAAAATATAACAGTATATAAAATATGCTATATATATATTATCTATTATTATTTGAATAACTCAATACATAATGAACTAACGTGCTATTAATATACTTATATGCTGCTATTAGGTCAATAGATTCTTCTTCTTCTTATATTATTATTATTATTATTATTCTTAATATTCTTGGCTCTGGAACGCCCCCCCGAGGCCCCGCCCCCGAGTGGGCGGAGCCGTCAACGGAAAAAAAACCCCGGCAACTGCTGCCAGGGGAAGCGCCCAGCCGGTTGCCGTGGCAACGCGGCAGCTGTTTCGCCGCGGCTGCACCTGAGCCTCCGCGCCTGCGCAGTTCCCCTGCCCTCAACGTCACCCCGTCCCCCTCCTCCTCCCCTCCCTCCCTCCTCCTCGTCGCTCCCATTGGGGAGCAGCGCCCCCTCCCCACGGCCTCCCTCCCCCCGGCAGGACCGGACCGGAGCGGGGCGGGGGGAGCATCGGCGGCGGCGGGTGAGTATCAGAACCCTCCCCCCACCCCACCGCAGGTCCTTCCCATCATGCACCGCGCAGAGGAGGGGGAAGGGTACCGGGGGGGGGGCTTTGGGAGACTCACCCCCTCCCATTTCAGCCCTGGGGTGGGGGCGCTGTGGAGGGACCCCAACCCAGCCTGCTTGAAATACAGAGGAAGGGGAGCCCCCCTCCCCCGTCTCAAGAGGAGGAGGGAGCTGTAGGAGGAGGGAGGGGGCGTGTTTTCCTACAGGGGGAGACCCCTCCCCAATGAAAGGGAGAGGTCTCCCTCTGGGAAGGCTGAGAGGACCCCCCACCCCGTGTAAGATGGGTGGTTTTCCCCCATGGAATGACTTTCAGGGAGACCCTCACTGAAGGAGAGTGTCCCCCACTCTCTAAGGAACTTAGTGAGTACCCTGTCTATCTATCTATCATCTATCTATCATTTATCTATCATAATTTATCCATTATCTATCTATCATCTATCAATCTATCGTCTATCTATCATTATCTATTAATCTATCTTATCTATCATCTATCATTATCTATCATTATCTATCATTACAATCTATCATCTATCTATCATCTATCTATCTATCATCTATCTATCATTTATCATAATTTATTATCTATCTATCATCTATCATCTATCAATCTATCATCTATCTATATTATTTATCTATCATAATTTATCTATTAATTATCTATCATCTATCTATCTTATCTATTGTCTATCTATCATCTATCATCTATCTATCATCTATCTATTAATCTATCTTATCTATCATCTATCATTATCTATCTATCATCTTTCTATCAATCTATCTTATCTATCATCTATCATTAGCTATCCTCTATCATTTTCTATCTATCATTATCTATCATTACAATCTATCATCTATCTATCATCTATCTATCTATCTATCTATCTATCTATCTATCTATCTATCTATCTATCTATCTA
>WNWU01000081.1:94299-109520 GCA_012654045.1 Ptyas mucosa
GAGTAGAGTAGAGTAGAGTAGAGTAGAGTAGAGTAGAGTAGAGTAGAATAGAATAGAATAGAATAGAATAGAATAGAATAGAATAGAATAGAATAGAATAGAATAGAATTTTTTATTGGCCAAGTGTGATTGGACACACAAGGAATTTGTCTTTGGTGCATACGCTCTCAGTGTATATAAAAGAAAAGATACGTTCATCAAGAATCATAAGGTACAACACTTAATGATAGTCATAGGGTACAAATAAGCAATCAGGATACAATATCAATATAAATCGTAAGGATCCAAGCAACAAAATTACAATCATAGAGTCATAAGTGGGAGGAGATGGGTGGTGGGAACGATGAGATGATTAATAGTAGTACAGACTTAGTGAATAGTTTGACAGTGTTGAGGGAATGATTTGTTTAGCAAAGTGATGGCATTCGGGGGAAAAACCGTCCTTGTGTCTAGTTGTTCTGCTGTGCAGTGCTCTGTAGCCTTGTTTTGAGGGTAGGAGTTGAAGGAGTTTATGTCCAGGATGCGAGGGGTCTCTCAATATTTATGCCACCAAGCAAGGATCATGTTATCTTTTTTGGCTGCTGCTGCAGCCCAATTTCGAAAGACAATCCTCAAGGCCAGAGCTGATCTGTAGCATTCTGTAGAATTTGTCCAGGTTTCCTGACCCTGGGCGGGGCAGCAGTAAATGTTAATGGCTCCTCTTCTCTGCAAACTCTGGGCTTTTGCAAAGAAAAATGAAACCACAGGGAATAACCTTGGGCTCTCCTACGCCTTCCAAGCTGGCCTCGGACGGAGAGCGAAAGGGAGAGCTGAAGTAGAAAAGTCAGCATCGGCCTACATTAAATTCCTACAACATTCATTAGTTAACCATTTCCAGGAGCAGAGAAGGGAGAGCTGGGTAGCAGGGTGTCCTGGAAACGTTGCCGAGATAATGGACGAAGTCACCGGCTTGCCAAAGGAACGTCTTTTATACTTCGCTGAGAATCAATTTTAGAAATTGAGATCATATGACTTGCATAAAGCAGAGATTGCTTTCCCTTCCCTCCAGCTTCGGGGTCAGGCCGATGGGCGAGTCACACCATGCTGTGCTTTGTCACCTGATTTTTATTTTTATTATTTTGTTAGGGGTGGGGGCAGAAGGGAATATTCAGTAAGGCATCTGCAGATGAGGCTGCTTCTCCCAGACACATCATGTCACCGAGAAAAGGGAGGAGACCTTGAAGGTCTGGAAAAAAATGGGGGGGGGGTCTCTTCAGAGAACCCATTTCTCCCTTCGGCCCAGGATCTTCACTTGGGGTGACATGCTAGCTATCTTCCAATATCTCAGGGGCTGCCATAAAGAAGAGGGGGGGGGGGTTCCACCTATTTTCCAAAGCACCTGAAAGCAGGACAAGAAGTGATGGATGGAGATTAACCAAGGAGAGAAGCTACCTAGAACCAAGGAGAAAATTCCCAACGTTGGGAACAGTTAATTAGTGAAATTAACAATTCACCAGTGAAACTGCTTATCCTCCAACAGTTGTTATTAGTTGTGAAGTCGTGTCCGACCCATCGTGACCTCATGGACAACGTTCCTCCAGGCCTTCCTGTCCTCTACCATCCTCTGGAGTCCATTGAAGCTCACGCCGACTGCTTCAGAGACTCCATCCAGCCACCTCCTTCTCTGCCGTCTCGTTCTTCTTTTGCCCTCCATCGTTCCCAGCATTAGGCTCTTTTCCAGGGAGTCCTTCCTTCTCATCAGGTGGCCAAAGTATTTGAGTTTCCTCTTCAGGATCTGGCCTTCTAAAGAGCAGTCAGGGTTGATCTCCTCTAGGACTGACCGGTTGGATCGCCTTGCAGTCCAAGGGACTCTCAGGAGTCTTCTCCAGCATTCAAAGTTCAAAGGCCTCCATTCTTTGGTGCTCAGCCTTCCTTATGGTCCAACTTTCACAGCCATCCATTGCAACTGGGAAAACCATCGCCTTGACTATACGCACTTTTGTTGGCAGGGTGATGTCTCTGCTTTTTACTACGCTATCTAGATTTGCCATAGCTTTCCTCCCCGGGAACAGTAGATGGTTTTAAGAAGAGATTGGACAACCGTTTGCCTGAAATGGTATAGGCTTTAGAAGACCTCCAAGGCCCCTTCCAACTCTACTACTGTTACTGTTCTGTTAAGGGCTGTTCTAATATCTTCCAGATCTTGTGTTCCTCTGTGGAGAACCATGTCCTTGGCTTCAAAATGCCCTCTTGATGGAGGTCTCCTTAGTCTTGATGGACTCGGCTCAAAACGTTTGGGAATATCATGGTTTAGCCAACGCTCTAAACCAGCCCCCGTTGATCTTCTGTCTCTGTTGTTGAAAGGAAGGATTATCATGGGTTGATCCGAGATCTCCATCAGGCTGGTGGCATCTAAGCTGGCTTTGGAGGTGGTCCTCGCAGTTCAGGTGGTAGTATCCCAGTGTCCTTGGGTTTCTCCATCCTCGCATTCAAGGACACCTGTTAGGGAGTCGCTGGAACTATAACATCCACTCCCTGGTGGTAACAGTGATGTTGACGTCCAAACTCAGGAGAAGTCCTCCATTCCAGAAACTTCTTTGCAGGTGTCTATGGAGGTTCTCAATCATCCAAGCCATGGTTGTCCCACGGGTGCTTTTTCCAAAAAGACAACCAGACTTTCTTGGGGTGGAGGGTGGGGTGTTCCCTTGAAAATGTTTCGCTTCTCATCCGAAGAAGCTTCTTCAGTTCCTTGCAGGCGTTGGGCATTCCTTGAGGGCAGATTTTGCTGGTCTGATGAATGTTTGTTCGGTCTTCTGAGGATGAAGGGACGAGAACCCCAAGGGCTCCTGGGCAGCCAATTTCCTTCTTCGAGCCCCACTCCAAAGTCTCTCTGATGCCAATTCCATAAATACGTGAATCCAACTGAAGAGCACCCGGTGGCATCTTCCCCCTCCCTCCCCTCTCTTCCCCTCCCCTCCCCTCCCCTCCCACCCATTATGACCACACAGCTATCCCAAGCAGGCGGAGAGTTCTACAGGTGGTGAGCTCCAACTGAAAATATCAGTGATGGTACATGAAGAGAAGGATCCTTCCCAATTTCCAACTTTCGGGCTCTCCGTGGACCCTGGCAGGTGGCCGATGCGGCCTTCGCTAGCCTTTTCGTAGGGTGGCGCCGATCATCTCCCCCCCCCCTCCCTCCCCCCCGCCTCCGTTTTGATCTCTTCTTCCTCCTCCTCGCCAAGCGATACCTTCTGTGTCATCTAAAGGTGCGCTCCCCCCTTCCTTCCTTCCCTCTCTCCTTCCCTCCCTTTTCTTTCCCTCCCTCCAGATTTGCTGGATGCCAGGATGGCAGCATTGAACCTGGAAAACCAGCTGCACAGCGCCCAAAAGAATTTGCTTTTCCTCCAGAGGCAGCACGCAGATACCCTCAAGGGGCTGCACACCGAGATCCGCCGCCTGCAGCAACACTGCACAGGTACCGGGATGGCTTGGGAACAGGGTTCCTCAATGTACAGGTAGTCCTCGACTTACGGCCACGACTGAACCCAACATTGCCATCGCTAAGCGAGACGTTGGCTCAGGGAGATTTTCAGCCCCAGGTTACGATCTTTCTGGCCGCCGTCGTTAAGACAATCGCCGCACTCGATATAGGTTAGCGACCCGGTTGTTAAGTGAATCCGGCTTCCCCCTTGACTTCGCTTGTCAGGGGGAATCCCGTGATCCCAGGACAACCGCAGCCGTCATAAAGATGAGTCGGTTGCCAAACACCTGAATCTGGATCCCGTGATCACAGGGATGCTGCAAAGGTCGTTAACTCTGAAAAACGGTCGTTAAGTCACCTTTTTCAGTGCTGTTGTTAACTTTGGTCACTAAAGGAGCTGTTGTTAAGTCGAGGACTGCCTGTCTTTGCTGGCTGGGGAATTCTGGGAGTTGAAGTCCCCACATCTTGCAAGAGAACACACTGGTCGGATAACATATATTTTTAAATTCTTTGACTTGGCTGATGTGTCCAGTTTTGGGGGCATAGGGAGCTTCTATTGCCTGCTGATAGCATTTACAGATAAGTGGATAAAGGTAAAAAGGTAAAGGTTCCCCTCGCACATATGTGCTGGTCGTTCCTGCCTCGAGGGGGCAGTGCTCATTTGCATTTCAAGCCGAAGAGCTAGCACTGTCCAAAGACGTCTCTGTGGTCATGTGGCTGGCATGACTCAACGCAAAAGGCGCCCGGAATGCTGTTCCCTTCCCATCAAAGGTGGTCCCTATTTTTTCTACTTGCATTTTTTTTACGGGCTTTCGAACTGCTAGGTTGGCAGAGGCTGGGACAAGTCACGGGAGCTCACCCCGTTACGTGGCACTAGGGATTCGAACCACGGAACTGCCAACCTTTCAATCGACAAGCTCAGCATCTTAGCCACTGAGCCACCGCGTCCCTTAAGTGGATAAAAGTGGCATGTAAATAAAGTAGGTTTCCCAGTGTGGAGATTGGCCACTCTGCAAGTCAATGGTCATAAAGTGGTGTTGGTTTTCCAGAAAGGCCCGTTAACACGTTCTCTGGGTTTCGTTTATGAGTTGCCGGGTTTCCCCAGGAAGATTCAGCCGAGAGTGAGTTTCAACAATATCCTAACTCTTGTCTGTTTTTCAGATCTGACCTACGAGTTGACTCTCAAAAGTTCAGACTTGGCAGGTGAGGCATCTGAACGTATTCACGTATAACCCTCCTTCCGTATTTAAGGTATTCTTCAAATGTTGTGCAAGGGGCATTTTCATTGCTGCGGTTTTTATGAGACGTCCGAGTTTTAAATCAAATTCCTTTATTTTCCTCTGCATTTCCTTGCTGGCAACCTCGGGCGGTGTTTTCACAGGGAAGGCAGTTCTCCTGCCGTGGTTTTTTCCCCAGCGACCGACGCGGGAAAACCGTTTTGCTTCTTGGCTTTGGTTCTCGGCTCGTGGAATGTCGGTCCCGTCTCGAATCCCCTTTTGAAAAATAAAAACCCTCCTTCTCTCCTCCCTCTTTCAGAAAATGGGATTTCGAGGAGCGAAGAGCTCAGAAGGAAATGCGAAGAGCTGGAGGCCCAGCTCAAAGCAAAGGAGATGGAAAACAATGAATTACTGAAAGAGCTTGAGCAGAAAAATGCCATGATCGCGGTGCTGGAGAACACCATCAAGGAGCGGGAGAAGAAATACTTGGAAGAGTTAAAGATGAAAAGCCATAAATTGAACATGCTCTCCAGCGAACTGGAGCAAAGGGCCGGCACCATCGCCTACCTGACCTCCCAGCTCCACGCCACCAAGAAAAAACTCATGAGCTCCAGCGGGACGTCGGACAGCTCTCCGTCCGGAAGCCCCGTGCTCTCCGGCTACAAACCCGCTCCTCCCAAAGAGAAGCTTCCGGAAACCCCGCGACGCCGGATGAAGAAGAGCCTGTCCACGCCGCTCAACCCTGAATTTGAGGAGGCCTACCGATTAGGCTCGGATAGCCGTAAGCTGCTGCTGCGGGAGCCGGTGGACGCCATGCCTGACCCCACGCCCTTCTTACTGGCCAGGGAGTCAACCGAGCTGCACCTTCTGAAAGAGAGGCCTTTAGTCATCCCACCCATCCCGTCCGAGCGCACGTCGTCCGAGTCCCACAGCCCGGCCCGGGAGAGGCAACACAAGAGCCACGTCGGAGTGGCCCACCGCATCCACCACATCCCTCCCGCCCAGCCCCAGCCGCCCGAGGTGGAGACGCTGGCTGTGGACCAGGTGAACGGAAGCAAAATGGTTCGCAAGCATTCGGGGACGGATCGGACTGTTTGAACCCGGGCGCTTGGAGGGGACTCTCGGCGGTCAGCAGAGGGCCGGGCTGCACTACCCCCTCCCACCCTCTTCCGAGCGCCCCCCCTCCTCCCGCGTGCATGCCAAAATCTTTCCAGAACTAGAGTCACTTCTTCCTCACCTGTTCCTATTGCAGAGTTATCTACCTAATGAAACGCTGTAGCCAAACTCAGGTGTGTCTGCCTGAATTGCTTGCTTCTGATGCGCCTTTCATTTATTCGGGGCGCGCCGAGGGGCCCCCACGCCCGGCCCTCCGTAGCCCTAATGAAAACGGCCAGCTCACCATCAGCCCCGCCGGCCGCGCTGTGTATCGGCTCTTAACAGTAAAAGCCTTCCCTAATCGGTCATTTTGCACAGTCATGATAAATTCTTATTTTCGGGGGTGGGATAGGGCAGCCTGGACCCCCCCCCCCCACACACACACGGGTGCCGGGGTGGCGATGGTAGGAAGGAAGAGCAGCCGAAGGAGAGAGACACCTCACCCCATACTCTATCCGCCTTTCTGGCACGTGATCTTAATCACAATGTTCCTTTTTCCTTTGTTCACGTTTTTATCTACTAATCGACTAAAATCCCAACAAACTCTTATTTTGCTAATCCTGGCTGAGCTTGTTTGTGTCCTTTGTTGAAGGGGTGGAGGAGGATTGTGGGGAGGGGGGGTGAGTGGAAGGGGGCGGAGAGGAGGAACGGAGGAACGGACGCCCACCGTTGTGGAGTGGAAGGGGTCTCTGTTGGAGACGGAGAACCAGCCAACCATCGGGGTGATTACGAGGGTCTTCCGAAGGCCATCTTGGGGGCTTGGTTGGAGGGGCTGCAATCTGGTAGTTCAAAATTCAGCTGGAGGATAGGAATAACCAAAGTTGGAAGGGACCTTGGAGGTCTTCTAGTCCAACCTCCCTGCTTAAGCAGAAGACCCTATACCCGTGATGGTGAACCTATGACATGCTTGCCAGAGGGGGGGGTCACAGAGCCCGCCCTCTGGGCACGCACGCTGTTGCCAGCTGCTTTTCTGGTTTCCGAAAAACAGCCTGAAAATGGCCTGGAAAACGGTCTGAAAATGGCCCAAAAAACAGCCGGAAAATGGCCCCAAAACAGCTGGAAAACAGCCTGAAAGCGGGCCCAAAAATGGGTTGAAAAATGGCCAAAAAAAACAGGTATGCGCGCACCAGTCATCTGGTCTGGTTTCTGGTGCTCTGCTGCATGCACATGTACGCACATTAACGTGCGTTCCTGTTTGGGCATTCGGTGCCAAAAAGGTTTGCCATCACTTCCCTATACCATTTCAGGCAATTGGTTATCCAGTCTCTTTTGAAGAACCTCCAGTGATGGGGCACCCAAAAATTCCATAAAAAGAAGATTATTCCACTTTTCAAGATAAGCTTATGATATTCCTTCTGCGGTGGATTTTTTAAAAAAAACGTTTAGGGTTTCTCAGCTACGGTAACTTGAAAACCTATGGACTTCAACGCCCAGAATTCCCCAGCCAGCATCTCGAATTCTGGGCGTTGAAGTCTGCGGGTCTTCAAATTGCCAAGAGTGAGAAACTCTGATTTAGGTCGGTGTTTAATGGAATGACAAAAGGCACTTACTTTGAACGCGATACCATTTTAAAACGTCTGGCATGAACCAGCATCGAGTTAGAAGCTTCTAACTTCTTTCTGGGTCAAATTTTACTGCCAAGCGTCTGCTCCAAGAATTTGAGAGGAACAACACCGTGAAATTTAAAAATGCGCTTAATATTTCTTACAGATTAAGGAGACAATATCCACTGGCGTGGTTTCACTAGGCAGGGTTTAAAACTGCATCCACACCGAGAAAAATCGGCCCAAAAAAAGGACCAAATAAATCTATTTTCAAGCTGGACGGACGAGTTAATCCGCTGTAACGAAACCCATGGCATTTTGTGGAACTGTTATCAAGTCACATATTTATTTTTGGGATAACAATAAATACGTTAAACTTTCCTGGTTGTCGCCTTAGCTTCAGACCTGCCTACCCACCCCCCAAACTATGTCTTTTACATCAAACACATTTGCAAAATTATTTATTGATATAAAGTGCACTATATAAATATTTGTTTAAAAAACCAAAAAAAAAAGAACAAGAAATGGCAACTGAAAATTAAACAAACCTGCAAAAAGTAACTTTGCAACCTGGAAGCTTCCAGTGGCCAGAGCAAGGAAGGAAAGTTGAGTTTTTTCGACTGTCGTCTTTCTTCACCACTTTCCCACGAATTGGTTAACAGAGCTATTGGCGTGGCTGCCCCGATGCTTAATCGGCATTTAAGGTGAGGCAAACCCCTTGGAGGACCCAGTGAGAAATATGCCTCGTGGTGAAGAGATCAGCTTCAAATACCAATCCAACCCCCATAGCGTTTCTCCGCATGGACGTCGTGTAGACGGGGGTCCGGAAAGTGTTCTAAAAAAACCCAAAATGAGCATGATGTTCTCGTTAAAAAAAAAAAAGACAAAACCTACAGAAGTGAATAATTGTAGCTCAGGATTGAACTGTGGGGGTTCCTGGGGGTGCTCTGAGCTTGGTTTTCTTGCAGACGTTTCATGACCCAACTAGGGAACACCATCAGTGCTAGAAGGGAGGGTGGGGTTTGCTCCCGGTTTATATCTAAGCAGTAAACAACACTCCAATCAAGGAACTAATGCCACAAACTGTAAACAACAGTCTAATCGAAGGGTCAGCAAGACCACTGCCACCTACACTGAGAAGGGCAAGGCTCTTGTGTATAAGTAGAGAGCAAACCTCACTCCCTTTAGTGCTGATGATGTTACCTAGTAGGGTCATGAAACGTCTTCAAGAAACCCACCAAAACTCGAAGAGCACCAAGGGCCCCAGCACTGCCATCCCAAAGTGCCCATGGATGAACGATCCATGAGAGAGAAGGTCATCCCTGCCTAGGAAGGAATAGCCTCTCTCCCACCCACCCACCTCCAAATCAAAAAACCCACCACCAGCTTGGGACCTCAGCCTCGTACCTGCAGCTTGAGCCGATGGGCCTCGATGGGAATGATCTTCAGGATGGGCAAATCCACCACCAGCACTTTGGGTTTGCTCCTGGTGAGGCAGCCGTTGTCCAGGTCCCAGTCGGCCCCCTCCAAGTACAGGCCGGAGACAAAACACCCTGGACGGAGGAGACCCCGAGAGAGGATCCTCAGCTACCTCCCATTTTAGAAATGCTGCGCCCCCCCCCCCCCCCCCCCCCCCCCCCCGACCGGACTCACACATACACGGACGACTCGCACCCTGGTCAGCCCTTCTTTACCCTCCCACCATTGGGAAGGAGATAGAGAAGCATAGCCAGCCGCACAAACAGGCTGCAAGAACGGTTTTTATCCATGGGCTGTCAGGCTCCTGAATGCGGAATAACATCGTAACTACTTAGTAGGATGGACTTGCAGGGCCGGTGCAACGTGTAACGTGTTCACACGGGTGCAATAGGACTGGGTGTTTTGTTAATAGGATTTATTGGGTTAGGGATTTTCTGTCTTCACTGTGAGTTGTATTGTGTTGTTGGGGGTGGAGGGTTTGCACTGAGGGAGCTCCACCAATCTCATTGTACATATGTTGTGCAGTGACAATAAAGGTTTTTTATTATTATTATTATTATTATTGGTTAATCTTTAGTGAGATTCACAGCCTTTGAGGCTGGTTAATAGCTCAGCAGCTCGAGTCGTAACCAAGGACCTAGGAACTGTTAAGGTATCATCGGAGGATGTAAGCTGTTCCGAGTAAGGTGTTTTTTTGCAGAGTCAAAATGTTCAAGTCCGGTAAATTTAGAATTTCTAAATAGCAGAGTAGTCCTTTGGGTATTGCTCCAAGGGCTCCAATTACAATCGGGACAACACGATTTCTTTTTCCGCAGTCGCTCAACTTCAATTTGCAAGTCCCGGTACTTTGTGATTTTTTTTCTTGCTGCTTATCTTCAATCCGTGCATCACCAGGTATTATTATTATTATTATTTACTTTATTCATTAAACATGAAACTCAGTCAACTGAACATTCAAAAACGCATCACCAATACCACCGACTGGTGCTAATGGTTGGGATCAGTGCAGGGGTGGGTTCTAAATTTTTTTTACTACCGGTTCTGTGGGCGTGGCTTATTTTCTGGGCGTGGCTTGGTGTGGGGGGGTTAATGTGACTGGGTGGGCGTGGCCAACTTTTTTTTTTTAAACTTTGAAAAGCATTTTTTCTACAACTTTAAGAGGTTGCAGAAAAAAACGCTTTGAAAAGCCTCCGCTGATCAGGCAACACAGCTGGGATCGTCAGAGGCTTTTCAAAGCATTTTTTTTTTTACCATCTCTTTAAAATGCTTTGAAAAGCCTCTGATGATCCCAGCTGAGCCGCGGGATCATCAGAGGCTTTTTTTTTTTAACTTTTAAAAGCATTTTTTCGACCGAAGAGGTTGTAGAAAAAATGCTTTTAAAAGTAGAAAAAAAAAGAAGAAGAAGAAGACGCCTCTGATGAGGTGGGCGGGATAAGCGAGCGGCGACGGAGGCGTGGCCAGCCAATGTTATTACCGGTTCTCCGAACTACTACAAATTTTTACTACCGGTTCTTGCGAACCGGTGCGAACCGGGAACAACCCATCACTGGTGCAGTGTCAATAAAGGTTTGAAATTTGACCGGAAGACATGTGGCAGTTGCTCCGATGAGCCCTGAAAACACATTTATTTCATCTAGCCGGCCTGGCTTGACCCTATTGTTCTGGTTTTAAATTATAAATTGGTTTTAACTTGGTTGTTTTAAATTGTGGGCCAAAACTATTTAATTATTTTAAATTGTCTTTTAATTTTGTATGCTCTGTTTTTATTTTGGCTGTTCACCGCCCTGAGTCCAGCTGGAGAAGGGCGGTATACAAATTAAATAAATAAATAAATAAATAAATCAGAGCAGACAGCAGGTAAGTTTAATAAATTGTTGTCATAGCAAGATCAATGAGATTCATCAATTTGCTCAGCTCATTCTATGATTGTCTTGATACGTTGCATCCTTGAATCCCTGCCAAAAGGCCCTGTTCACGCACGTTTCTCACACTTAGCAACCGCTTGCAGCATCCCCACGGTCATCTGATCAAAATTCACTTGGCAACTGGCTCATATTTATGACGGTCGCAAAATCCCGGGGTCACGTCATCCCCTTCTGCGACCTTCTGACAATCAGTGGCGAAGCCAGATTCCCTTAACAACCGTTTTCCTAACTTAACAATGGCAGTGATTCACTCGGTAACGGTGGCAGGACAGGTGGCCGAAGGGAGGCAAAGCTTAGTCGACGACTGCCTCGCTTAGCGACGGAAACGTTGGGCTCAACCGGTTGTCCTAAATAGCAAGTTTATCAGAAGCTTTGTGGGCTCCCTGAATGAATTTGAGGGGAACGTTTTACCTTGGCCCGGTCGTTCCGTGACCTCGTCCGCGGTCCGGTATTTGGTGACTTGGGTGTATAAAGTGGAGCGATCGAGCGGCCAGCCGTTCTTTCTGCAGGTGGCTTGGACAAGCGCCGTGAGGTAGGACTCGGGAATGTGCAGCCCCGACAGCCACATGACGCTCGGCTCGCTTTCTTCAACCTAAGGACAGCAAGGAAAACTCGATTTGTGTTGTGGCCTGTTGGCTGCTGGCCCCTCCAGCAGCCGAATCACAGGAGGACGAGGGGTGGCAGTCAGGGTTGGCATCAAGGCAACCTGAGGGGGAAGAGGGGGAAGAGGGAATGGAGCTGTCAGAGAGAGAGAGACAGAGGAGGAGCCTGGGCTGTCCGTCAGCCCTCAGATGGAGAGTCAACAGCCCCCAGGTCTGGAGGTGGCTGATGAGGAAGAGGAGGAACAGCTGGGTCCAGTGCCTGATGTACAGAAGGCAGAGGAGAGGAGAGCAGTGGAAATCTATGGGCCGGTTCTTGTGAGGGAAGAGCCACCACTGCTAGCGAAGCCCCACCCTAGCTCTGGGGATAAAAGCCAGAGAGCGGAGATGAATAGGTGTGACAGACAACTATTCATCTCCGGGACGGGCAGACTTGTTAGCCTGCGTTGGAAGAGAAACTTTCTAATGAAGGCATCTTTTGAGTTCACTTCAGAGAGCTTGTCGTGTTTGGGGAGTTGGGTCAGAACAGTTTGGCTCTTCCCCAGGGTAAACGAGGGTGCTCGGAAGCCCAGCGCAGCTCTCTGCGCCCGTGTCTCCAGTCCCCTAATCCTCTTCGTTGCTCTTCTCTGCACTCTTTCTAGAGTCTCCACATCTTTTTTACATTGTGGCGACCAAAACTGAATGCCGTATTTCAAGTGTGGCCTTACTACCAAGGCCTTATAAAGTGGTATGAACACTTCACATGATCTTCACTCTATCCCTCGGTTTATGCAGCCCAGAACTGTGTTGGCTTTTTTGGCAGCTGCTGCAGAAGACTGGCTCAGATTTAAATGGTTGTCCATTTATTGTCCAAATGTTGCTAGAATGACCTGAGCATGCTGTGGAAAGGGGGGTCTTCAAAGCACAGGCCTCTCCCACACTTAACAAGGGTGCTGCGATGGGGCCGTGTCTACCTACCCACGATGTGTACTGCAGAAACCTGTTCTTAAAATAAATCATCCAGTTGCCCAGGGTCTTCAGCGTATCGGGAGCCAACTTCCTCCAGATGTTTGGAATGTGACCGTTGAAGAGAGCCCGGGCCACTTCATCCAGTTCGTTGCTCATGCCAACCTCCCCAGCCAAGGCCTGGGCGGAAGACAACAAAGGATGCTTGGTCCACTTGCCACTCAAGACGAGAAAAAACGAAGTAGAACAGAATAAGGATATAGAATAGAATAGAATAGAATAGAATAGAATAGAGTAGAGTAGAGTAGAGTAGAGTAGAGTAGAGTAGAGCAGAGCAGAGTAGATTAGCGTAGAGTAGAATAGAATAGAATAAGGAATAGAATGAAAATAGAATAGAGTAGAGTAGAGTAGAACAGAACAGAACAGAACAGAATAGAATAGAATAGAATAGAGTAGAGTAGAGTAGAGTAGAGTAGAGTAGAATAGAATAAGGAATAGAATGAAAATAGAATAGAGTAGAGTAGAGTAGAGTAGAGTAGAGTAGAGTAGAATAGAATAGAATAGAATAGAATAGAATAGAATAGAATAGAATAGAATAGAATAGAATATAGAGTAGAGTAGAGTAGAGTAGAATAGAGTAAAATAGAATATAGAGCAGAGGAGAGGAGAGGAGAGCAGAGCAGAGCAGAGCAGAGCAGAGCAGAGCAGAGCACAGCAGAATAGAATTCTTTAGTTGGCCAAGTGTAGTTGGACACACCAGGAATTTGTCTTTGGTGCATATGCTCCCAGTGTACATAAAAGGAAAAAATAAAATATATTCAAGAATCATAAGATACAACACTTAGTGATAGTCATAGGTTGCCAATTAAGCAATGAAATCATACTAGGAAACAAATAAAAAAATATAAATCGTAGAGATAGAAGCAACATGGTTATAGTCATAAGTGGGAGGAGACAGGTAATAGGAAGGATGGGAAGAATAATAGTAAATAGTTTGGCAGTGTCGTGGGAATAAGTTGTTTAGCAGAGTGAGGGCACGGGGGGGGGGGGGGGCTGCCCTTGTGTCCAGAAAAGGGGGGAGAGTTTAGACAGATGGTTCTCTGCTTACTCTCTGCAGCTCGGCCAAGGACTTGGTCATCCGGACGATGAGTTTGTTGAACCTCTCCAGTTCCTGCAGCAGCACCACCGTCGTTGGCGAGATGTCGATGCCCAAAGCCTTCCTGATATGATCGAGATCGAAAACCTTGGGCATCTTGTTCTCAATGTCCTTGGCGACCTGACCGATGTATTCGTCCCGGCTGATCCCAGTGCCAGATTCCCCTAAAATCAGGACAAAGAGATTGGAGGAGGAGGAGGAGGAGAACCAATTTTTGTTGGGTGATGATGAATCCAACGTTGCAGAGTGGGAAATTTCTGCTGATTGGGGTGGATTTTTTTTAATACAGGTAGTCCTCGACTTACAACAGTTCATTTAGTGACTATTCAAAGTTACAGGGGCACTGAAAAAAAAAAGCGACCCGCGGTTGTTGTTCACACTTAACGACCGCTGCGGCCTTGCCATGATCCCATGATCAAAATTCAAAAGCTTGGCAAACTGGCTCGTATTTGTGACGGTCGCGATGTCCCGGGATCATGGGATCCGCTTTTGCGACCGTCTGACAAGCCAAGTCAATGAGGGAAGCCAGAGTCACTTTAACAACAGCCTTGCCAATTTAACAACTGCAGCGATTCACTTAACAGTTGTAAAATGGGGCAAAATGCACTTAATATCTCGCTTAACAACAGAAATGTTGGGTTAAATTGTGGCCGTAAGTCGGGGGGGGGGGGGACAACCTGTATGCCAGCAAAATTTCAACTTTTTATTTATAGATTTTTAGCTGTTTATTCCCGGCGACGATAATTAGGAAGTTGCGATCAGCAAGAGTTTGATGGCCTTCTTCCCTAGAGCCTCAACAGACCAGAGGCCCATTTTTATCCAATTCTGCTGAACCTCTTGAGCGTCGTACCTGTTTGGGGCTGTAGCTCTAAGAGATGTGACCACATATCGCGGGCTGCCTGGGTGTAGTACCCAATTTCAGCGTTCGGATGCAGGCCAAACACCTCCGGAGTGTTGGCTAGAGGTAGGGACTCAATCTCTTCTGTGGAAGGAAGATGCAGAAAGAGTGAGATTGAAGATGAAAAGGAGGACCAGGGGAGACATGATAGCAGTCTTCCAATATCTCAGGGGCTGCCACGAAGAAGAGGGAGTCCAGCTATTCTCCAAAGCACCTGAGGGCAGGAGAAGAAGCAACGGGTGGAAACTAACCAAGGAGAGAAGCAACTTAGAACTAAGGAGAAACTTCCTGACAGTGAGAACAATTAACCAGTGGAACCACTTGCCTCCAGAAGTTGTGAGTGCCCCATCACTGGAAATTTTCAAAAATAGACTGGATAGTCATTTGTCCGAAATGGTGGAAGGGTCTCTGCCCTGAGCAGGGGGTTGGACTAGAAGACCTCTAAGGTCCCTTCCAACTCTTGTTATTCTAAACAGCTTCTGAAGGCAGGACAAGAAGCAACAGGTGGAAACCAACCAAGGAGAGAAGCAACTTAGAACTAAGGAGAAATTTCCTGACAGTTAGAACAATTAATCTGTGGAACTCCTTGCCTCCAGAAGTTGTAAATGCTCCATCACTGGAAGTTTTTAAGAAGAGGTTGGACTATCGTTTGTCTGAAATGGTACAGGGTTTCCTGCCTAAACAGGGGGTTGGACTAGAAGACCTCCAAGGTCCCTTCCAGATTCTATTTCTATTTCTATTTCTATTTCCACATTCCAATATCTATTCTATTCTATTCTATTCTATTCTATTCTATTCTATTCTATTCTATTCTATTCTATTCTATTCTATTCTATTCTATTC
>WNWU01000081.1:112653-123695 GCA_012654045.1 Ptyas mucosa
TATTCTATTCTATTCTATTCTATTCTATTCTATTCTATTCTATTCTAATTCTATTCTATTCTATTCTATTCTATTCTATTCTATTCCTATTCCTATTCCTATTCCTAATTCTAATTCTAATTCTAATCCAATTCAATTCTAATTCTAATTCTAATTCTAATTCTAATTCTAATTCTAATTCTAATTCTAATTCTAATTCTAATTCTAATTCTAATTCTATTCCATTCCATTCCATTCCATCCTCCTTCCTTCCTGTAACAATTCGGTTGGTCTTTCTCCATGCCCACTGTGCCCGTCGTGTCCCGGGGCTCCTCATCCAAAATTAAGCCCAGTGAGACTGATCAACACCTGTCACTCAGGAAATTTGGGACATTCTTCTCTCATCAGATCATCTGCCCCAATGAAGTGATTTGATCTGATGGGTTTTTTTCAGGGATGGACACCAAAGATTGGCTCCCATGCTCTTGATGCCTCCTACCAGAAGAGGCAAATCAGAGTTGAGGGCATGAAAGGATCCCTTCCGGGTGTCATTTACCTTAAGAGATTTTTGAAGGATCCCAATGGGAAAACCTTTGGTGGGGTCAGTGGTCAACCACAGTCGGAAATCTGGGTGGGGCTTTGTAATCCTTTCGACGGCCTTCTCCAGGTCGATCAGCCACTTCACCAAGAGGTGACAATTCTGCAACATGAGCCACTGTCCACGGGCCACCGCATTCTCCAGCAGCTGAAGGGCCACCTGGGAAGAGAACGAGATGGGAGCATGAGGGGTCTTCAGGATTTGAGCCAGAAGAGATCTTCAACCAAAGGGGTGTGATTCCATGCAGAGATCCACCTGAAAGGAGGGCAGTGGGAAGACCCTAGGTTCAGTTTATGGACCTGTTAAGGAACTGAGCACCATAAAAACACATCTGGTTGACTACGGTTTTCTCCAACACTTAATGTGTTGATCCGATAGGTCGTTAGAGCAAGTGATTGAGCTCACGGTAAGAAATTCTCCAGCTACATCTATGGTCTTCTGTCCAATTTTTTAAAAACTCAAACCTGAATTGCAGGTGAAAATTTAGTAACTGAGAAAGAAGAAACCAAAAGAACCAAAAGGTGAATCGAATTCTTCCTCGTTCCAGCTTGGCCTTCCACCTGTACGAGTACTCTGTGCCCGAAGACACAGAGAAGAGCAACTAAGAGGATCAAAGGCCTGGAGATTAAAACATGCAAAGAACGGCTGAAAGATTTGGGCTTGGCTATTCTAAGGAAAAGAAGGACTAGGGAGGACATGATAGAAGCATTCCAGTATTTGCGCGGCTGCCACAAAGAAGAGGGGGAGAGGTGTCAAATTATTCTCCAAAGCACCAGAAGGCAGGACAAAAAGCAACAGATGGAAACTAATGAAGGAGAGAAACAATCTGGAATTAAGGAGAAACTTCCTAACAGTGAGGACAATTAACCAGTGGAACAGCTTGCCACCAGAAGTTGTGGGCGCTCCATCCCTGGAAGTTTTTAAGAAGAGATTGGACAACGATTTGTCTGAGATAGTATAGGTTCTCCTGCTTGAGCAGGGGGCTGGACTAGAAGACCTCCAAGGTCCCTTCCAGCTCTATTCTATTCTAAATTCTAAGTATGACAACACTAAAATCAAATGAAGCATTCCTTCCCCTTAAGTAGAAAGATGTTAGGAAGCCAGAAAAGATCCCAGCAACCCCGTCCTGCATGTTGTAATTCCCAACATCTGGACGACCCGCAGGTTCTCTGCTGCTGGTGGAGAAAACAGAACTTGGCCAGCCAAGGAGAGTAAGGCCATCTACCAGAACTTTCTAACCAAACCTACCTTCTCCTGCCCTTGGCCCATCGCCAGGAATTTGAGCCGGTTGCCTCCAAAGCCCGTCCGATCGGCCAGTTTCATGAGGTCAGTGGCAGGGTCAGAGCCAGGGCTCAGGATGAAGACAATGGGTGAATTAGGGGTACTCTGCTCATAGATGGCCTCGAAGCTGATCACCGGAGGCTGGACATACCTGAGGAGATGAAGGGGAAGAAGACGGAGGAGGACATCTGGTGGACCTGCAACCCAAGATGTCCTACTCAATGTTGTGGCCCGCGGAGCTGGCGGCAGATTCGGACGATGAGGAGGTTGGGGAGGAACTTGGGCAAGGATGGGCTGCTGGGGGTTCGCAGGGGGTTCGGGAGAACCTCTAGCCAAGATTCTGTGCAGTTCGGAGAACCCCCCAAATCACACTCCTGGCTGGCCCCGCCCACCCTGCCCCGCCCCCTCCCAGGAGTCCCCACGATGGAGGTAAGTGTAGGGTGTGCGCAAAGGCTCGGGGAGGGCGAAAAACAGACCTACTGAAGTTCGGGCTTCCGGAGCCTGGGGAGGCCACTTTCACTCTCCTGGAGGCTCGAGAAAAGCCTCCGGAGCCCGGGGAGGGCAAAAACGCCCCCCCTCCCACCGTGGTGGAGGAAGCTGACTAGGCCACGCCCACCCAGCAACCGGGCAGGGAACCCCTTGCTAAAATTTTTGAAGCCCACCCCTGAACTTGGGCCAGTCCTGGAGTCTGGGGAAGGCTCTGATGGAGGCTCTGCGTCGGAACCAGAGAGAGAGCCAGGGCCGTCCGACGTTCCCCAGCTGCCTTCGGAGGCGGAGATAAGCGGGGGAAGTGGAACATCTGCGGCCCGTTTCAGATGCATGCAGAGCTGTCAGGAGAGGAGAACACCTGAGGACCGAGAGCCGACTCGGGAAGAAAGGCACGCGGGGGCGCTGAATGGCCCCCTCCCTTGCTGGGGAATAAATATGGAGGAAATGGGTGGTTGTAGGAGACAACTGTTCGGATTTCTTTCGGAAGATTTGTTCGTGTCTCAGAGACTGCTCGACGGAGTTTAATTTCCAGCTTTGCAGCCGTTCTGGCAATTATGCAAGGAACTGATAAGGTCTGTAACTGCAGTTAACCCTTTGAAGGATTATTGCCGGGATTTTTCGGTGTGTGAACGCCACGAATTCAGAGTTAACTAAATCAAGATGTGGGGTGTTTCTGCTAAGGCTGGGACAGAACCCTGAAATCCTAGGAGAAGAGCCGCACTTACTTCACACCCATTGTGAGGGTGACGTAGTCGGTCACGGCACGGTAGACTCGATCCACTCGAAAGCATCGTAAGAGGAGCAGCTTCTGGAAGCTAGTGAGGGTGCTGTTATAGAGCAGGGGGAACGGAGTTTGTTCCAGAGCGTCGATGTCATACCACTGAGAAGGAAGGAAGGAAGGAAGGAAGGAAGGAAGGAAGGTCAAAGCAGGGGTTCTATATTGCATCCTACAGGGAGACAAATGTCAAAGTTCATACACTGTGAGGGGCTCTTGGTGCCCTCTGAGCTTGGTTGTTTCCTTGCAAAAATTTCATTACCCAACTAGGTAACATCATCATTGCTAGAAGGGAGTGGGGTTTGCAGGGAGGAGGAGAGGGAGGAAGAGGAGGAGGAGGAGGAGGAGGAGGAGGAGGAGGAGGAAAAGGAGGAGGAGGAGGAGGAGGAGGAGGAGGTGGTGGTCTGTGGGGTCCTTGGTGCTCTCGGAGCTTGCTGGTTTACTTGCAGATGTTTCATGACCCAACTATATGGAACAAGCTCCCCCCGGAGATACGGACAATCCTGGACCTTCGCGCTTTCCGTCGTGCCCTCAAGACGTTTCTATTCCAGCAGGCCGGCCTGGACTAACCTCTTCTAAAACTGCTCTTAAATTCTTAAATCTTAATCTCATAAATTTAGAGTTTTAATTTTAGGTTCAAGACCAAATTACTTAATTGTATTTTAATCAATCTTTAAAATATTTGTATTATATGTATTTTATCATTTGACTGTACACCGCCCTGAGTCCCCCGGGAGTAGAGCGGTATATAAATATAATAAATAAATAAATTAAATAAATAAATAAATAAAACTAGAGAACATCATCAGTACTGTGGGGGGGGGGGGTTGTTCTCTGTTTATATTCAAGTGGTTTGCCCTATAAAAACAGACCGACCATCAAGCAATAAACAGTAGCCTAATCAAGGAACCACCAAGAACATTCCCACCAACACTTTCTTAAGATTTTTTTAAGATTTTAGATTTTTAAATTGTCCAATTGGGTTTTAGTCACAAGGTTTTTTAACTTTCGGCCAAAATTTATAATTCTTTTAAATTTTAAATTTTGTATTGACTGTGTTTTATTTCTGGCTGTGCACCGCCCTGAATCCAGCAGGAGAAGGGCGGTATATAAATAAAATAAAATAAAATAAAATAAAATAAATAAATAAATAAATAAAATAACACTGACAGGGCAAACTATATAAACGGACAGGAAACCCCACTCCCTTCTAGCACTGTTGACGTTACCTAGCTGGGTCATCAGACGTCTGCACGAAAACAACCAAGCTCAGAGAGAACCAAGGACCCCACAGCCCTCCTCCTCCTCCTCCTCCACTCCACCAAGCCCCCTCCCTTGTAGCACTGATGGCGTTACCTAGTTGGGTCATGAGACACCTGTAAGGAAACCACCAAGCTCAGAGAGCGCCAAGGGACAGTTCACAGTTCAATCCTGAACTAGAAATATCGGTTCGTACACCAAGCCCAAACCGAACATGGAAGTTTAAGGCAGCTCAGTGTGGCTTAGTCCAGGGGTCTCCAACTTTGGCAAAGCTGGCTGGGGAATTCTGGGAGTTGAAGTCCTCCAGGCTTAAAGTTGCCAAGATTGGAGACCCCTGGCTTAGTCAACACGCAAATCTGCACTCACCACCTCTCAGTGTAATGTGTAAACCACATCATTAAGAGCGTCTCAATGTTTTATATACCCACCCTACTTTCCAAAGGCAGTTAACATTTGTCTCTTTGATTCAACCCAACCTTCTTGGGAAGCCCACCTCCCTTGGTTCAGACTAAGGACATTCGAAGAGAGAAGGAGGAAGGTGCTCACGGCTTTCCAGTCGCTCGGTTTTTCTTCTAGGTCGTCTGGAAGAGTGCCAAATTTTTCTGGGAAGAGTTCGGCGACACGGATGATGTCCTCCCAGCCTTGATCGGCAAGCCAGAGACACGGCTTCTTCCGGGCGCTCTTCTCCAAGGAAAGATTGCCTAGAAACAAGGGAAGGTATCTGGAGCAGACCATTCGCATGCCAGGAGCCGGGGGGGGGGGGAGAAGGGGGGTTGCGCATGCATGCGAAGGGTAGGGCGCATAGAATTATGGGTGTGGGCATGCACACGCGTGAATCTCCCCCGCCCTCCAGCACGCGATGGTAAAAAGGTTAGCCATCACTAGGGTAGGGTCTCCTGCTTGAGCAAGGGGTTGGACTAGAAGACCTCCAAGGTCCCCTCCAACTCTGTTATTCTGTTAGATAGATGGTTTTTTTCTTTTTTTTTTAAAACCAGGATCAATTTTAAAGATTTATGGTTTTTTTTTCAGCAGCCAGGCCTTCTGAGTTGGATTCTCCCCCACCCCCCCTTACTGGGATTCTGTTCTTTCATTTCTTTTAAGTCTACAGGATTCAACGATGGGAGTATATAAATTGAAACTATAAATAAAGCCGGCAGTCCCGCTTTGAAGGGTAATAAAATCTGGGAGCCCAAACCGCTGCATAAACAAAGGCGACAGCACCAGCCTCTGCGCTGAAAAAGTAGGTCTGGTTTGGAAGATGGAAAAATACCCAGATACCTTTCAAAAAGAAATCCAGTTCTTCCTGAGGAACCCTGTGGTCGGCCTGTTCGATCTTGATGGTCATGTTGAAGGAGAACAGGAGTTTGTGCTTCTCAAACAGGCCTGGGAATGAAAGCATACACGGCATCCGTTAGTAGAGATAATTCTTTCCAAGACTACATGGACAGATTCCCCCCTCCCCCAAAGGTGGTCCCTATTTTTTCTACTTGCATTTTTTAACGTGCTTTCGAACTGCTAGGTTGGCAGAAGCTGAGACAAGTCACGGGAGCTCACCCCATTATGCGGCGCTAGGGACTCGAACCGCTGAACTGCCGACCTTTCGATCGACGAGCTCAGCATCTTAGCCACGGAGCCACTCACGTACCTTCTCTCAAAACCTTGCACGTGGCCTCAGCCACCGACGGGGATGCCCCGACTCACCTGTGCAGCCATAGTTATAAATGTTAAAAGTCAAGGTGTCCATGATATTGCGCAATCTCTTGGCAAGGATGGTGTCGGGCATAGATTTCCGGAGCGAGAGACCGAAGACGTCCAAGAAGGCAGTCAAGGAGTATTGGTACATGGTATTGACCAGGGCCATTTCGGACAGCACAAAAAACAAAATGGCGCCTCTCTTGGCCGCAGGGCGGTAGCCATCTCGCAGTTTGTCGATGTCGACGGCTGTTTTCTCAGCCAGCTTGAGTTTGTCTGAGACCTAGGTCGCGCAAGGAAACGACGCCCGTTTAGAGGCAGGAGCTGCAGGATTGTACCAAGGAAGGTGGACACTTGAACCCTCCCAAAATAAAGATTTTTTTTTAAAACTTTCAATTTAGGTCTTCATTCTATGGTTTATGCTCCGTCCCCAATAATTACTGTATTTTTCGGAGTATAAGACGCTCTGGACGATAAGAAGGTTCTTTTTTTGGAGAGGAAAACAAGAAAAAAAATCTGCCTCTGCCTCCCAGCAATTTGCCTCCTTGCAGCAAACAGCAAACAGCCTGCTTTAGTTTCATTTTCATCACAGTCTGATTAGCACAAGAAAAAAAATCTGCCTCGAATGCGTGAATGTACTCCGTTGAAAAAATGTGATTTATGACACACGCAGGGAGGAGGGTGGAAACAGAGTCATAGGGGGCCGTAAATTATGTGGAGGCAGAGCTGACTCCGCTTGGGCAATTGCTGAAATGTTGCTCCTAGTAAATAACTGGATTTCTTTTGAAACTTGGCTCCAGGCTCATGAATTCATGAGGGCATCCTTTGGAAACTTGACACTCACCTCATTAGCTTTGGCCTTTGTCTCCTCCAGGGTGTGGACCAGGTCCACGTTGTCCAACATGTTCCCCGTGGAGGTAGCCAGTTCACGGAGAAGGGAGTCTTCCAGGTCCTTCAGCAAGTTTTTGTTCTCGCTGGTTTCTTGGATGAGATGTTCCCGCTGCTCCTCCAGCTCACGTCTTTCGAAGCCCACAATCACGCTAAGCAGCTGGTCTTCCAACCCTTTCAAGGTCACTGGGGAAAGTTAAGGAGTTAAGGAGCTGCGGAAACAGGGAACGAGAAAGGAGAAAGAAGGAGAGGAGAAAGAGGAGGAGAGGAGGAGAAAGAGGAGGAAAAGAAGGAGAAGAGGAGGAAGAGGAGAAAGAGAAGGAGGAAAGGAAGAGGCAGAAGAGGAGGAGGAAGTGGAGAAAGAAAAGGAGGAAAGAAAGGAGGAGAGGAAAAAGAGGAGGAAAAAGAGAAAGAAGGAGGAAATGAAGTGGAGGAAAAGAAGGAAGAGAAGGAGGAAAGGAAGAGGAAGAAGGAGGAGGAAAACGATAAAGAGGAAAGAAAGAAGGAGAGGAAAAAGAGGAGGAGGAGGAGGAGAAAGAGAAGGAGGAAAGAAAGAAGGAGAGGAAAAAGAGGAGGAGGAACAGGAGGAGGAGGAAGAGGTGGTCAACCTGCTAGGGAGACCGAGAAACTGGCTCACCTGTGTAGTTGATGACCATGGCTTTGCCGAACACCGATGGTGAATATTTAGGATTAGCCAGCTTGGTGTTCAAGTAAAGCTTGAAATTGGGATCGTAGTCCACCTCCTTGTCCCCAAGAATAATAAATGTCCGGCCCTGACCACTTTTGATGTTTTTTTCCAAGACGTTATCAATGACCGGGTCAATGTATTCATCGACATCGTGGAACAAGAAAGGGTTCCCGTATTTTATGGCCATTTCCAGTTGCTTAAGGAAATCCGGGTCGTTGAACGAAGCCATCTGAGAAAAGGAGGTAAACGTCCGAAAGTCAACCTGCCCAACAGTTGGATCTGCTGCGGTCACCCCTCTCACTCCCAAGGCCCACCTTGACCTGATCTACGGAGGGCTCCTCGTTAACCCATCGGGCAAAGTTTAACGAAATCTGAACTTCACCGCCCCTTCTCCTCCATCCAGTTCTTGGCCGGGGGAGTTCTCACCCTGAGGTTATTTTTCTCTTCTTTCCTCTTGATCCAATTTAAGGCTTGCTGCTGGGGGTCAATGCACAACGGGAACCGGCTGGCTCGGGTGGTCAGGATCCCGTTATGAACAGAGAGCTCGTCTGGGGGAAGACCCTGAGAGCCCCACCTGGAAGGGAAAGAAAGGGGGGGGGGGCAAAGAGAGATTTCAATATGGCAAAAGACACACACGCCCTTTTTAATTTCTTCCAGGGACTTCTGATGCAAAAGCCAGTTTGGTCTAGTGGTTAAGGCCTAAGGCTAGAAAGTGGGAGACGGTGAGTTCTAGTTCTGCCTTAGCCATGAAAGCTTGCTGGCTGACTTTGGGACAATCACCAGGAGACGGTGAGTTCTAGTCCCACCTTAGGCACGGAAGCTGGCTGGGTAACTATAGGCCAATCACCAGGAGACGGTGAGTTCTAGTCCTGCCTCAGCCATGAAAGCTGGCTGGGTGACTTTGGGACAATCACCAGGAGACGGTGAGTTCTAGTTCTGCCTCAGCCATGAAAGCTTGCTGGCTGACTTTGGGACAATCACCAGGAGACGGTGAGTTCTAGTCCTGCCTCAGCCATGAAAGCTGGCTGGGTGACGTGGGGCCAGTCCCTCACTCTAAGCCCGATCCACCTCACAGGGTTGTTTTGTGGGCAAAAAAGGAGGGGGAAAGTGTGTTGGGATATGTTTGCTGCCTTGAGTAACTTGTAAAAATAAAAAAAGACGGGATGCATATCAATAAAATAAACCACCGACTGAAAAGCGTCAGAAGTTCTGCAGAAGTTTGGAAATGGCTATTACCCAATGCAAGGATCAACAACAGTATAGGCAGAAGGATGGGCGCGTGAGGGCCCCAACAAGGGCAGAGGCCAAAAGGGAGTAGATTCAGTCGTATGAACGGCCCACGACAGAAAGGAAACAAGTCTTCTCTCTGGAGCCAGAGCAGGCCAAATCACACGGATTCCCCAAAAAATGACCAGGACATACCGACTTATCTCAACCTCGTCCGTCAGGAGGTTTTCCAAACGGAAGGGCTGGCTGAGGGGGATCTCCCTGGATAGGATGTCCGCCTGCCAGACATCCTTAATCATCTCGTCCCTGAATTCCCAGGTGAAGGCTCCTTCGTAGCTCAGGAAGGCAGCGCACAGCAGACAATCGCCCAGGAGTTTCACTTGCTTCTTCTTGAGTTCCTCCAAGTCGTTCAGCCACCTGGTGGAAACCAAAAGAAGCCCAGACGCCATTGGTGGTGGGCCGTTGGGTGAGGGAGACGAATCTCAGAAGGGGTCGAATTGAAAGTTGGGAGGTTCTCCATGGTTCACCCAGGGAAGAAGGGTGGAAGTAGTAAGGTAGTAGGAAGATAGCCCAGGAGTGGACAAAGGAATCTACTGCTTGTAGAACAGGGGACTGGACAGGATGAAGCTGTCCTCCAAGGTTGACTTGAAAGTCAACTTTGAAGGTTGAAGTCAGGGGTGAAATCCAGCAGGTTCTGACAGGTTCTGGAGAACCGGTAGCGGAAAGTTTGAGCAGTTCGGAGAACCGGCAAATGCCACCTCTGGCTGGCCCCTGGAGTGGGGTGGGAATGGAGATTTTGCAGTATCCTTCCCCTGCCACACCCACCAAGCCACACCCACAGAACCTGTAGTAAAAAAATTCGAATTCCACCACTGCCCTAGATCCCTCCATTTCAGTGGTGAAATCCAATTTTTTTTAGTACCGGTTCTGTGGGCGTGGCTTGGTGGGCGTGGCTTGGTGGGCGTGACTTGGTGGGCGTGACAAGGGAAGGATACTACAAAATTTCCATCCCCTCCCCACTCCAGGGGAAGGATACTGCAAAATCCCCATTCCCACCCCACTCTGGGGCCAACTAGAGGTGATATTTGCCAGTTCTCTGAACTACTCAAAATTTCCGCTACCGGTTCTCCAGAACCTGTCAGAACCTGCTGGATTTCACCCCTGCTCCATTTCCCCCCGTAACTCGAGCCTAGTAAATGGGGCATCCCTTGCCTGATATTTTCCGATCCCAAGCCGGAGATCAGCTTGTCTGCGGCAATCAGCCGGCGTTCCATGAGCTCGGCTTCTTCCTGGAGCTGTTGCTTCTCCCTGATGGCTGCCTCGTATTTATCTCCCAGGGCTTTCAACTCGTTCTGGATGGCCGTCAGCTCCGCCTGGATCTTCTCCAGTTCCCGTTTGCTCAAGAAGAAATTCCGTTCCAGCCTGGCCACCTGCGAAGGGGAGAAGAAGGAGGAGAAAGCTCAGCAGAGGCCGAGGCTGGAGGCCTTCAAGACGTGAAGCGTTTTTAGAAAACTGGCGGAAGGTGGCGTAGTTGCACCACAACCCGGCAAGAGTTTTCAGAGAAGAACCAGCTGGATCTTCCTCCTCTCCATCTTCTCTTTCCATCCTACCTTTTCTCTCTTGGGTTTGACGTCTTTGGCCACATCACAGTAACTCATGACGGCGTCCACAAACTTCAGCATCCCCAAGCCAGCCCGGCTGACCACTTCCATTTCTTCAAAGGTTGTGTTTAAAGTCTTCAGCAACCCTTTCCGGAAGGAAGTATCTCTCATTAGTGTCCTGGCCACCTATGGGTAGTCCTCCTCCGCATACAACAGTTCGTTTAGTGACCATTCACTAAAGTTACAACGGCACTGAAAAACGTTGGACTTGGAAGAAGTAGGGCAGGAAGAGCATTGATGCTTCTGAACTTTGGGTAACGCTCATGAGAAGACCGTGGACAGCCAAGGAAACAAACTAATGGATTACTCAAAAAGTCAACCCAGGGTTGTCTCTCAAGGAACAAATGACCAGGTTGAAATTCTCCTACTATGGACATAAGATGTGGAGACCTAGCTCTTTGAAGAAGGTTCTAATGCTGGGGAAGGTGGAAGGAAGAGAAGGGGATGGTCAGCAGCAAGATGGATGGACTCACAGTGGTGATTGGAAGACTTGAAGGTTAGGAC
>WNWU01000081.1:138283-170212 GCA_012654045.1 Ptyas mucosa
AGGAAGGAAGGAAGGAAGGAAGGAAGGAAGGAAGGAAGGAAGGAAGGGTCAACCTTGAGCCGGTCAGGATCGAACTGCTGGCAGTGGGCAGAATTAGCCTGCAATACTGCTTTCTAACTACTGCACAGAAAGGGAGGGAGGGAGGGAGGGAGGAAGAGCAAAGCAATAACACTTAGACTTTATATACCACTTCACATTGCTTTTACAGCCCTCTCTAAGTGGTTTACAGAGTCAGCCTCTTGCCCCCCAACAATCTGGGTCCTCATTTTACCCACCTCGGAAGGACGGAAGGCTGAGTCGACTTTGAGCCTGGTGAGATTCGAACTGCCCAAATTGCAGGCATGAGGAAACAGAAGGGCTAAAGCATCCTGCTAAACCCTTTTCAACATCGCAGGGAAGGGGACGTGATCACCCAGGGAAGAAGTTAAATTTTTTTTTTGTCTCTCTCCTGAACTTGAATGAACAATCAAGATCTTTCTTCCCACCTCAGAAATTCCTACGTTAAAGCAGAAATTGGCGAGGAGAGCTTGAAAAGAATTCCAAAAGAGCCTTGTTTATTAAACCAATAAACCATTGTTGATCGGTGTTTCTAACGTGTCCCAACCTTGCAGGATTTTAGACTCTAAATTCTTCTCACTCTTATGGCCAATTTCTGCTTCTTAGTAAGGTAGAAGAGGACAAGGAATGCAAAGCGTCCATTTTTTTGTGTGTTAACTGCAACATTATTAAAGTTAAACAGGAAAAGAAGAAGAAATAAAATCCAGATTGGATTCAGAACTATCCGCGCACCTCGGACTCAACGTTTTTCTCTTTTCATGGAAACAGAAATCAGATTATTTACCATGTTCAGATCCGTCTGCGGGACAATCATCTTCATTTTTTCTCCCTGCCGTCCATCCACAATCCCTTCGACGATCATTTCGATCAAGAAAGGCACGTATTTGTCAAACAATCTGTCCAACAGCTGTTTCTCTTGCTGGAAAAAAAAAATGTTATTCTAAATTGGAAGAACAGGTCCTCCCAATTCTTCTTCTTCCTCCTCTTGGGAGCATCACCTCGGGCACCAATTTGGGGGAACATCACAAAAGACCACAACTCTTGAACAACAAACAAAGCTGAAGCTGGAATCTTATGCTGTGGCCTGCCAGCGGAGCTGGTGGCAGACTCAGACAGTGAGGAAGTTGGGGAGGAACCTGGGCCAGTCCTGGAGTCTGGGGAAGGCTCTGATGAGGGCTCTGCATCGGAGGCAGAGAGGGAGACAGGGCCGTCTTGACAGTTGTCAGCTGCCTTCGGAGTCGGAGATAAGTGAGGCAGAAGAACAGCTGGAGCCTGTTCCCAGTGTGCGCATGCTCAGAGTTGCCAGACGAAGGGAACAGCTAAAGAACAAGGGTCGACTCAGGAGTAAAGCCACAGGCAGACGGGGAATGGCCCCTCCCAGAGGGAATAAAAGAGGAGCAAAAGGGGAGTGGAGTTTGCAGGAGACAATTAGTTCGCTTGATTGGTTGGTGACTCTCCAAGACTCCTTGCCAAGTTTTGAAGATATCGGCCCGGCAGCTCTCCAAGCCAGTTAAGGTTTGTGACTGTAAATTCTCCCTGGAAAGACTCTGCTGGATGTGAATGAGAGGAATTCATAGTAACTTAATAAAAAGGAGCTTTTGTCGGGACAAGGAGTCTGCTTCGTGCTCTTGGGAAGCCTAGGTCAGAACATTTTATGAGAAGCAAGAGCTATCATACAAAATGACCCATACAAATGTTTTTTTTTAAGTGGCTTCACTTATGCTTGTCCAGACACACGGAAGAACCGATCATCAGTAGTGGCCTTCAGAAGAAGTTCCAGATTCGTCGTTAGCTGTTCTTTACCTTGCTCCTTTCCTTTGTCCATTTATCCCAATAAGGTCTGTATCTCAAATTCTTCGGGTCTACAAAGACCATCCCGCAACGCGATACAGTAGCTGGGGAAGCGTATTGTAGGTCTCCAACCTATAAGGAAGGTTACAAGAAGCTCCAAGATCTGGTGGCGGCTACAGGAATGTCCTCTGTTGGGTTGGAAATGGGTGGGGCTCCTTCCAAGGAAAGGAGGAAGCTCAAAGTCATTGGCATCGTGGGACAAGCCTTACCTCAAACAGAAGAGCACAATGGGTTTGAAGCCGGATCCGCTCCCCGTTCGCCAGAGTCAACAGCTTGTTATCATCCATCACAGAATTCATGTTTTCTACCCAGAGAGCATCTACGTCGCCATCAAATAATATGTACCTGTGTATCCAGAGTGAGAAAAAAAAAATGCACCGAAGACCAACAATTCTGATTCCATTTCATGATTGAGCTTCTCTGGGTCAATGGAAGTTTATAGGGAATAATATAGGGGAAAATAATAGGGAAGCCATTGAGGATCACAGAAAGTTTTCAAAAATGGGATAGGATAGCCCGATTTGGCAGTTTCATAATTAGAATAAAAAAGGGATGCGGTGGCTCAGTGGCTAAGACACTGAGCTTGTCAATCGAAAGGTCGGCAGTTCAGCGGTTCAAATCCCTAGGGCCACATATAACAGGGTGAGCTCCCGTGACTTGTCCCAGCTTCTGCCAACCTAGCAGTTCGAAAGCAGGTAAAAAATGCAAGTAGAAAAATAGGGACCACCTTTGGTGGGAAGGGAACAGCGTTCCGTGTGCCTTTGGCATTGAGTCATGCCCGCCACATGACCACGGAGATCTCTTCGGACAGCGCTGGCACTTGGGCTTTGAAACAGAGATGAGCACCGCCCCCCCGGGAATGACTAGCACATACGTTCAAGGGGAACCTTTACCTTTTTAATTAGAATAAGGAAAGAATGAACAGGGAGGGAGAAAAGGTTACTCAATCGTGGGAATGCGGGAAGGGTGAGAAAGAAACTCAAGATAACTCTGCCTAGCTTTTGTTTAGAACCAGAGAATCTTGGAGAGGTTTTCAAGATCCTTTTACTGTATTCTACTTTATGACAATAAAGAGGATTTCTGGATGCTGTGTCTGCTTCTTAACCTGCCTGTCTCAAAGGCCCGAATGTTTGACCCACAGACCTGTGTCTCCCCTTCTATCCCCCCCAAAATCAAAAAGTAAAATAAAACCAATTTTTTAAAACAATCATGGAACGGAGTGGATCTCCGAAGGAATGGTCAAGGAATCCAAAGGTTTTTTTCCAGTTGAAAAAAAACACGGATGTAGGAACCATTTACCGTCTCTCTTTTTTGTCGGTGGGTTTGTTGATTTCCCGGAAGATGTTGGACAAAACGCCATCGGTCCAGTCTCGTGTGGTGGGATCGAGGATGCCGTACAATTCGATGACGCTCATGGCTTTGGGGTTCAGGATATGCAGCTTGGTCAGCAGGCCTAACCTAATGAGGTATCGATTACAAGAAGCAGAATTGGATCAATGACATTCGAGGGGGGACCGCCCAAAAAGGGCTCGGATATGAAATCCTGTCCTGTCTCGGATGTGCCGACTCAGAACGGAGCTCATGTTAAAAAGAGTGCCCCATTTCCCACACTGGCTAACAAAGGCTACCACAAAGTTCACGCAGGTATGAAAAGCGAGAAATCACCCTGCTTGCGATAAGGCGGCTGATATTCAGGGGTGTGAATATTTCTGAACTTCTGGATTATCGTTAATTCAGAAACAGAATCTCCATGAATTTGTAGCTACAGATAAATTCACTATGACCCCTCCCGCTCATATCGGCTCCGTTAAAACGATGGAGCGGTGGTTGGAAAAAAAAAAAATCACATCCCTGATTGCCAGGCTCTGAAAACCAAGAAAGACACTTTGAAACCCTTCCAAGCAGCTTCCTTTATTGTTCCTCACAAAGAGACAGAAATCTTGCCCAACTCAAGCAGGCAACTGGCTGCTGGCACTGTAAAACATACAGTAGTGGCCAAAATTGTGGGACCACTGTATACTCTGGGAACTATCAGGAAGGAGCTGTCTTCACCCGCTTTCTCTCCCACAAACTATGCTGAGTCGCCTCTTACTTTCGGCCCCTCCCACCTGGGAATCCAGGCCTCGTTCCACCACACTGACTGATCTGTGCTTACTTTGTCTGAGCATGACACAAGGCGTTGATGACCACAGACTTGCCACCTCCGGTTGGTCCTACCACCATCGTGGTGTGTCGTGTTAGCATCGTTTCGTACATTTGGACCACTTTATCCACCTGAGGGAGGGGGAAAAAAAATACCCCAGTGGCAGCCATCTTGACAGGAATTATATACCCCTCTTCATGGAACTGACATTCTTTGATCATTTAAAATCAGGGGTCGTCAACCTTGCAACTTTGTTGCAAGATAGGATAGCACTCCAGAGGGTCAATGTGATTGCCCAGAGGATCATGGGTTGCCCTCTCCCCTCCTTGGAAGAGCTTTATAGCTCCCGCTGCTTTAAGGGAGTTCAAAACTTTCTTAAGGATCCATCTCATCCTGGGCACCCTTTTTTTTTTTTGAACTATTACCATCTGGCAGCCGGTACAGGACAAGAAAAACAAGGACAAATAGGCTGAAAAACAGCTTCTATCCCAGAGCAGTAACCATATATTGAATATAGTGCAATATTAATGCAATATCAGGGGTCTTCAATTCAATTGTATAGAATGTGAAGGAGGGGTGTATTTGTGTTTTATTTTTATAGTTCTAATGTACACTGAAGATGGCATTTGATTTTGTTGTACAATGTGCAGTGACAATAAACTAAACTAAACTAAAAACTAAACTAAAAACTAAACTAAACTAAACTAAAAAAAAAACTAAACTAAAAACTTGTGGACTTCAACTCCCAGAATTCCTCAGCCTGAGGTATTCTGGGAGTTGAAGTCCACAAGTCTTACAGTTGCCAAGGTTGGAAAACCCGAATGTAAAATGACCACCGTCCCAGTTTCTTCACCGTCCTTATGGCTTGATGAGGCTTTTCAGACAAGCTTCATGAAGGTCATGTCTATTTTTGGACCATCTCTTTGATCTTAGCAGCTTTCGTTTAATACCTGAACAGGTAGAACCATGTAACCTTCTTCAGCCAGCACGAATTCCACTGCATCGTTGAATTTGGGATAGCGGACTCGAGGACAATCCAATCCGGGAAAGAGGTCAGAGATCAAACCAAGGAAAAGAGGAACATCTTCGAAGACAAATTTGGGGAGGTTCATATCTCGGAGGGCTCTCATGAGGACCACGTCCTAGAATGGGGTTTGAACCCCAAAGAAAAATTGAAAATGTTGGTGAGCGGAGTTGACTTCCTGGAATAGACTTTCCCTGTTAAAAGGAACCCTCCCAAAAGATGAGGAGGACTCCCACAGGATTTCCAATTAGATTTCATCTCAAGGTAACCAAAGGGGTTAAACCTTAATAAAATCATCATGCTCTTGAAAGGCCATTTAATCTCTTGCATCGGGGTGGAGTCGGGGCAACTGAATGGAGCTGAGTTTTTACTGGCCGGATGCCCTTCCTGTCGCCAGTATGGAGTTTTGTTCAGCAGATATATTCTCATTGTGCCCAGAGAGAAAAATATCTACCTCTACCTAGGATCGAACTCACAGCCTCCCAATTGTGAGGTGAAAGCTCTGCCTCTAAATCATGGATGACCTACTTTATGACTGTCACAATTTACAACTACTTGAGCCGCTGTGGCGCAGTGGTTAGAGTGCAGTACTGCAGGCTACTTCTGCTGATCACTGGCTGCCACAAACTGGCAGTTTGAATCTCACTAGGCTCAAGGTTGGCTCAGCCTTCCGTCCTCCCAAGGTCGGTAAAATGAGGACCCAGATTGTTGGGGGCAAGAGGCTGACTCTGCAAACCGCTTAGAGAGGGCTGTAAAAGCACTATGAAGCAGAATGTAAGTGCTATTGCTAATTATACCAATGGATTTGAAGAATTAAGGAATTCTAGCCAAGGACTCCTCTTAAATCAGAGTTAAAATTTAGGGATTTAAAGGGCCACATCAATAGACAGCTACCATATTAAATGAGGATGGTATTGTACATCCTGGTGTACTTAAACTCAGATCATTTTTCCATTTTTATTTACACGCTTTTGGACTTTGTGAATAAGGAGGGTGATGTCGTTGGAAATCAGCTTTGTTGGAATAAGGAAAGCACTCGACATATCATGAAGATTAGGTTAAAGCGGTGTTCCGGTCCCGTTTAAAAGCCGTTGGCCATGGTGGTTGGGGATCTAATTTCCGGGTGATTTTTATGGTCAGATTTTCTCTCGATATGTTCAGGCAGGGAAGAAATGCTGGTCTGGGGAAGCTGTTCTGCTGCTCCCCGAATCCAAATCTGTGCATGTAATGCAAAGGACTTAAAAGCTCCCATCGTTGGTTTTTCAAGGTGTTACAAATCTCTTGCTTTGTTCCACCTATCGAAGACCGAAAAATAAGTTTACCTCTGGGAGATCTGAAGACCCTCTTTTCAGTTCACCGGCCATGACCAGGACAGATTTCAGAGCCCGAAGCCCAAAATCGTAGTGATGCTGTTTAGAAAGCTGTTCTCTGGCCAACTTGTACAGCACAGTCATCTTCTTGGCTAGCACCTATTGGACGTTTATCTTAATTTAATATTTTATTTCCTGTATTGTATTGCCCATCTCTCTCTCTCTCTCTCTCTCCCTCCCTCTCTCTCTCTCTCTCACACACACACACACACATGCACACACTTGCTGACATTTTATTTAAACTAAATTTTTATATCAGCATGACCTCTGTACATGCTACACACTAAATAGATACCCTGTTTTCCCAAAAATAAGACCCAACCGGAAAATAAGCCCTAGCAAGATTTTTCAGGATGCTTGTAATATAAGCCTTACCCCCAAAATAAGCCCCAGTTAAGATCGTCAACCAGACGGAGGCGTTTAGTACTGTATTTCCCCCCAAAATAAGACCTAATAAGCCATAATGCTTCTTTTGGAGCAAAAATTAATATAAGACCCGGTCTTATTTTTGGGGGGGGAAACACAGTAAACAAATCCATTGGACAAAATCAACAGGAAATGCCCTTGTACAGGTAGTCCTCAACTTACAACAGCCCATTTAGTGACCATTTAAAGTGGCAACAGCACTGGAAATAAGTGACTTACGACCGTCTTTCACTCTTATGACCATTGTAGAATCCCCATGGTCACATGATTTACATTCGAATGCTTTGACAACTGACTCACATTTATGACGGTTGCATTGTCCTGGGGTCACGTGATTGAGGGGGTGGGGAAGCCAGATTCGCTTAACAACCGTGTGACTAACTTAACAACTGCAGTGATTCACAACCGTGGCAAGAAAGGTCAATGAAACGAGGCAGCTTCGCTTAACGAACGTCCCGCTTAGCGACAGGAATTTCAGAGCTCTATGGTGGTCGTACATCCAGGGCTACCTGTACATTAGGTTCAGGTCATCCAAGCAGCCATCCGTTTGCGTGACCCACCTTCGCCAGGAGGAATCCCTCGGAGAACAGCATGATCTCACAAATCTGCTGAAGATCGGGGACGATGACCACCACCGGCCTGAAAAGGGCCTTGACGGATTCAGGGAGCTCCGTTCGTCCCGCGTAGCCGGGGTTCATGGTGATGAAAATGCCCATCCGAGGGTCCAGCATGATTTCTTGCCCTTCAAACTGAAATGTGAAACTTTTATCCGAGGGTCCCAGAAACCCCCGAAGCTGGGGGCCAGAATTTCATGCAGGAGATTTTTATTTATTTATTTATTTATTTTTCCCTCTTTACCTGAAATGTTTTCAGCTGGTTCATGAGGGCGTTTCGGATCGTCTGAATCTGGGAGGAGATAACCGATAGGACGGAAGCGTCGATCCGGTTGAATTCGTCAAAGCAGCCCCACGCTCCACACTGGGCAAGGCCTGAGAAGATTTTACCCACGGCCTACAGAAGAGAACCAGGGACTGAAGATGAGATGCCTCTGGAGACTGTCAGTCATCCGAGTCACGGTTGCCCCAAAGGTAACCTTTTTTTCCAAAAAGGCAACTGGGCTTTTCCTTGAAGACGTTTCGCTTCTCATCCAAGAAGCTTCTTCAGTTCTACTGAATGGATTCTTCACTCAGAACTGGAGAAGCTTCTTGGACGAGAAGCGAAACGTCTTCAAGGAAAAGTCCAGTTGCACCTTTGGGTTAAGAAGAGATGGTTTGCACACTGGTTTTAGGTTGGCCAGCAGACTGGTTCTGAAGGCCACAGCGTAGACAGAAGATGGAGAAGGGGGGAAAGGGTGAATTCCTGACCTTGAAGTCCATGCCTTCTCCGCAGTTGGTGACCACACAAAGCAAGCCCAAAGCTTTGGCGAGATCTTTTGTTGTCTCCGTTTTCCCAGTTCCTGCTGGACCGGCGGGTGCTCCACCCAAGTACATGGACAAGGCCTTTGAAGGGGGGGAAAAAAACAGAAAAGTTGAAAAACATGACTAGGATGGTGGCCATTGATCCTGCCTCAGTGGGACTTTGATCCTGACCCAGGAAGCAATTATTGGTTCATCTCTAAAGCAACTTTCTTGTTGAGTTGTGGCTCCTGCCCTCTGGAATGGCATCCCTCGCAAAGGTTCTGATCACCCCAACTTTCCAAGCCTTAAAATCTGGCTTTTCTCTACCAACTTCTGGGATGGTGGTAGATGATAAATTGCATTCTTGTTTTTAACTGCAAGGTGTTTTTCCTCCCAACAAAGCAATGTTCTTTCTGCCTTCTAATCGTTTGGGGTAGAGGGCTGTTGTTGTTTTTTTATTTTAACCAAACTCAGTTTTGAGATGCCTTATAGATATAGTCAAGGCGATGGTTTCCCCAGTTGCAATGGTTGACTGTGAAAATTGGACCGTAAGGAAGGCTTGAGTGCCAAAGAATGGAGGCCTTTGAACTCTGGTGCTGGAGAAGACTCCTGTGAGTCCCTTGGACTGCAAGGCCATCCAACCGGTCGGTCCTAGAGGAGATCAACCCCGAGTGCTCTTGAGAAGGCCAGATCCTGAAGATGAAACTCAAATACTTTGGCCACCTAATGAGAAGGAAGGACTCCCTGGAGAAGAGCCGAATGCTGGGAACGATGGAGGGCAAAAGAAGAAGAAGGGGACGACAGAGAAGGAGGTGGCTGGATGGAGTCACCGAAGCAGTCGGCGTGAGCTTCAATGGACTCCAGAGGATGGTAGAGGACAGGAAGGCCTGGAGGAACGTTGTCTATGGTGTTGCAATGACTCGAACACAACTTCGCAACTAACAACAACAAAATAGATCAGAATTGTAAAGAAGGATGAGAAGAAGAACTCAAAGTGGGATACTGATAGAAGACTTATTCTGCTCGTTTAGATTCCCCAAATTCAAGATCTGCTTTTTAAAAAAAAAGGGGGGGGGAATGGGCATTCCGGAATCAGAAGCCAATGGAAAGCCTCCTTGTCGGTTTACCTGTGTGAGCGTCAGGTATATCCGGTCTGTGAGGGGAGTGATGACCAGACGCCCGTTTAAGCCCATGTATTCGTAGCCGTAAGAAAAAGTCCCGGTGCATTGCCGTACGTTGAGTTCGTCAGGCTCACGGTCCCAGTAAAATCGCAGCTGGCTTTCCCACTCAAATTCACGGGCTTCCATAATGCTGAAAAGAGAGAGGATTTGAACACGGGCAGAGAGTCCTTCCAAGACTGAGACGGAGAAAACTTAACCAAACAAACATTGAGAAGAAGGAACAGAGGTCAGAGACGCTCCCCATGCATTATTTTTAACAACGTAAGTAGGATTACAGGTAGTCCTCGACTTATGACCTTAATTGGAACCAGACTCTCAGTCACGAAGCCTTGGGACGGCAGTTCCTGCAGTCTCAGTTACTGTTGAATTAGGCGAGGCAAATTCCTGCTGGCTTCCCATAAGCAAAGTCGGTGGGGAAGCCAGCAGGAAACACCAAGTCCCAGACCTGCGACAAGTTAAGTGGCTGCTCCTGGGCAGGGGATGGAGGGAAGGGGGTGCAAAGCAGGGGCAAAATTCAGCCGGTTCTATCCGGCTCGGGGCGAACCAGTAGCGGTGGCTGCGGGAGGCTCCGCCCACCTGTGCGGACGTCATGACAGCACGTTTTTGTGATGATTTTAAACTTCTGTGCATGCGCACTGGTAGGGAAGTGAATTTCACCCCTGGTGCAAAAGGGGGGGTCGGGGAGGAGGTGCGGGACTGGCACAGTGCAAGTGCAGAGAGGCTGCGGAAGATTGCATGGATGGGGAAAACTCGCCCCGGCAACCTTGCAACATTTCCTACTGGCTTCCCCACTGAACTTCTGGAGGAGCAGCCAGGAAACATTGCAAACGGCCAATTCCACAATTGCTTGGCTACCAATCATTAAGTGCAAACAGGTTACCAAGCTGGTCACCCAGATCTCATGGCCGCAAAAATTCTAGGTCAGGATGACTGAAGTCCAAGGACTTATTCTAACCATCATTTTTTCCAGCGCCATCATAACTCGCGGACCAAATGGTGATGAGTTGAGGACTACATATATGAACATGCCATTTGTGCCCGGTGCCTTGCGGTCGATTCTGAACCACACTGGACTCTTCCTTCACCTCCAGGGGGATGCCTGATTTACCTGTCTCGCACAAAGTTATCGACGATATCCCTCGCGTGGACGTCGATGATGAGAACAGTGTTGTACTTCTTCCTGTCGTTCTTGCTTAGCGGCTTGGTGATCCGGGTCACCAGCGAGTCGATCTGCTGGTGCATTTTCTTGGCATAGACCTTCATGGCTTGTTTCTCTCCTTTCTTGACCTTCCGGAAGACGTCTTCGACTTCCCAAGTCCACCACACCTGGTTGGCTGCCAGCACCATCATGCCCTGATACATCAGCATCCAATCAACTCTGCGGAAAAGGAAGATTTGCAAGGGTGGGGCAGAGACCGAAGATATTTTGGAGCTGTAAAAATGCAGGCGTTAAAGGGAAGTATAAAATAATAATAAGATAATGAGGTTTCTTCAAGAACTCGATTGCTTCTGGAACAACAGGCTTGAGCCAAGTCTTCTCTCTTAGTTCAGGGGGTCTCCAAACTTGGCCAACTGAGGAATTCTGGGAATTGAAGTCTACAATTTAGACTAAAGCGTGAATTCAAGTCCATGCTTTAGTCTTAAAGTGGCTATCTTTGGAGACTCCTGATCTAGACTGATGCTACCCAACTTCTTCTTAGCTGGATGCCTTCTAGATATCCTGCGATGACAACCTCTGATGGTTCTCAACCGATTTGGAGAGATCTGGTTCAAGCCAATGACACACATCTCAGAGAAAAAGACGGGTCTTAAATGTCACAGAGTGTTGTGGTCCGCCAGCAGTCTGCGGAGCTGGCAGCGGAGTCGGACAGTGAGGAGGCTGGTGAGGAACATGGGCCAGTCCTGGAGGCTGGGGAAGGCCAGATGAGGGCTCTGCGTCGGAGGCAGAGATAGGGCCAGGGCCATCTGGGAGCGATGCGCGGACTCCGGAGCCTCCAGAGGCTGACAGCAGAGAGGCAGAAGAATAGGAGGAGCCTGTTCTTAGTGCATGCATGTGAACAGCTGTTAAAGCAAAAGGAATGACTTGGGAGTAAGGCCTGGAGATGACTGGCCCCTCCCAGAAGGCTTAAAAGAGCAGCTATGGCTCTTGGGGTCTTTGTAGGAAAGCAACGTTGCTACATTTGTTTCTTGTCAGCCTCTCTTGTTTCTGAACTTTGTGGGGTTTTGCCAAGAAAAGCCTTGGGCAGCGTGCCAAAGAAGACAAAGGTCTGTGATAAGGCCGAAGGACTGCTTATGAAGGATTTGTTTTGGACTTAATTTGGACTAAGCTGAGAATGAAGTAATTCTCAGCTGTTCTAATAAAATATGTTTGTTTAGGACTGATTGTGTTTCCAATTCAATAATATGGACAGCCCGTTTCAGCTTCAGCACAGCCTGATTAGCACAAGCAACTGAAGTTTGGGGAGCAGACTGAAGAGCCGTACCTTTGGACCTTGGGCTGCCAGAGTCATAAAATTCTTCGAGGGCCAACGATACTGGTGGCCTCGGAGAACCATCTTCTCCCTCACCTGCTTCGGTCTTCGCAATACCGAAAGATGGCTTCCTTGGTGATCAGCCTGTTGGTCCTTCGCATTTCGACCAGCACGGCTGTCATCCAGTTTTCAACTCTGCCTTCCGCCGGGATGGCTTTCCGAAACTCCATCACTTCGCCTTCTGCGGATATCATGGCCGTGGCGATCTTCATCCCGCTGTCGTCCTCGTGAAACTTCAGGGCGGCTATGTTGTCGTACATCTGAAACAAGACCAGGAGGGAAGGCGATGGAACAGGGGAATGAAGCTACCGGCCGTGGCCCAAAGGGAGAAGACGAATGTACCGTATTTTTTGGAGTATAAGACGCACTTTCCCCCCCCTAAAAGAGGGTGAAAATTTGGGTGCGTCTTATACACCAAATGTTGCCCCGCCCACCCGCCGGCCCCCACCCTTTGGCCTCTGCCTCCCAGCAATTTACCTCCTTGCAGCAGTCTGTTTCAGCTTCAGCACAGCCTGATTAGCACAAGCAGCTGATTGTCGGTTGGATCGGCCTCCCAACCCTCAGCTGTTTCAGGTTGCAGGGATTGCCATTGCCTATTGCTGCGCGGGCCTCCGCTGTTTGCTGCAAGGAGGTACATTTTTTTTTCTTGTGCTAATCAGGCTGTGCTGAAAATGAAAATGAAACTAAAGCAGGCTGTTTGCTGTTTGCTGCAAGGAGGAAAAGGCAGATTTTTTTTTCTTGTTTTCCTCCCCAAAACAGGTAGGTGCGTCTTAATAGTCCAGAGCGTTTTATACTCCAAAAAATACAGTAATTTTTCTGGGGATTTCCCCATCATCCCCTACCTTGATCATGTGCTCTTGAACGCATAAAGGGTCGCTGCTTCCGAGGATGCTGAGCAGCTCGTCGTCTGAGATGAAGAAGAAACGCGGGAAAGCATTCCTCTTGGAATCCAGGTAATCATTCAAACTCTTCTGGCATTTTTCCAGCCCATCGCTTATGTTCTGGAGGTCGCTAAGACGATTGTGAGCTTCGCAGCACCTCTTGATCACCGGATCTTTGACCGTTTCTCCCATGATCTGCAGAGGTCAGGAGGAGGGGGAGGAAAAGGCTGAAAAACCACCAAGGAGGAATCCCGTGAACGATGAGAATATATGCCTCTTCCCTTAAAAGTTGCCCAAAGCAGAACAAAAAACAGATCAATGTTATGCTATAAAAAGAGAAAAAACATTTAGGAACACAAGAGTTTACAGAAACTTGGGCCCTACATTACTGAGGAAGCCCGTTTCAATCCTTAAAAAGTCATCCAGGAGGACTTTCACATTTGTGAGAGCCAGCCCACATTGTTCCTTCTAACTGGGTATCCCCATCAATTTAGTTACTTGCCCTTTTGAAGACCCTATCTATGTTGTCAAATTTTTTGGCTTCCTCGGGCAGCTGGGATCTGATATCTCCGCCGATGAAGATGCTTTCCAGATACATCCATTTTCGCTGAACGATCATCCAGATCTAGACAGACGAAACGCAGCGTTGGCCAAGGGAAGGGAGGCTAGTGAAGTGTAACCTGTCCACCAAAGAGGACAACCTGTCCACCTGGAGCAGCAGCCCTCCCTACCTCAATCACTTCGCCAATCAAAGAGAGGGTTTTTTCCCAGTTGTGGACGGTGCCCAAAAAAGGCGCCACAAATCTGCTTCCGGAAATACTTTGGAGGTTGACGGCGTTGTCGTCCAGGATCTGAATGATCTCATCGACGGATCCCAAAATGAAGCCCCGTTCCTGAGTCCCTTTGAAGTACCGCTGGACGGTAAATTTCATGTTCTCCCAGGTTTCAATGATTTCCTTCACTCCCTAGGAGAAGAAAAAAGGAGGTTCACAAGAACTTGCCTCGGTTGCTACCGGAGAGGACCGAAACACAGAGAGGTGTGGGAGAAGACCGTCTGACCTTCTCGATGCTCAGCTCTTTGACGGCAGAGCCCACAATCTCGTTGATCACATCGGAATATTTGTGCAGTTCCATGGCAAACATGTTCTCCAAGGTGAAGGTTTCGGTGGCCATGTCGAAACTGGTGCCTGTCCTGTTCATCAGCTCCTTCCAGTGTCTGAAAGAAGAGGAGAAGTCAACACAGGTGGATTGAAGTGACCAAAGTGCACAGAGGGTAAAAAACAGGTTACTTCCTGGTTAAAACTAGGAAGTAATGATATCCGGGTGGGTGGGCGGAGCCTCGTGCCACCGCTGCTACCGTTTCGCCCGAACCGGTGCGAACCGGTAGCATTTCACCACTGGTCTGGGGTCTAAAACATATGAAAAACGGTTGCAGGAATATTCTTCCAATATTTGAGGGGCTGCCGCAAAGAAGAGAAGGTTAACTTTATTTTTCAAAGCACCAGAAGGCAGGGCAAGAAACAATGGATGGAAACTAGTGAAGGAGAGAAGCAATCTAAAACTAAGGAGAAACTTCCTGACAGGGAGGACAATCAACCAGTCGAACGAAGTTGTGGGTGCTCCATCACTGGAGGTTTTAAAGAAAAGACGGGACAACCATTCGTCCAGAATGGTAGAGGGTCTCCTGCTTGTGCAGGGGATTGGACTAGAAGACCTTCAAGGTCCCTTCCAACTCTGTTGTTCTGTTAAAGTGTTTGGTTTTTAAGAGAGAAGATGGGAGGAGAAATTCACCCCGATTTTATGGATTTAACCCAGGCCATGCTTCCCAAGCTGTATGTGACTTAAAAAGTCCACGTTTAACGACACCTTCATTGTTATGAACAGCCCCATGGATGAGGAGAAGCCAAACCTTTCTCGCAAAGCTTCGTTCTTCAAATCCAGCAGCAGAGGAATGGATTCCTTGAAAGCTTTCATCTTCATTTCCAGGTGATAGGCCACCGGCATGCTACGGACTTGTCTTGGCAACTTGCGAAGGGTTTTAAGGTATCCCTCAATTCCTTCCTGTAACACCTGGACATTAAGGTTCACCCAGAGAGTCTGGGACCATTCCTCTTTGGCAGCCTAGAACCCGGAAAAGTCTTGTAAGAACGTCTTCAAATTGGCAAAGAGATCAGAGAGAAGAGATCAGAGAGAAGATCAAGGACACCGAACCTCCCAAATAAAGATTCGTTGAGATCACATGCTGAAGAGCACCTATCTTCTCATTCATCTGAATGAACAGCACAAGGATCATCCAGAACAGTAGACCACAATGGTCAAGGTCAGCAGGTTAACACACAAAACTCGAAATTTGGTTGATGACCTGAGGTCTGGGGTCCGTGACTCTCAATAAAAATCCGACCAATTTTCGAAAACCATCTACCTGCTGCAGTTTATAGATTTCGTAGATCTGCCTGAGGCCTTTCATTTCTTTTTGGATTTTGATCAAGTCGGGATACATTGTGATGGGCAGGTCGAAGAGCTTTTCAGCGTTGGCCAATTCCTGACGGTTCCTCTCGTGTTTCTCCAGTTCTCTTTCAAAAACCACCATCAGCTCTAATCCTGCAAGCGGACAAATAAATTCAGAACCGGGTGAAGGATGGGAAACTTCAAGGAGAATTTGGAGTGGGGGGTGGGTGGGCAAGAGAGGCCTTCTACAAGATCCACGACTGGCCTGAACGGATCAAGAAGTCACAACGTCTCGGCGAGAATATAACCAAAGGGATAGCAGGCTATGCTTGTCTTAAGGAAGGAATCTAAACATTTCTCTGAATCCCCTGCCAGGTTCAAGAATTTTCCACCCCAACCTCCCCTTAAAAAAAAAACACCAGAAAATAAAGACAGGCAGTTTAGTTATAAGTCATTAATATAGAGGACATAAATAGAATGGAACTGGCGGAAGCTTCTGGCCCAACGAAGTATCTCTTCAACGTTCTTTGGTTGCTAAAAATTAACATCTGTTCAAGAAGTAAAAGTGACCCTGTTTTTAACAACCTTGGTTCTCAGCATATCTCCTACATGCCTACAGCATTTTCTGCAGCTACTGTTAGGAAATGATGATTCCCTAACTTGTTGGGTTGGCAATATATAAACCTCAATGTAGCTTTAAGACTGTATTGCTGTACTGCATCATACTGTGTCCTGATTGGTTAGCTCTGTAGCCAATGTCCTTAAGAGGGAGCTTGAAACATGGTTTGTCTCTCTTTGCTGATCATTATTGCTCTTTGCTGATCTTTACTGCTCTTTGCTGTTCTTTGCTGTTCTTGCTCTTTGATATCTCTGTATGCTACTGTTTGCAAATTCAGAAAAACTGTTTATTGTGAATGACTATGACGACTGGTAAGAAGACTTTGTTATTGGATTATCCCTGGATTATTGTTTTACTATCTACTGCTTTATCTGTGTATGATCTGGATTGTTTATTGGATTGTGCCTTATTACTATTTCCTAAAAGTAAACACAACTCAGTGTATCTGTGTGTTGGCTGTGTTTACTCGCAACTACTCTCAAACGCTTTCATGTATCCACCCTTGCTATTCAAGGGTTACTCAGCGAATTCCTTAACAGCTACCATGCCACCAGGTTCCATAGGACTTGAAGAAAACATGAGAGAACTATGGAAAATTGGACAAACGAGACCTGTGATAGGAAAGAGCATCAGGTCAAGGATGGAGATGATGGCTGCGTTCTCTCCCAAACGAGAATCTTAAGACCCACGACCTCTGATCTACCTCAGTGTTTTCTGCCCTGCTTTCCAGCTGTCTGGGGTCAAGAAGCAGCTTACCTCTATCAAGATTTTCACCCACAGAACCTGGGCCCTCACTAACAAATCGTTGGTAGAAGTCGTCGATCTCCTTGCTGTAATTTCCAATCTGCTCCCTTGTGATCTGGGGGGGGGGAGGGGACATAATCCTCAGTTAGAAGGCCATTCTGGCTTCTAAACACTCTTCCCCTTCGTCTCAGAATGCGACAACAACCCCAATACCTCCGTAAAAGTCTTTTTGATGCTGCCCAGGCTGTGATCAACTCCGGCCGCCTCAGCGTAAAGAGTTTCCCACATCAGCTTTATCTTATCCACCAGGTTCTTTTCTTCTTCTGATATCTGGAGAGGAGGAACAAAAAGGTTTCTTTAGAGGGCTCAGAGTTATTTAAGTTATTTAGGGAGAATGTGTGGGATTACATGGCTAAGGACTCTCCGGAGAGCTTCCCTTAAAAACTTCCCTAAACAGTTCTTACAGGTCACCCAACCCCACCAATTTTTCCCTCCATCCATGCTGGACCCTAGTCTGATAGGTATCTCGGCATCTTTGACACCATAAATGAAACTTACAACAATGTTGTACATGGCCAAAGTCCGGTATCTCTCTTGGATATCCAAATACTTGAGTTCCACTTCTAGAGATATCTGTTTGATCTCGGCTATGGTGCCCAGGACAAATTTGAGATCTTCCAAGGTACTGGGGGTCGTCTTCAGATTGTGCGACAATCTCTAGAAAGCATATTCATTCACTCATTAATTCAGTCAAGCGTTGCAAAGAACCATTTGGCTAAAACTATTGTCCAGATTCCATCAGCATGTTTTTAGCTCGGTGATGGTTAGCGAGGAATTAAAGTGTTTGTCTTCAAGAACTTGGAGTGAAAGACATTATTTATAGGATGATGCCCTATGTATCTTGAAAATCTCCTGGAACACTAATTCGTGCCTAGAGCAGGGGTATCCAACTTTAGCAATTTAAATGCTTCTGGACTTCAACTCCCAGAATTCCCCAACCATTCTGGGAATTGAAATCCACAGGTGTCAGATTCACCAAGGTTGGACACCCCAGGCCTAGATCTTGGACTCAAAAGAAAGATACCCATAGTTTTCGGAGTATAAGATGCTCCAGAGTATAAGATGCATCTTAGATTTTGGGGAGGAAAGTAAGAAAAAAAAATTCTGCCTCTGCCTACCAGCATCCATCGGCATTCATCTAGCTAGGGTCCTGTCAGTGTGTGAGAGAATTGAGGGCTGTTTGGAAACTGAAACAGTATTTGCTGTGTGAGCAACAAGGAAGGAGACAGCAAGGAGCCTGGGCGTGGCTTAGCTCTGCAGCTCTGAGTCTGTGCTGAGCTCTAGTCTGCTGCTCAAAACTGAAACTGAAACTCCTCTCCTCTGCTTGCGTTTTGCTGGTATTTACTACCACGTTGGAAAACCTGCTTTTGGTATTGTATATTTACTTCACGTGTTATATTATATATAAAGAGAAGTTATTGAATCCTGCTGAATCAGTTACTTGTGTGTGTTTTATGAATGTGATTCTTGCTGCAAACTCTGAGTCCTTGCAGCAAATAGCAAACAGCTAGGTCAGCTTCAGCACATTATTGCAGCCTGATTCAGCATGAGTAGCTGATTGGCGGGTGGCTTGGCCTCCCGGAATACCCCCAATCAGCTATTCCAGGTTGCAGGGATTGCCACATACCACCACTGCCTCCGTGCCTCGCGTTTTTGGCTACATTCAGTGTAAAAGATGCACCCAAATTTTCACCCTCCTTTTAGGGGGGGAAAAAGTGTGTCCTATACTCAGAAAAATATGGTACATTTGATCTTTTTCTCCAACCATTCCTCTGTCCTCTCCAGGGAGTTCTGGGAATTGAATTCTGGGAACTGAAGTCCACAGGACTTAAAAATCACCAAGGTTGGACACCCCTGGCCTAGATCTTGGACTCAAAAGAAAGATACATTTGATCTTTTTCTCCCTCCGTTCCTCTGTCCTCTCCAGGTATGGTAGGACCAACGTGAAGCATCCCCAGCTGGAGAAACCTACCTCAATGTTTTCTTGGAGACTGTACAGCACCTCTTTGGCTGACTCGTTGAGTAGCTTCCCAAGGGAAGTGATCCAACCTCTGGCGTTCTCCTGGACCGTGAAGGCCAACGGAGCCAGCAACAGGCGGATGCATTGCTCATCTTTGATCATGGGCTGTTGCATGACTTCCTGGGCCACCTTCATGTAGAACTGCAGCTTCTCGTCGAAAACCACGCAAGGCGGCTTCTTGGCCGCAAACTTCTCCATGACGATGGCCTTGTCCAGTTTCCACAGGGGCCGATACCGCTTCCAACGGTTCAGGTATTTGGTGAGGGAAGCCAGGAGCTTGTGCATGTTTTGCGTGATCAGGATGGCCTGTTCAATGACCGTTGGGTTCTGGGAGATGTCGCTGAAGAAGCTAAAGATGACTGGTTCGTCGTCCCCCGTTTGCTGGGGTGGGCACTCAATGCAACTGCCGTGCAACCAGCGAACAAAAAGCTGCATGGAGACAAAGGAAGATTTTCAGGCTAAGCTGAGCTCAGCTTTGCCGGAAGGGGGAGAGGTTCAGTTCTCACGTAACCGATAGTTAGCCAACCTGGCCAGTTGGGGAAAAAAACAAGGGACAGGTGGAAACTGAAAGTCCAGCTGAATAGAGGAGGCCAAGTCGGTCTATAAATTGAACCTAGTCTTGAAAGAGCATTTCAGGCTTCGACTGGCAGGCAGGACTGCAAGCCGACACGAATCCAAGACCTCTGCGTAAGTATTCACTGAAGAAAAAGTTAGAACGCCTTAAGGAATGAATTCTAATAACGCTCAGCTCCCTCTTTTCAGCAGGAGGCTCAGTTTCCATGGCTTCCTTGGCTTTGCCATCGTTAAATTTGCTATCCTTTGAATTTCTCTCTATGCCAGAACCGGCCTCTAACACGGGATGCCCACCGAGGGTGGGGGGGTGTCTCACCTTGGTGGTTTCCACGCAGTCCCGAATGCAATGCACGCTCATCTTCTCAATTTCCCCCATGTTCGGCTGGAGGATGATCTCGGGGGCGGACAAAATGGTCTCCGCTTGGAAGAGCGGGATGTCCCCTACCACGGCCGCGTTGAAGGATTGCAAATTCCTTCAAAGACAGGGAAACAGTCATGAGGGAACAAACCACCAGAGACTGAAGGCAAACGAGAAGGATGGATAGACTTACTTTACCTACTCCCAGCCTATCAATTACTCAGAAGCAGCACAAGCAGGGTTGGGCTTCAAAAAATTTAGCAAGGGGTTCTCTGCCTGGTTGATGGGTGGGCGTGACCATGAGGGTGTGGCCTAGTCAGCCTCCTGCACCATGGTGGGGGGAGGGCGTTTTTGCCCTTCCCAGGCACTGGAGGCTTTCTTCGAACCTCTGGGAGGGCAAAAACGGCCTCCCCAGGCACCGGAGGCCCTCTGGAGGCCGGAAACAAGTCCATTTCCGGCCTTCCCAAACTTCCGGTAGGCCCGTTTTTCGTCCTCCCCGAGCCTCTACACACGCCCTACACTTACCTGCATCCAAAACGGGCCACGTGGGGACTCCTGGGAGGGGAGGGGTGGGTGGGGCCAGCCAGGAGTGGGATTTGGGATTTTGAAGATGGGCTCCAGCACGAGTCCCAAAGCTCTGGTGGTTCCGGTGACCCACCCAAGATTGGATCCTGCAGACTTACTTCAGAACCAAGTTGGTCAGGCTCTGGTAGATCTTTTTTTCCCAGTAGGCGTAATACGGCACGAGCCGCGTGGCTTTCCCCGTGTTGGTGTTGACCACCAGGCCTTCCATTTTGGTCAGCAGGGGACCCACTGAGGTGTACTTGCGAACCAAGTGCTCCATGTCTCTGGCTCGTTCGCGCTTGATAAACTCGAAGTAATCCTTCACACCTGTCCAGGTGAGGAGACCAAAAAAAAGGAAAGTCGAGGGATGGAGGGCGAGAAGCGGCTTCGTTGGTGACAGGTATCTTGCTTGAATTCGGACAGAAGTTTGCAAAACACCCTTTGGAGAAAGCTTCCCCAAACCCCACAGTTCATGCTTCAGGTGTTCTCGAGGAATATTTCATATTTATTTCCCCAAGAGGATTGACGGCCTGGTTTTGAAGCTCCTTGCAGTCATGTGACCACATTTCGGGTGCTCCAGAACTGGCCTGCATGGATGACCATATGCGGCATCTGGTGGTCATGTGACCGCATTTTAAGTTATTTTTGCGCACAGCGAACAATTGCTTAACCATCACAGTGTTCATTCAACGACTGCTGTAAAAAGGCCGTAAAATAAGGTCAGTTGCGTGGATGATCTGCTTTATTTATTTATTTATTGCTTTTTTAATGACCCCGTGACCCCTTGCATGGGGGTGGAGTCGGGACAACTGAATGGAGATGAGTTTTTACTGGCCGGATGCCCTTCCTGTCGCCAGTGCAGAGTTCACAGCAGATATATTCTCATTGTGCCCAGAGAGAGAAGTATCTGCCTCTACCTAGGATCGAACTCACAGCTTCCTGATTGTGAGGCGAGCGCTCCACCTCTAAGCCACAGCACCACTCATGGATGACCTACTTTATGACTGTCACAATTTACAACTACCTGAGCTGCAGTGGTTAGAGTGCAGTCCTGCAGGCTACTTCTGCTGACTGCCGGCTGCCTGCAATTTGGCAGTTCGAATCTCACCAGGCTCAAGGTTGACTCAGCCTTTCATCCTTCCGAGGTGGGTAAAATGAGGACCCAGATTGTTGGGGGCAAGAGGCTGACTCTGCAAACCGCTTAGAGAGGGCTGGAAAGCACTGTGAAGCGGTATATAAGTCTAAGTGCTATTGCCCGCCCTCCCTCCCTCCCTCCCTTCCTTGGTGCACTGTGTTAAAATGGAATATTGCAGGTTAACTCTGCCAACTGCCAGGTGTTCAAATCTCACTGGCTCACGGTTGACTCAGCCTTCCATCCTTCCGAGGTGGGTAAAATGAGGACCCAGATTGTTGGGGGCAAGAGGCTGACTCTGTAAACCGCTTAGAGAGGGCTAGAAAGCACTGTAAAGCAGTATATAAGTCTAAGTGCTATTGCTATTGCTGTTGCTACCTGTTTGTTTGTCTCCACGGTTCAACTCCAGTGGAGGCCACACATTTCATAAGGGTACCATTTTGTAAAACGGCTCATATTTACTCCGTTCAGTTTTCCCCATCAACTGAGCAACCAAGCCACGGTGCCTCTGACCTCACAGGAAATATTGCTCCATCTGGCTTGGAAATGAGCGAAACGAACAGAGAATTGGCCACGTACCTGGGAGATGCCCGTCTCCTTTTGAAGGAGGGATTTTGAACAGGTTGGCCGATTCGATCAATAAAAGTTTATTATTGATGTCTTCGGCATTCTTGTGGATCTGATGCACGAGGGATTCGAACTTCCCAATGCCCTGGGTGCACCGTATAATGTAGTCACCGATCCCTGGGAAATAAAGTAATTTGATCAGGTTCAATACCCTACACAGATGCGTGCGGGCTGGTGTGTACCTGTGTGAGTGCGACAACCTAGCAATAATAGGATGAGGGACTGAGTAGAGATCTTCCAGTCCAATTTCTGCTCAAGAAGACTGGTGTTTTAGACTTTGTTTTGACCTAGGCTTCCCCAGCAGCACAAAGCCGAGTCCTCGTCCCGATAAACCCTTTAATTTATTTTACAGTGAATTCCTCTCCAGCAAAGTCTTTCCTCTCCCACAGTCTTTCAAGATAGTTCACAATTACCGACCTTTATCAGGCTTGGAGAGTGGCCAGGCCAATATCTTTCAGATGCCGCAATACTTGGCAAGAATATAGTAATGAACTAATTATCTCCTGCAAACTCCACTCCCCTTTCGCTCCTCTTTTATACCTTCTGGGAGGGGTCATTCACTGTCCACCTGTGGCTTTACTCCTGAGTCGACCCTTGTTCTTTAGCTGTTCCCTTCTCCTGGCAGCTCTGTGCATGCGCACACTGGGAACAGGCTCCAGCTGTTCATCTGCCTCACTGCTGTCTGATTCCGAAGGCAGCTGATACCATCATATGGCTCTGGTCCCATCTCTGCCTCTGACGCAGAGCCCTCATCCGAGCCTTCCCCAGACTCCAGGACTGGCCCATGTTCCTCCCCAACCACTTCACTGTCTGAATCTGTTGCCAGATCCGCAGGCCACAACAGACTTTAAGAGAGCTGACTTGAACAAGCTAAAAAAAGAGACTAAGAAGGATTCCACAGATGGATATGGAAAAGGAAAGGAAAAATAATTCAAGACCCTTGGAAAGCTCTGAAAAATGAAACAACAAAAGGACCAAGTAAAAACGATACGACGGGGAACAAAACGATACCGATACTGACTCAGTCTTCCGTCGTTCCGAGGACGCAGATTGTTGGGGGCAATGGGCTGACTCTATAAACTGCTTAGAGAGGGCTGGAAAGCACTGAGAAGCGGTCTACAAGCCTAAGTGCTACTGCTACGTGATACCAGCGTGGTTGAACAAGGAGGAAGAGATTTCCTGCTAGAAAGTTCGCGGGACATTCGCGTGAGTGGAAACATGGACGCACGCTCGCTCACAAGAGTAACCGAGAATTCTGCCAAATTCAAGAGCAGGTGGTCAAATTTTGGGTATAGTTGAACGGAAGATCCTCCCCTTCCCTGGGCTTACTCAGTGAAATAGTAGATTACCTAAAGAGTTCCAGTTGAGCCTCTTGTAACCAGATCGGAAAATCCGCCAAAGGTCTTGTATGTGCTCATCCAGGAGTTGGATCTCAGCCTCGTTCAAGGTTGCTACCAATTGGTGGTAGTGGTCCAGCATCTGCTTGATGCTATCCGTGTATCTGAGACACCAAGGGAACATCGAAGAATTTAGACTTCCAAAATGGGCGATTCCCGAGACGCCTTTTTTTAGCTACGAGAAAACTTCTAGAATACTTTGGAGAATAGGTTGACTCCCTCTTCTTTGTGGCAGCCTCTGAGATATTGGAAGGCTGCTATGTCTCCCCTAGTCCTTCTCTTCATTAAACTAGACATATCCAGTTCCTGCAACTGTTCCTCATATGTTTTAGCCTCCAGTCCCCTAATCCTCTTTGTTGATTAAGTGGTTTTAAGAGAATAGCAGACCTGCCCCGTAACAAGACCAAGTCTCTCTCCCCCACTCCAGCTCCCACTCTCCACCCCGAGCCCTCCATCCTTACCGCAGAAATTTGTCTTCCTGCAAAGCCACATTCCTCGCGATTTCAGGCACAGGAAACCCCAGGTGCTCCATGTACTTGGTTTCGTTGATGATCTCGCGAAGGATGGGTGAAAAGTTGACCACAAAACGTATCGACTTCTCATTGGTGCTTTCCGCCTCGTCCGAACGGACACTCTGCGAGGGAGAAGATCGACCATCGCCGGGGTTAAGACTGGGCAGTTAAAAATGGACACCCAGGAGAAGAGATGGAATCCGTGCGAGGAATGGATGAAAAGTCTCCTTTCAATCAGAAGAAAGTTGGAAGGGACCTTGGAGGACTTCAAGCTGAAGTCTAAACGATTTCAGACAAGTGGCTATCCAGTCTCTTCTGAATAACAAAAGCCATCCACATTTAAAACCATCTTTCAATTTAAAGTCATTTTTTAATTTAAAATCATCTTTAAATGAAGAGGACGGTAGAAGACAGGAAGGCGTGGAGGATCGTTGTCCATGGGGTTGCGATGGGTCGGACACAACTTCGCAACTAACAAAAACAACCACAAAAAAGTTCCCCTCGCACATATGTGCTAGACGTTCCCGACTCTAGGGGGCGGTGCTCACCTCCGTTTCAAAGCTGAAGAGCCAGCGCTGTCCGAAGACATCTCCGTGGTCATGTGGCTGGCATGACTCAACGCCAAAGGCGCACGGAACGCTGTTACCTTCCCACCAAAGGCGGTCCCTGTTTTTCTACTTGCATTTTTTAACGTGCTTTTGAACTGCTAGGTTGGCAAAAGCTGGGACAAGTAACAGGAGCTCACCCGTTACGCGGCACTAGGGATTCGAACTGCTGAACTGCCGACCTTTCTGATCGACAAGCTTGGCATCTTAGCCACTGAGCCACCTACCCAGGCAAATACACTGCTGTCAAAATGTGTAATATTAAATATACATTCCCTTTATCATATTTTTCTATTCATAAAAATAGTTCTGTTTTACAATCTATACGCTGCCTTAACGTATTTTTCTAACCGCGTGCGTACTTTCGTCCAAAAGCAAAAATTTTAGCTCTAAGTGATATGGATGTAAGGGATGTCTCTCTTCCTGTGGACACAAAGAGAGCTGATGTCCACAGGAAGAATTCTACTGACCGGTTCGGGAGCTTCTGGGCTTGACTGAATGACCGCTCCAGTTAGATGAACCCTAGCAAGGAGGGTCTTCTTCAGCAGAATCGGAAGCCTTTCTTCGGTGATGTTTCTCCACTGGTCGTACTTCAGATCTTCATATTCTTTCATCCTCTTGGCCACCTCGAGGTATTTTTGCTTCACCTGAAACAGACACGAATAAACCAGAGCAGGGGGGTCAAGTTTTTTACGAAAAGTAAAAAAGGGATTCGAACCGCTGAACTGCTGACCTTTCGATCGACAAGCTCAGCGTCTTAGCCACTGAGCCACCACGTCCCTTACGTTATTTATTTACGTTGGTTATTTACGTAACATAGGAATTATCCCTCTACTCAAGACCAAACCAGGTGTTACAAACACTTACCATTTATAACTTGCAAGTAGTCCTCGACTTACAGCTAGTCATTTAGTGACCATTTGAAATGGCAGTGGCACTACAAGATGAGACTTATGACTGGTCCTCGCACTTATGACTACAGCAACATCCCCATGGCCACAGGATCAAAATTGGGGGGGGCACTTGGCAACTGCCCTGTATTTACGACGGTTATACTGTTCTGGGGAGGGTCACACGATCGCCCTTTGAGATCTCCCCAGCTGGCTTCCGACAAGCAAAACCCATGGGTGAACTTGGATTCGCTTAACGGCCGCACAATTCTCTTAACAACGGCAGTGATTTGCTTACCATCCATGGGGGAGAAAAAAAAAAGTCCTACAATCAGGCACCCTCATTTAGCAATGGCCTTGTTTAGCCGTGGAAATTGGCGTCGTAAGTCGAGGATGTAAGCCGGGGAGCAACAGGATTCCGTCTCACCTCCTTCCCGCGTTCGCTCGCCAGCAGTTCTTCCACTTCCTGGAACCGAATGATGGTGTGCTTGATCCGGTAGAAGAGAGATCGCGCCCAGTAAATGGCTCCGGCCATCGGAGGGTGGTTTTTGCACAAAGGAGGGCTGGAGAGGTTGTTGACAAAAATCCCGTTCATGATCTCGAGCTGTTGGGGAAGAGCAAATGGGAAAGAAGCTACGCCGTCAGAGTCGTATAGTTCGACTCTGACGGGGCCGGCCCAACTCAGCTGCCACAACCCCAACGCTAACTCGGGGAGAAAGGGGGCTCCGCAGAGTTCATTGTGGGAAGGGGGAAGAACCCCCGGAATCACCTCCTTGCAATACTGCGCCAGGATATCGTTGAACTTCATCATCATCTGTTTGTTGATGGCCTCCCGCGAACGGATGTGCTTGAAGTTCAACAGCATGTCGAAGGCCGCTTCTGCGGAGCGAAGGGTCTTGAAGGACTCATCGATGAAGTTCTTGGCTTCTTTCTCAATGTCCTGGAAAGCCAAGGGAGGGCGATTTAACGGGGACAGAAATAAGGCAGATAAAGAGGGAAGAACCAGGAGGAGGAGGAGGAGGAGGAGAGGAAGGAGGAGGAGGTGAAGAAGGAGAAGAAGAAATAAGAATAAGAATAAGAAAAGGAGGAGGAGGAAGGGGGAGGAGAAGAAGAAATAAGAATAAGAATAAGAAAAGGAGGAGGAGGAGGAAGAGGAGGAGAAATAAGAATAAGAGGAGGAGGAAGGAGGAAGGAGGAGGATGAGAAGAATAAGAACAAGAGAAGGAGGAGGACGAGGACAAGAAGAAATAAGAATAAGAGGAGAAGAAGGTGGAGAAGAAGAAGGAGAAGAAATAAAAATAAGAGGAGGAGGGAGAAGAAATAAGAATAAGAGGAAAGAGAAGAAGAAATAAGAATAAGAATAAGAGGAGGAGGAGGAGGAGGAGAAATAAGAATAAGGCAAGAACAAGAGAAGGAGAAGAAGAAGGAAGAGGAGAGGAAGGAGAAATAAGAATAAGAGGAGGAGGAGGGGGAGGAGGAGGAAGGACAAAGCAATATTTTTGCTACTTACTAAAACTTCCAGCTTGAACTCGTCCATCACCGCTTTCCACTGGTTTACACATTTGAGGTTAAACGGGTCAAAGGTCAGAACTTCCATCGGGCTGACCAGGCTGTCTACTCGGTACAGGACTTCGTCGATGCGCTTGGGGTCTCCCGTCACAGCTTTCAGTTCAGGCCCAAAGATGTTGTAAAATTCCTCCATGACCTGTGGGGTTAGATCAGGGGTGGGGGAACACCTTGGGCCTCTGGCTCAGGAATTCTGGGAGCTGAAGTCCACAAGTCATACAAGGGAAGCGGGGGTGGGTGAGTGAGTGGGTGGGTTTGAATTTCAGGGATCCTTTGGGGGAAATTTATTTGGCTTACGCAAAAAAAAAAAAAAATTGTCGACACCTTTGGGTCTGTTGTTACCTGCAACACGTTGTAGAGGTCCTGACAGATGAAAGCCATGTAGTCCGTCTTTTCAAACAGCCGCTTCCGATCGAATTCCCACCGAGCGTCTCTTCCCGACGCTTCGATTTTGGCCCGGATGTCGAAATACGATTCCTTCCAGATTTCAAGAGTCCGCTTAGCTTCTACCATCTTGATTTTTGCCAGCTGCCTGTCTTCTCTGGAGTCCGTCAAAGAACAGAGGGGAAACGTGGGGTGGGGGTGGGGAACGTATTTGGTGCAGAAAAAAAAGAGAAGCGAATCGAATATTCTGGTTGGTTTTAATTTCACAGAGCTTAAAATGTTCCATCCTAAGATTAAAAGCACTGAATGTTGGGGAGAGACATTAATTCACTTAAAAGAACTGCAATGATTTTCTTAACAACCATGGCCATAAAATGGGGGAATGACTCAACTAACAATTGTTTTGCTGAGCGGTTAAAACTCTGGTCCCAATGGTTGGCGTAAATCAAGGACCGCTTGTACTTCATTCACACAAGAGTCTCATCCAAAGCCGAGAATGAGAAGGACCTGCCCCCTTACTTGAACAATGTCCGCAGATCCACGACTTTGCAAACCCGCGCCGAGATCTCCCAGGAGATCCGTTCCATGAGAGGGACCATCCGCTCGTCCTTGTTGTAATGCCGCGAAATAATCCAGACCATCCGCAAAGCGTTCATCAGAGAAGGGATGGTATCCAGGACAACGTTGAACCCGGTGCCGTGGGTTAAATTCTGGGGTGGGCGGGTGGGAGGGAAAGCCCACATTACAATTCATATCGCACCCAGGGCAGCCCAAGGGAGAAAGGAAAAGGAGGGTATGAGGTCGGGGGAACGGGGGGTGTCACCCAGAACCCCCAAATGTTCACGGCGTGCCAAGCTTTTCAGATTACCCGCTTTAGGGCACTGATGGTTAACGTTTTTGGTTTCGAATGCCCGAAGCAAGCACAGGCACATGCATGCGTGGCAGAGACCCAAAGACCAGTTGGCCGACGGGAGGCACGCACGCATGGGATAATCCCATGGCATCAAAAATCGAAACAGGATTTTTAAATTTTATTTTAACGGACAATCCTCTTTGAGATTTGGGTCACCTTCGTATGAGAACATTGAAGTTCTGTAGCACGTACAATCACGCGAGATCCAATTTTTTTAAAAGTATAAGCTGAGTCGTTTGTAGAAGCCACTCGGATTGTTGCTGGTAGACTAACGGTAACTAAATGTCTGTGGAGATTCTCCGTCGTCCAGGTCATGATTGTCCCAAAGGTGTTTTTTTTTCAAGAGGCGACTGAGCTTTCTGGTTTTTTCTTTCGAAGATGTTTCGCTTCTCATCTAAGAAGCTTCTTCGGCTCCGAAGTTGAACTGAACTGAGAACCGAAGAAGCTTCTTGGATGAGAAGAGAAATGTCTTCAAAAACTGAAAGGCCAGTGGCCTCTTGAAAAAAAAGTACCTTTGGGAAAACCATGGCTCGTTTTTGTGTGGAACCGACCGCAGGTGATGTGTTCACTGACCAAGGAGAACCTTTTAGAAGGTCAGGGTTAGGGTTTAGGGCACCTTGTTTGTCCAACCCTACCGGTTGACCAAGAGATACCTTCAGATGTCGCTCCAGGGTGGAAAGAAACCTCACGTTGTCCACTGCTTCCACGTGATGCTTGGAGAGTTCGGCAATGACCACCTGTAAGTTTTCCACGATCCCCGTGTTGGCAATTTCAAGCACCTGTAGGACCTTCTTGACAGTGGGCAGCTTCACCTGCTCCGTCAGGGCACTCAAGGTGGCATTCCTCTCCCGCCAGAGATCGATCTCCGCCAGCGGGCCGTTCCCCTGCAGGTGGGAGGAAGAAAGGAAGACCAGATGTCCTGAACGTTTGTTGTTAGAGAAGCTGGGCTGTTTTCCTTTCTGCGGACTCATGGAATGAAATACAGCAAAATAATGGAGGACACCTTGAGGCTGTGTCAGTTTTACTGATGTTGATTGTGGAGGAATGTAGCCTGGATTCAGTGGTGGGATTCAAAATTTTTAATACCAGTTCAGTGGGCGTGGCTTGGTGGGCATGGCAGAAGGTTACTGCAAAATCCCCATTTCTTCCCGATCTGCTGGGACTCGGGAGGAAGAGGATAGATGGGGGTGGGGCCATCCTGAGGTGGTATTTACCGGTTCTCCGAACTACTCAAAATTTCCGCTAACGGTTCTCCAGAACTGGTCAGAACCTGCTGAAACCCACCTCTGTTGCTTGTATCTTTCAATTTATATAGTTTTTATTTGTTTCCTAGTACGATTTGATAACTTATTAGTAACCTTGACTATCACTAAGTGTTGCATCTTTTTATTCTTGATGAATGTATTTTATTCTCCTTATGTACACTGAGAGCATATGCACCTAAGACAAATTCCTTGTGTGTCCAATCACACTTGGCCAATAAAGAATTCTGTTCTGTTCTGTTCTGTTCTGTTCTATTCTCCTTGCAGAATCTCTCCCAGCCCAAAGAGAAAGAAATGATGGTCTGATTTCTTGTCTTAGCAGTTCCAAGATCCCTTCCGAGCTCAGCCACCAGAAAAAACCTTGGACAGGAGAGCTGGCAATTCAATTCAATTCAATTCCATCCCATCCCATCCCATCCCATCCCATCCTAAAAAAATAGATTCGGGACTCGTCACTGAAGAGATTGCTGAAAAATGCCAACATTTAGGGAAGACAGGGCCGCCGAAATAGAAGGCCAGCTTGAATCCCATTACCTGAGGGACTTTTCTCTGGAGCTCTTCGTTTGCAGAAGAGATCAACACGAGCCAACCATTTGCAAGGTTTTCCAGCGTTTCAACCACTTCCTGGTCGCTCGCCAGCTCATTCGCGTCCCCTTCTATGCTTAACGTCGGCATGTCTAACTTAATTTCCCCTGTCGGGTTAAAAAAGAAGAAGAAGAAGAAGAAGGAAACGTAGTTGAGCATCCTGTGAGGTTGGGCCCACAGCACCCAGAGAGTTGTAGCACCACTTCTCATTTTTTTGGGAGAAGCTGAGGTTGAAGAGGGCAGTTGTAGGCAGACCCCACAAGTCACAATTCACCTTCAATCTGCTGGATGGTCCTCTGAATGTGGCTCAGGAATTTCTGCATGTTCATCAAGAACTCATTCCTTAGATTTTGGTAACTATCAAACACCACCGGCTTCTTCAGCCCCTTTTGGGCAAGCTGCGAATCTTCCCCCTCGGCTTTCTCAGATTCCACATGCGTGCTGATCTCCTCCAGGCCGTACTGGTTGTGGGACATGGCGGGCAGATACACCTGCAATGACAACATTTTCACAACCTTTGACAACCTTTTGCTGGAGCTCTTCGCCTTCTCCCCCTCTCTAAATTCAGGTGTGGTATCTACCCAACCTTCCAACTGTTGCTAAGCTGTAACTTCCAGCAGCAGGAGAACCCAACAGCAAAGGATGCTGGGAGTCTGAGTCCGGCAACATCTGGAGAAGTTCTTCAGGTTTTAACATCGGACGTTGCTAGTTGCCAATAAAGGGCAGTGTTTGAGAAAATTTTTTTTCCTCTGGATGTTTCTTTATCTGAACCTACTAAAGTGACCTCTTTGAAGAAACACGGTGTAGGAGATGACCAGGCTAAGTCTGGGGGGGGGGTGTTAAAAGGAGTCATCAGTCTTGAATCCGTTCACGCTCACAAGAGTTCTAAGTCCAGCCCACCTTGAATTCCATTGACTATTATCTACCGCCAATTTGCTTTGACTGTTAGTAGCTCAGATTCTTGTAGAGAGCTAAAGATTGCAATAAATCTTTATCCTCATTTTTTATTTTTTTAAAAATTTGATTTATATGCTGCCTTTCTCCGGAGGCTCAGGGCGGCTTACAATGCGTTAAGCAATAGCCTTCATACTTTCGTATATTTTTATACAAAGTCAGCTAATTGCCCCCACAAACCGGGTCCTCATTTTACCCACCTTAGAAAGGATGGAAGGCTGAGTCGACCTTGAGCCTGGTGAGAATTGAACTCGCAGTAATTGCAGGCAGCTGGATGTTAAATGCTGCCTTAGTAGGAGGCATTAGCCTCCTACGCCACTCAGGTTCTGCCTGGATTTTCTGATTTCCCTGGCTCTTGGCACTTGGGATAGGAATCCTGAGCTATGCAGAGAAGACTGCCGACATCCTGATTTTTCACTACCGAGACTCCCACGAAGCCACCGTGAAGGCCTGAAGATAAAACCCAACCAACTAAAGCCTCTCACCAGAGCCAAGATCTGTTTGAGCATCAACAGAGTATTGTTGTTCAGGATGCCGTATTCCAAAACTTCGGGCAAGACGTCGTTGGCTTCGTCCAAGTCGTTGGGTTCCGACACCGTTTCTGGGGAAAGGAGAGAAAGATCCCTGAAGTAGATTCCCAACATCCAGATATCCCATGCCTACATTCTAAGGAAATTGTGGACGAGCAAACTTCTGGGAAATTTGGGGTCGTAAAACAGTGGGAAGTAGACCTGCATATTGGAATGCCTTCCGTCTCTTTGCCCATGGAGAAACAGCCCAGGAAGAGAGCAAGCTGGTTATTTATAACCTATTCTATTCTATTCTATTCTATTCTATTCTATTCTATTCTATTCT
>WNWU01000081.1:170222-181480 GCA_012654045.1 Ptyas mucosa
TTCTATTCTATTCTATTCTATTCTATTCTATTCTATTCTATTCTATTTCAATTTCAATTTCAACTTTTATTGTAAAGATACATTAACAGAATCTTGCACATTTCAAGGTACAACTCTCCTGATGTCCTTTTTACAGCCTGAGAAACTAATCCCTTTTGAGCCTTTTTTTCCACTCCTTATACAGCTCTGGGCTATGTAGTCTCTTATCCGATAATTCCCAGGCTCTTCACAACCATCTTCCACAGTCTTTCTCACATACCATTACGGAAGTTTAGCTTCATGATTATTGAATTGGATACTGATGGAGGGGGGAACAGGACTTTATTAAGGAGAGAAACATAATTAAGGGACGAATATTTCATTTGCCAAGCAGAGGTCATGGAGGGGCAAATGAAATGGGAGTAAAAGAAAGACAAAGGGAACTTCTGGAATATGAAATATCCTGACGTTCCGTTTTGCTCCAAGCCTTTTTTCTTTTCCAATCGCTTAAAATACCTGCCGTCTCTCTCAGGAAAAAGACTGTGTCGCTTTCCACAAAGTCTTCCGGGATATCATTCACCGCCATATGGTAATAGAGATTATAAACTTCTTGCTTCACAATTTTCTGAAATGGGGAGAGAGAGAGAGACCAAATGGCTGTGCTTAGAAAGAAAATAAAAGACACGTTCCAAATTTAGATTTGCCCGACAGATGCACTCGAAATGGAAGGAACCCACCAAAACAATGGTTGCGTTGGGAGCAGAAGTGCTCTCAGCACAAAACTGTGAACGGTGTCACTTTTGTGCTGCTTTTCCCATCTGCTGATTTGCATTTGGAATTCGGTCTGCAAGAGATCAGACATGACCCCACCCCCCTCCAAAAAAAGGCAGTCTTCTAAAAAAAAACCAAACCCGATTAAAAAAGAGAAAAGTTGTGGTTTCGGTAGGTTGGAAGAATTCCCACATCTGTGCTGATCAATTGCAGAGTGGACCAGGGGTGAAATCCAGCAGGTTCTGACAGGTTCTGGAGAATGGGTAGTGCAAATTTTGAGTAGTTCGGAGAACTGGCAAATACCACCTCTGGCTGGCCCCAGAGTGGGATGGGAATGGAGATTTTGCAGTATCCTTCCCCTGCAGTGGGGAGGGAATGGAGATTTTGCAGTATCCTTCCCCTGGAGTGGGGAGGGAATGGAGATTTTGCAGTATCCTTCCCCTGGAGTGGTATGGGAATGGAGATTTTGCAATACCCTTCTCGCAGGAGTGGGATGGGAATGGAGATTTTGCAGTATCCTTCCCCTGGAATGGAGAGGGAATGGAGATTTTGCAATACCCTTCCCCCAGAAGTGGGGAGGGAATGGAGATTTTGCAGTATCCTTCTCCAGCCATGCCCACCAAGCCATGTCCACAGAATTGGTAGTAAAAAAATTTGAATTTTATCACTGGAGTGGCCCCTACAAAGAAACAATGGGGCTGATACTGAAACAGAGCGAGGGCAACTTACTTTGTACGTCCGAGTCTTTTGCCGCGATATGCCCAGTTCGCGTTCTATTTCCGCCATGCCTGACCTGACCGAGATGGTGGAGAGGGTCCCGCTCATGGTTTTTTCTCCTGCTTCAGTTACGGACGTCCTGCTCCTAAAGCTTTTCCCTAAACGAGGGACATCCAAAGAAAGAAATCAGACATCACCCCAAACAGAAGGTCATTTCCCGACAGTTAGAAAAATTTACCAGTGGAACGACAGAACAGAAAAGAATCTGGAAGATTCTATCAATGTCTTTGACAACAGATCTCTAAGGCTGGGAGTCCTCCGCACCATCTGTTGCTAGGCGAGGCAGTTGTTAAGTGAGTTTTGCCTCATTTTACAACCTTTCTCGCCACAGTTGTTCAGCGAATCACTGCATTAGTTAAGTTAGTAACACGACTGTGAAGTGCATCTGTTTGTCAGGAGGTCACAAAAAGAGGATCACGTGACACGCAACCCCCCCCCCCCCCCGGGAGGCTGCGACTGTCATAAATTTGAACCGGTTGCCAAGCACCTGAATTTGGATCAACTTGATCAAAATTGATGTTGCAATGGTCGTAAGTTTGGAAAAACGGTCGTAAGTCACTTTTTTCAGTGCCGTTGTAAATTCGAACGGTCACTAAAAGGACAATCACAATCAAGTAAACAATAAAGGTTTACCTGATCTCTCTTAAACAAATGATTGTTAAATCAAGGATTACCTGTAGCTAAAAAGGAAGAACCGGGTAGATTTACACCACACCATCCCTTCCCAATATGTTTGTGTGTGTGTGTGTGTGTGTGTGTGTGTTTTTGTGTGTGTGTGTGTGTGTGTTTTCTGGGTGAAGCTGCAACACTCCCTACTGCATCGTCTCCTTGTACAAGGGATGCCATTTGCACAAGGGGGCACAGCGTGTGCGATGTCCCTGGGAATGGGGGAGCAGCGCCAGCCCCTCTCCTTCTGACTTCAAGGTGATCGGGAACACTAACAGAGTTGGAAGGGACCTTGGAGGTCATCTAGTCCAACCCCCCCCCGCTTACGCAGGAGACCTATACTAAGGATTCGAACTGCCGAACTGCCGACCTTTCTGATCGACAAGCTCAGCGTCTTAGCCACTGAGCCACCTAGTCAGGCTCAATATAGTCTGGGCTGCAATGCATTCGGAGGGATCCAAACAACTGATAGGGATGCTACCTGCGGATTTTCCTACCTGCATTTTTTCCCACGATTACAATGATATTAAGTTTTGCGTGATAAAATACGAATGAAAATAAAGGCAGTAGGGAAATAGAGAGGGGGGAGGGAGCCTTGGTGGCGCAGCAGACTAAAGTGCTGTTAAGTAGCACCAGCTGCCTGCAATTACTGCAAGTTCGAATCTCACCAGGCTCAAGGTTGACTCAGCCTTCCGTCCTTCCGAGGGAGGTAAATTGAGGACCCGGATTGTGGGGGCAATAAGCGGACTTTATATAAAAAAAAGAACACCGCTTTGGGGGGCCCCCGAAAGCCCTACTAAGCAGGTATATACAAAAGTAGGAAGGCTATTGCTTAACGCATTGGAAGCCGCCCTGAGTCTCCGGAGAAGGGCGGCATATATAATATATAATATATAAATTGAACTAATAAATAAATAAATAAAGACAAGGCTGGCGACCATTTACGCACTTGCTTCGCCAATGGAGGTTAAGGAAGACTCCCCCATTCTCTGCAAATATGTTTCATCCTCCTCTGTCCCTTCTTCGTACGGCACTTCTGTTTCCGGAAAACACAGAACAAAATGTGAAGTCTACGAAAATATTTCAACCAGAACACAGAACTGAATTGGGGGTCCAGAGGTGGGAGGGAGGGTGGGAGGCAGAGAGGCCCCAAGAGAGCATCCAAACCCTATTTGGATTTATTAGACTGGACCACGTGCAGAGTTCTCTTTTCAAAGGGAAATTCCGGAGAGACTTTTAGATATGGCTCTCCAGACCAAGTTGCTAGTCCTCGTGTGACCAGCCTTGGTCCCAAAGGAAACATGGAAGGAAAATGGAAGACTGAGGCTGTGCGTTGGGAGCCTCAGGGAGATAACAGTTTGATGGCCCCAAGTATATTTTATTGTCCCTTTGAATAAATTGTATTATTATTGATCATCCTCGGTCTCCTGTGGGGCACTGTTAAATTTCCTCTTCTAGAATGTACAAAAGAAATTGGGATTTTCCTGGCTTGAACGGAGCAACATCAATGAGCAATGAGGTAACATTACTGGGTCCTGAGGGGGACCATGAGGAAAAAGAGAAAGCAACCCACTTATAAATAATGTATAATTTATCACAAAATGATAGATAAATAGATAGATATAGATTGATTGATTGATTGATAGAGATAGATAGATATAGATAGAGATAGATAGATAGATATAGATAGATTGAGATAAATAGATATAGATAGATTGATAGATAGATAAATAGATAGATATAGATAGATTGATTGAGATAGATAGGATTGAGATAGATAGATAGATATAGATTGATTGATAGAGATGGATAGATAGACAGACAGATATAGATAGATGATAGATAGAATAGAGACAAAGAAATAGAGATGATATAGTTAGATAGATAGATAATGATAATGATAGATGATAGATAGATGATATAGATAGATATATAGAATAGAGAGACAGACAGAAAGAAATAGAGATGATAGATAGAATAGAGACAGACAGAAAGAAATAGAGATGATATAGTTAGATAGATAGATAGATAGATAGATAGATAGATAGATAGAGATAATGATAGATGATAGATGGATGATATATAGATATAGATATAGAATAGAGAGACAGACAGAAATAGAGATGATAGCTAGATAGCTAGATAGCTAGATAGCTAGGATAGATGGGATAGGATAGATAGATGAGGGAGAGAGAGAAGGAATAAAATCTGCCATTTCTAGTCAATTTGAGGAAACTAAGGCCATGTGGTAAGTGGGTGGGCAGATGGAAGGACGGACAGACAGAGCAAGAGAGGGAATTAAATCTGCCATTTCTAGCCAATGGGAGGCCACCTGAGGAAACTGGGGCCATGTAGCTAGGGGAATAGCCAATAAAACAGCGGAGCTCCAAAGCTGGGCTACCAATCAGCTGTTTTGGCGGGAAAAACTCGGCTATAAAAAGGGCAGCAGGCAAGGGCATCTGTCACAGAGCTGAAGAGAAGAGAAGAGAAGAGGACAGAAGAGAGGCAGAGCAGCCCTCAGGGGTGAAGGAGCTGAAGCCACTTGCTGCCTCAGAGCCATCTGGAGCCCTGAAGAGGCCAGAAGGTCTGGAAGAGACCAAGGCAGTTGGCCTGAGTGGTGAAGGGAAGCTACTCCTCACTGAGTATCTGGAGCAGCCAAAGCCATTCAGGCTCTGAAGAGGCCAAAAGGCCCTGAGAGGTCAAAGAGCTGGAGGTTCAAAGAGGCCCGGAGCTGAAGCCCTTCCAGAGGCATCTGAGCTGGAAGCTGAAAAGGCCAGAAAGGTGGGAAGAGGCATGAGGGGACCAAAGAGCTGGAGGTTCAAAGAGGCCCAGAGCAGCGGCTCTGAGGGGCCATAGAGTTGAAGTCCCACCAGAGGCATCTGGGCTGGAAGCTGAAAAGGCCATTAGGGTGGGAAGAGGCATGAGGGTCCTGAGGGGACCAAAGAGCTGGAGGTCCACAGAGGCCAGAAGGGCCTGAAGAGGCCAGACTAGCTAGCTAGCTGCTGGAGTCACTGACAAGTGAACTGGGTGGTCATAGAAATTAAATAAAAATATGAATTAAACAAAGTGTTGGCTCTCTTTTAAAGAGGCACCTGCAAAAGAGGTGCCAGTTGGAGAGGAAGGGGGCAAAGGAGCTGCAACCCCCCCTCCCTCTGCAAAAGCCTTCCTCCTGGGAGGAAGAGAAGGAAAGCCAATCTCTGGGGAGAAGGGAGTAGCTTTCTTTGGGAAGGGGTTTGTTTTTTCTCTGCAATGCAGCTATTGCAGCAGCGGGCGCTCTGCACGTGCTCAGGAGGCCGTCTCAAGCAGGCAAGCAAACCAGCGGGGGTGGGCGGGGCGCGCACCGATCTCGACGTCGATCTCGTCGAGGCGCAGCTCCTGGCGGAAGAAGAGGCCGGCGGGCTGGCTGTCCTCGGTGCTGGAGCTCATGTTGAGGAAGTGGAGCAGCCGCTCCGTCTCCTCGCCGTCGTTGCGGTTCAGCAGCTCCTCGAAGGGAGTCGGGTTGGTGTGGCCCAGCCCGCGCTGCACCCGCTCGCCCACCCACTGCACCCGCACGTCGTCCATCGCACCCCCAGGACGCCTCGCTCGCTCGTTTGCCTTGCCCGTCGGGCCAGCCAAACCCGCCCAACCGACGCCGCACGGTCGCCGGGGCAACGGAAGGCGGGGGGGGGCCGCGCGCGAGTAACCACGCCCCTTTCTCAGTGCACGCTCCTCTCTCCCCCCTTACGAGCGCGAACTACATCTCCCGTCATGCATTGCTGCCGGATCATGTTTTTACCTCAGTCGCTGAAAAAAATGAAAATTTTGTGAAAAATCCTTGAGGGGGAGGGGAAAAAAAAGGCGCTTTGCACATGCCTCCGAGGCAGGGTGCACCTGAGATTTTAGGACTGGCGTTTTTTAAAAAAAGAAAATCCAAACTAGCCTATCTTGAAATATCAATGACCGTCTTGGGGGGACTCCCACATAAAACTATTTTCCAGGTCTTGTTTGGAAAATATTTGCAAAAATGTAGAACGAGGCCGTTCTGCCCCTCATTTTTTTTCTTCCAATTAAAATTCATGTTATTTCCCCGAAAACAACGTCAGTGGGGTTCCTGTCGTGTTTTCAATGGTCCCATAAATGCATCTTCCATGAAAAGGCCGTTTTTAATGTTTGCGCCTGGGAAATATTCGCAAATGTGAACCCGGCGCATACAAAAGGGCTCCTCTGTTATGGTCATAAATGGTCTGAGCAGCCCATTGCTTGACCTTTGCTTCCTGCGGATCTAAAACTTGTACCTCTTTGACCCCTTCTGAAGTTTCAGCCCATTTATTGACCCATCATCATCATCATCATCTTGACCCTCGGATAATCCCATCAGCCCCTGAGGGGTCAATATTAGACCTGGAGAATCCTGGCCTAGCAGGATGCTGCATTGGTCGAACCTCATTCTCTTCTCATGTGATGGACCGATATCCATCGTTATCGACCGAGGATTATGGGGTCAAGAACCACAAACTCCAATGCCCATCATCCCCTGAGGCACATGTCAGGGCTCCCTTCTGCAAACATCACCCAGGCAGATCCCCTAAGCCGGAGGTGGGCAACTATGGCCCTTTTATGACTTACAGACTTCAGTTCCCAGAATTCCTGAGCTAACATGGCTGGCTCAGGAATTCTGGGAGTTGAAGTCCGCAAGTCATAAAAGGGCCATTAGTTGCCCACCCCTGCCCTAAGCAAACACCCCCTTCTTTGCAAACCCCGATTCCACCGGAAAACCCATTCTCCAAATGCGCCAAACAGCTTTTATTGAAGATGATTAGATTCCATTGGCACTTATTCAAAGTATTTACAGTAAAATACCTCCCCTTTAATACATGGGGAAAAAAACCAACAGCAAACCTACCTTTTTAAGAGGTATCTTCTTCCTAGCGAAAGAACAAGGATATTTTAACAGAAAATTGGCGTCGGGGGATCACATTAAACAGGAATCTAATTTTTGCAAGTGTCGTGGAAAAGGAGTGTGCAGTATTACAACTAAAGACAGCCTGGATTAATGCAGGCCGTTGTGGCAAAAGTTGTACACCAGTAGTGTCTAACCTCGGCAACTTTTAAGACTTGTGGACTTCGATTCCCAAAATTCCTCAGCCAGTAAGTAATTCCCAGAAGCACGACTGGCTGGGGAATTCTGGGAATCGAAGTCCATAAGGTTGTCAGAACCTGCCAGACAAAAAAAAACATCATTATCCCAGGAAGGTTTTCTATAATCCCAGGATTTCCCCCCCAAGTAGACGCTCTGGTAGATTTATCAGAGCTTTCAGAATAATTTCAGAGACAGTGAAGTGACAGCTTCGGAAAGGAAACTCTCATATTGCCTATAATGCATCTTGTAAAATTTAAGAGTAGGAAGAGAGAAAAAAGCACAGCCCGATATTTCAGTGTCCCTCTGTAAGTCTCAAATAGCTTTTCAATCTCTCTTCCATTCAGAATTATAAAAAGAAGAGAGTGAAAGAGAGAGAGAGAAAAAAATAAGAGCCCGGCATTTTTATGAGCCTTTGTGAGCCTCAAACAGCTTTCCAATTTCTACTGAAAATGTGCAAAGTCACCCTTTGTGCAAAGGGGGAAAACCTAAACCTATCTTTAAAGCCCGTCTTTTGGATCAAGAGAAAAATCATGAAGTGGTTTCCTAGAAATACACAATTTTATTCCTAGCGGCCGTCACCAAATTCCAGAAATATTAGTGATGAGAATCAGAGGAATTAATTAATCAGAGGAATAATCTCATGTGTCATTCCTTAAAAAAAAGAAAAAATTCAAAGGAGCTTCCTCCCGAGGAATTATACGAAGAAAGATTTTGTTAGAGAGAAAATAAATAGTTCTTGAAAACAGCTACAGCATGTTCATTCAGAAGCAGCAGTCGAATAGTTCTGGTCAGTTTCAAAAATTAACCTAAAGGTGCTTACGAAAGGAAGAAAAACGCCTGCTCACAAAAGGTCCCATATTGGCCAAGTCCAAGTCAGAGGCGCTAAGAGTCTTTATAAAAATTATTTGGCTGCATTTTAAGGCAAAATCAGTGAGGGTCTTTTGCTGCAAGGAGCTAAACAAGGATGACGCCAGCATACATGATTATTTTCAAACCACGCCCAACCGATTTACTGCCGAGAACAGCCAGACTTATGCGATGTATCGATCAAAATGTAAAGAAATGTCTTGGAAGGAAAAAGGGGCGAACTTGTAGCCGTCGCCTGTGTAAAACTTGTTCTGGAATTCCACCCTGAAATAAAAAATGAAATAGAATAAAATAAAATGAACATGCTAAATCTGATCCCTGAGATATTTGGGCATCAAACATTACTGTCAGGATTGCCATCGTAATCCTGACAGTAAAATGCACTTTTCTTTCTAACTGACCAAGTTGGGACCGGCTGACAGTTACTTTCAAACCGAATATTTTCAGTGTCCTGAAAAGAAAGATTTTTACTCCCCTCCCCGATAAAACTTAAATTTCTTAAACATAATATTAAACACTTAATTCTCTCAGTGCTGCCTAATGTCTGTGTGTATTAACCCATACAGTTAGCTCATATAGTGTGGCTGTAGTTTTATTACCGATCCTTCTGATGATCTTAACTCCCCTTTTTAATTGGTATTATTGTTATTCTGTTGCTTTGCATGTACACTTGAGAGCTTCTGTACCAGAGACAAATTCATTGTGTGCCTAATCACTCCGGGCCCGAGGTGGGTTTCAGCAGGTTCTGACCAGTTCTGCAGAACCGGTAGCGGAAATATTAAGTAGTTCGGAGAACCGCTAGTAAAAATTCTGACTGTCCCCGCCCCCCCATCTATTCTCTGCCTCCTAAGTCCCAGGTGATGGGGAGGAAATGGGGATTTTGCAGTAACCTTCCCCTGGAGTGAGGAGGGAATGGAGATTTTATAGTATCCTTCCCCTGCCACGCCCACCAAGCCATGCCACGCCCACAGAACCGGTAGTAAAAAAAAAATTGAAACCCACCACTGCTCTGGGCCAAATAAAGAATTCAATTCAATCTACAGGTCTCAAAAGCTGTGGTCTAGAAACTTGTCCGGGAGGGTTAAAAGAAGTCACCTACCAATGGAGCCGTACGGCGTGCAGGAATGCGGAGAGGCCCTCCATGACCAGGAGAATGAATACTGTGAGGACCATGAATAAGGCTGAAAGGGGTACCAGTAGTAAGATCCCGTAGGTTGAATCCATGTGAAGGCCAAGCTTCATGACCATTGCCCACAGCACTTCTGATAACTCTACATTAGAGACAGGCAGAGATACACGCATGTCACTCAAAGGCCCGCGAGACCCAATAAAAAGACTTTTAACGCTCTTGGCATTAGCGACTGTGGTGCTCATTTGTCTGAAATGGCACAGGGCTTCCTTCCTGAGCAGGGCGAGGATGGGTGGGGGGTTGAACTAGATGACCTCCCAGGTCCCTTCCGACTTTTGTTATTCTGATGCAACCATTAACCCCCAGGGGCGAAATAATCTGACAGATCGTTACATAATTTGGAATAAATGGTATGAATGGCTTGACGACTAGAAATAAAGAACAATAAATGCAGGGGAGAGTCTAAAAACGTAAAATAGGTATAGAAGAAATAGATAGAAATGTATAAAATTAAGGCTGTTGGAAAATACAATGTAACCAAAGAAAAAGGGACAATGAAGAAAATGAGATACGGGAGGAAAGATACAAAATGGAAAGAAGACCACTAAGAAACATTGTTTTAAAAAGTGGATATATTTATATGTTGTGTGTTAATGTGTTTGTAAGATTGTGTTATAAATAAATAAATAAAAAAAAAGGCGAAGAACGTTTCTCTTGCCTGGTTTTCTTTATTTCCACCTTTAAAACAAAATAAAGGCAGTCCTCGATTTCCCACCCCTTGTTTAGTGACCGTTCGAAAGTTACAACGGCACCGGGGGGAAAAAACTTACATCCTCGCACTCAACGCCCCTGTAGCATCTTCACGGTCACGTGATCAAAATTTTGAGCTCCTCCGGCGTGTATTTACGACGGTTGTATTCCCAGAGGAGAACGTGTTCGACCTTAAGGGGGGGGGTGTCTCTCTCCGTCTGTCCCATTTTAAGAGCCCAGGTGGCGCTCAGGGCAAAATTCTGTTAGTCATTTATTGACTCTAATTGTCCGGTGGTTCAAATCCCATGAGATACTTACGGGCGTGGGCTAAACTGAGGGCCCAGAGCCTCAGGTAGGAAGCGGTGTTGGAGATGCATCCCAGACAGTATTCGATGGACTGGATGCCCTGTTCCATCAACGCAGCTGCAAGGCTAAACTAAAGGACACACGGGCGTGTTAAGTGGGACGGCGGCCCCGGGTGGAAATTAAAATCCCACCCCCTTCAACATTGGGCCTTCGGGGAGATTAATCCCTTGGTAAGCAAGAAGCTGCAGAAGCTGAATACGTCACGTTTTTCTTTCATCCTCCAATTTATTCACAGCTAGTCCTCGTCTTACAACAGTTCGTTTAGTGACCTAACGGCACTGAAAAAATGTGACCGAGGACCGTGTTTCAGAGTGAGTGACCTTCACAGTTTCCCCATTGGTAACGTGATCAAAATTCAGCTGCTTGGAAACGGGTTCATATTTTGGACGGTCGCAGTGTCCCCCTTTGCGACCATCAGACGAGCGAAATGAAGCCGGGTTCACTTCACAACCGGGCTGCTAACTTAACAACCGACGCGATTCACTTAACAACAGTGGCAAGAAAGGTCGTAAAATGGGGGCAAAGCTCGCTTAACAACCGTCTGACTTAACAACAGAAACGTTGGGCTCCATTGCGGTTGTAAGTTGAGGACTACCTGCATTTAGTTGCATTTGCATAGGTCTACGTAAGCAGTCCTGTGCTGTGGCGTACTTAATCAAATAAATCGAAACGGCCCCTTTTCAATTAAAAAAAAAAAAAGAACAAGTTACCGCAAAGACTCGCAATGCCCACCTCTTCCTTTTCTTCGGTCTTATGCCTGTTGTTCGAAGGGCTGCTTCCTTCTTCCATTTCACAAGGGGTCAAGAGAGAAATCTCTTCTTCACTCTCCTTCCG
>WNWU01000081.1:181490-192260 GCA_012654045.1 Ptyas mucosa
TCTATCTATCTATCTATCTATCTATCTATCTATCTATCTATCTATCTGGAAAAATATACAATTTACCTTCCTGATACTTACTCTGTAGGAGCCAAAGCTTTGGCTGCCATTGTTCAACCAGTACAAATAAAGCGGTTTCCCAAAAAACAGAACGAGGACAGACAGCACAGCCACGACTAACAGGCATTTCTGAACCGCCATCTGTTTCGAAAGAGAGGAAGCCAAATTAAATGGGTGGTTAAAATGTTGGTTAGAAACTTAAAACTAGGAAAAGCCCTGTGAAAGTTCTCTGCTGAATAAGGATTCTACATTCTACATTGGGCTAAGTACCAACCTGGCTAGTTTTTGTTTTTTTTTAAAGTCTGCATTTCATATTTTAGCAATTTTGACAAGGCTGCAATGTTTTCAGTGGTTCGCAAAAGCACGGGATCCTTTCTGCTTGTCTCCAAAATAAAGTTATTAACTCACTAGCTGAATACCTGTGCTCCGCTATGAAACTATGTTGATAGATTGACACTTACAGCTTGGAAAATTAATGAGTAGGTACCGTCGGCCTCTCCTCTCCCTTGCCCCACAGAATCCTCCATCCTCTCCCCTTCCCTCCCTCAGTCTTGCCCCACAGAAGCCTCTCCTATCCCATCCCCTTCTCTCCAGGGTTATTTTCAGGTTGGAAGAGAGAGTAGAACATCTAACTAATTAGCATCAGAGCGTGTTAATCGTAATATAGGAAATACTAATGCTCTGATGATCATTTCGAAAAAAATCTTTCTTAGTGAGCATCTAGAAGCCAAGAGGAACATTTGTGGCAAATTTCAAGTTTGTAGGCTTTACGGTTCTGGAGATTTCGTGATTACAACGCGAGTGGTTTTCGCTCTTATATATATATATTTGCATCCCCAAGCAATCAACTAAACCCTCCTATATAACCAACTTTCTGCTGAACCGTGTTAAGGTTTCTTAAGGCCAGCCACAAGGAGCCTGAAAATCTGCCTTTCGCCTAACCTTGTAAGTTTAAGTGATTTCTAATAACAACACTTCAATTATTTCTCAAGGGGGGTATAAAATTCAGACTCAAGTCTCCAACAATTTAAGAGTCATTGGACTCTTCTTGCAACTGTTTTGATTTACTTCAATTTAAGGACCGTTTATTTCAACGGAAGATAAAAGTATCTAAAAGTAGAGAGAATTTAAATTTCATTTGTGGACCTTTCGGTTCTAAGGATGACCCACCTGTCCTGAGAAAAGGATTTGGTTCTTGTTATCGTGGAAGAGAAACATGTTAATAAACTGAAGCAGGATACTGGGAGCCGAACTGGAATTTTCAGCGCCGTAAGCCAGCCACTTAAAGATGATCATAAACACCAGGTATCCAAAAATGGACAGAATGAACAGAAGTTGAGGAATGAACACCAAGTAAATATTGTACATCTTCCTGAAATGCCTGAAAGATGAAGAAAAGAAGGAAGAGTGACTTTAGTTTTGGCTTTAATTAAAAAAAAACTCACTTTGAGTGACTCTTAATTCGGGGTAGAATCAGGGCGACTGGACGGAACTGAGGGTTTACTGGCCGGATGCCCTTCCTGATGCCTACGCTGAGTTCACAGCAGATATTTTTTCTCTGTGCCCTAGAAGAGAAACATCTGCCGCTACTTAGAATTGAACTCTCAAACCTTCCCAGTGGGAGGCCAGCATCACCATTACTGCTCATCCTGGCTATACTCACACATAGTTAAAGCCCCCCAAGGAGATCCCAAAGACCATGTGCACCATTCCAATGATGATTGACATTTTCATTTTGAAGGAATTGAGGAAAGTCAGGCGATTGCTTGCAAGGCTCCACATCTGGAATGAAAGAGAAACAAGACAAGACAAGATTCAAACCACACCCACAAAATAAGCCACGCCCTCAGAACCGGTAGTAAAAAAATTTAGAACCCACCCCTGGTCTACAGGTAGCTGTCGCTTAATTCATTTAGCGACCGTTCAAAGTTACAGTGGCACTGAAAGAAGTCATTAAGACCAGCTTTCGTATTGTCAACCATCACAGCACCCCTGTAATTTGGGCACGTGGCAACTATGCCACAATTACAACACCTGTATCAGTTGCATCCAACAAAGAAGAGAGCCGGGGATGTCACAAGTTGTGTTCAGATGTCTCGCTTAACAATCACAGCAAAAAAAAAAAGCTTGTAAAATCCAGTGCAGTCACATGATGTCTCCCTTAACAATTGCAACGTTTAACAATGGCTTTTGCTATTCCTATTATGGTTGTTAAGTCAAGGACACCTCGTATGTGGAAAGCTTTTCCTCCATGCAACAGCCCCAGAGACAATTCAGTGTAGGAATCAACAGGCGGGGGGAGGGGCTGCAATTCTCCGGAGCTGCATCAAAGCCTCGTAAATTCTGTCAAAGAGTCCTTGACAGACAGCAGCGGCTCGAGGGAAGTCACTCACCGGATCTATGCCGAAAGGGTAAGGGCCGGTGAAGACGCCAGTCGCATTTGGATTCAGAGCCACAAACGGATTCGTCAAGTCTGCCTTGCTAGAACAATTTCAAAAACGAAAAAAAACCACGCACAACAGAATTGGAGGTTGAGAAGAGACGTTCTGGGCCCCGGAAGTGTCTGTCTAAAGTTAGCCCTCCTTACACAAACAGAGCCGGGGAGGACAACTCTGGCAGGTTGTGGTGTGCAACTCCCAGAATTCCCCAGCTAGCCGTGCCGTCCCAGGAATTCTGGGAGTTGCAGTCCAAAGTCCACAAGTCGTAAAGTTGTCATTGTTGCCCGTAACAATTCAGAACCATTTCACTACTTGGAGCTGACGTCCGCAGCAAAGAATGAAGAGCTGGTGAGCAGACTAGGCTCTTCAAACCTCTCTGGATAAAGAGGAAGCTCAGAGATCACCCAGAACTGAAACCCAACCCAGGTTCACAGCCACAACTTACCTCCAATCCATCCCGGGCATTTGTGAAACATGCCATCCTGAGCTGAATATGACCAAAGATTTGGAAAAACAGTCGTTGTAGATCAGGCCGGTATAGATGGAGAACAAGCCCATCAGCATGATGATGTAGCGTCCTTGAAAAATCATCTTCATGATCTGTGGAGAGAGAAGGAGGGAGGCTTCACCGTCACCAGAGGAGTCTCAAAGATGAGGATCTTCCTTACGAGAGAATCTATGATGCTCAGGGCTGAACTGGTCCTCTCTCTTGACGTTTCATGACCTAACTAGGTAACATCATCAGTGCTAAAAGGGAGTGGGGTTTGCTCTCTTGCTTATGTACAAATGCCCTGTTAGTTTTGGTGGGGATGTTATATTCTTCTTAGTAGTTCTTGATTAAACTATTTACTGTTTGTCTCAGTTGGTAATTCCTTTATTGGGGCATTGTTTACAATAAACTTCATTTATGGCTCATGTAACATCTGCAAGAAAACCACCAAAGACCCCATGGTCTTCTTTACAGATACAACGGTGAAAAATCAGGATTTTTAAAATACCAATTTCGTTGTAAACATGATGTACGATGACAATAAAGGCTACTGAACTATTTTTTTCCCCCAGGCAGCAAATGAACCCGAAGGGCACCAGCCGCAAAAGAGTCCAGGTTTTCCATACCTCATCTTGGGATCTCCTAAGCTTGGGGTGTTTTTCAAACAAAATCATGACGAACGCGAAGAGGAACATCAGGAAGCCGTGTCCGCAGTCTCCGAACATCACGGCGAACAAAAAGGGGAAGGTGATGATGGTGAAGAGAGCTGTGAAATTCACATGTGTTTATTTATTGCGGTTACACTGTCAAGGGATTCTCCCGCAGAGTGCATAAGCTGGCTGGGGAATTCTGGGAGTTGAAGTCCCAAGTCTTAAAAAAGTTGCCGAGATTGGACGCCTCTGCTTTACGGGAACACCGTGTGACTCTTTCGCTAACACGCAAAACCCACTTGAGTTTCACAAGGCCGCAGGAAAGGGAAGGCGGGCCAGGAGGGTACAAGTGGGAAGAGCCCGGTTTAGAGTTGACACACCCAGTTGGCTGTTTTGCAAAGAGACTCACCCGGATTGACTTCCCTGTAGTTGCCAATCCCGTACACATCAACGATGTCCTGGAATCCCGAGGTGAATTTGTTGGTTCGGATCAAAGTCGGAGGCGTTTCTTTCGTCGGAATGGTGTTCATAAAGGAAGGGACAGAAGCGCCGCTTTCTCTCTGGTGGCAGAAGGAAACAAACCCATATTATTATGCGCGTGGTACCCAATTTAACGCTCTTCGTAGGATGGGTGAACCTGCCCCCAAAAGAGCTGAAGCAGGGATGGTGTCAACCCTGAAGCAGTCCTGACCGAAGCCGTTTTGGTCCGCTTTAGCGTTGCCACACTGGAGCGAAGGGTCGGGAGGGGAGATGTGAGAGAGGGATTTTTGTAGCCAAAACAAAATACTTTCTCTTGGGAACCAAGGACATTCTCACACCTGGTCAGGAAGAAGGTGGAGTGATGCCACCTGGTTGTCAGACTGAATGGTGATTGGACCATGGGACTGATTTGTTTTTGAGAAAGTAGAAAATCTTTTCCTTTTAATGAGGTGAGAACCGCGGGAGTTTCCAGAGTTGGTTTTCACCAGATTTGTGCCAATATCGTGTTTCCAAATAAAAGCAATGTTTGAGGAATTCAGCTGTCTCGGAGTCTATCTGTTACTTGGAACCCTGCCGTGTGAAGCAGGGATGGCTGGACTTACGGATCCTTCGTCCAGCGCCCGGCGCATGTTGGGGAGGTCCGCCAGGGGGCACCAGACCTCCGCAATGAGGCATTTGTTGGTGACGTCAAAGCTGCAGAGATTCAGCACGTGGTAAATGGATTTCATCTTCTTCACCTGAACATCCCAGGTGTAGATCGATTCAGAAGCTTTGCACAGGACTTGCCGTAAATAATCTTCGGTTTTGTGCAACACCTTTGGGGGTTTTGTTTAAAAAAAAAAACATATTTAATAGAAAGGCAACGAGAGCATTTGCAGAACGAAGTAACTTTTAAAGTCGTTTTTCTTTTATTAGCTCTATTGTGGGGGATTTGCTTATTAGTTTTGCGGTGCTCAGCTGATAGCGGATCCAAAAATCCAAAAGAAAAATATTTTCCTGCTGCAAGAAACCAAGTTTCTTAATGTCAGACAGGCAAAAACAAGAGTCCTGAAGAATTCAGTGCTATGCCTGAATTATCTCCAGGACGTTAAAACAAAAAAATCCTAAAAAGAGAACCAATCCACTTGGGAGAATGCAAATATTACCTCACAGGCCGTGAGGACGAAAGCTCAAAACAAACACACTGCACAGCCACATTAATTCCATCAAACAACTGCCCCTTCTCCTCAAAAAACACCAAGCTGGATTGTGACCGCAACTTTCAACTCACAATATGAAGATCCTGGATGCGAACGTGAAGCCCGTCCATCACCGTTCGTCGTTCCTCTGGAGTGCTGGGATAGGGGTAGATGTGGCAGTGGTAGCTGTGACACAAAGAGAGTCATTGAAACAGCCAACCAAGCTATTCCAGCAAACATAGGACCTCGCGTCTTTCGGCTGAAGCTACCATTTTTACTATACATGTAGTCCTTGACTAACAAGTGTTCATTTAGTGCAGGGTTTCTCAACTTTGGTAGTTTAAAGATGGGTGGACTTCAACTCCCAGAATCCCCCATTCTGGGATTCTGGGAGTTGAAGTCCACCCATCTTCAAGCTACCAAGGTTGAGAAACACTGATTTAGTGACTGTTCAAAGGTACCCTGGCACTAAAAAATGTGACTCATAACCATTTTTTTTACATGATTATTATAGCATCCCTGTGGTCACACAATCAAAATTAGGATGCTTGGAAACGGGTACCTATTTTTGACGGTTGCAATGTCCCTTCCTACCCGTCTTTACTTTTCAGAGCATTGTCTTAAAAATACGAAGGGAAAAAAGCATGATGGGGAAACTTGATTTGTCCTTACCAGTCACATATTTTCTTCACCTTTTGGCCAATTTGTTCCCCCCAGTAGGATATTAAAAACACAAACCACTTGGTCAGTTCTCCCTGGAAAACAAACAGGAATGGCTCACGTCAGCTTTGATGGACAGGGCTCGGCTGCCCTTTTTCAACCCAGCTGCCTTACTCACTGTATCAGGATCCTCCAAGCATTCTTCCACCTCAGAGTAAGAAACAATTGTGTTTCCTCTGCACACCCGCCACAGCATTTTTTCAAACGCTTCAACTTTTGCTCGGTGAACTAAGCCAGATATAAATCTACATTAAAAGGAAAAAGGCACCATTAAAATGATCTCAGGGAACCGTGAGAAACATGATTTGCGTTAGCTAGTCACAGTTATGCTTCATTACTATACCACTGGACGCTTCAAAACAACCCAAATTTATATGCAATTGATTAATTCATTGTCCCCATTATTTGCTAAGACTACCAGTATAAAACAAAGTTAAAGATGCTTTTCCATGGCTATTCACCACCCTGTTTGGTTACTTACCCGAGTTTGGCCTCGAGTCTGTGCATGCAGTTATACTCCACCAAAGGATCATGATCAAAAGATGGGAATTCTTCGTAACTGCTCTGTATGCAGGACTCGAGCTAAAATAAAGACCGTGGAAATTTTACGTCAAAAGAAAAAGAGAGAGAGAGAGAGACTGGAAACAAGGTATTTCTTGTTCGTGATTGTTCTTGTTTATGATTGCCTGCTGTCCAGAGTCACTTGTTTAAGGTAACTTAACGTATTTTTAAAGTCAGTAAAATAAATACCTCGGTAGATCTTTGGATGAAGGACTGCGTGACCTTCAGCAGGTGGGTGTATTCTGTCAGCTCCAAAAGGTTTTTTCTCAACTTCTCCTTGTTTTTGGTCACTTCTCTCAACTCCACCTCCAGCTTCTGAAGTTGTTCCTACGACAAGAGGAAAAAACAGCACATTCTCATTGTGGTTATTTCTAACAGAAGCATCGTTCTCCCAAGCAGAAACCAAAACAATTGCTGCAATTTAACAACACGACAGTTGAAATGTGGAGCTGTACGGATCTTAGAGTCGACCTCACGCAGTGTTTCTCAATTTTGACAGATTTAAGAGGCCTGGATTTTAACTCCCAGAATTCCCCAGCTAGCTGCCAAGGCTGAGAAACACTGGCCTAAAGAATTCAAGAAACAGATTTTCTGTCATCCCGGAACATCACGAGACCCCCCATTTCTACAAGTTACCTGGATTTCCAACATCTGTTTAAGTGGAGGGGCAGAAGGGGTGATATTTCCTTCCGGAAGAGGGATGTCTGCTTTCTTTATTTCTTGTACTAGGTATCCTGGAAAAATGAAAAATAATTTCACTGAGGTAAAGCAACTGGCTTTAAAAGATAGTACTCTTGACACATTCCTCTGGGAAGTTTGTGCATTATTACGCATATCGAGAGCACTCTAAAATCAAGCCGTATCAGTTTTCCTTATTATATCACAAGAATTGAAGAAGCCCAGAATTTACATATCAATTTTCTGAATTTTAAATCAAACCCCAAAATGAAGAAGCAACCAAGGCATGGTGCCCAAAAGATCACCAAACCTCCCGACCACCAGTTTTAATCCTCTGAAATGTGAGAGAACATCCAATGCAAGAAAGTAGCAATAAATCAAATGGATTGCAATATTCTTTCAAGCTTTCAATTGATAAGGACTTCATTCCCTTTTCCGTTCAAAATAACAAATCTGTGCTATATTTCACAACGGGTAAAACTTTTACCTAAGAGGATCAGGGCTGCCGGTCGTTCCGCTTTCTCCAAACTTACCCAATATTCTTTCCATTTCTTCACACTTCTTCACTTCACCCACATATTTCCGCTGGAACAAGCTTGTATTGGAGTTGAGCTGGAAAGGCAAAATATTTTTGTTTTGTTTTTAACTGCTCCCGATAGAAACGTCTATTGTCTAAGATTTTACAAGTTCAATTCCACAGAAGAAGAAAAAAAAGCTGGTTCATGCCAATGCACTAAGACGGAGTTTATTTGAACTATTACAATGATTATAAGCACATTGGAGGCTCCCAAGCAGACCCCCCAAGAGAAGTTGGGGGGGGCTGCAAGGAACCCCCCCCCTGGCCCTCCCCACCCCATAAACCCATTGGCCCAGCACTGGGACTGCTTTGGCCTCCCTAAGTAAGCCATGAAAAGCATATGGGGGATTTGGGAGCAGCCCCCCCCCCCCCGGCCTAGCCTACCTGAGAGAAAAAGAATTATTCCTGTAAAGAATATAGCCTGAGTGACTCCATATTTATCCTTTATATAACCTGAGTTAATCCTCTCTGATATTAAGCTGAGTAAGATATGGGAAGGGTGTATGACGCCTGTTTTGAGGAAACAGATGTTGTGGTACATTCTAAGTTAGGCTAGGGCTGACCCAAGCTCCATTGAAATAGGAGGAAAAGACTAAGTGTCCAATTAATAAGAACAATAAGAAACAATTAAGAATACCTATTTAGAGGGTATTTTTAGAGGGTATTTTTGGAGGAAAACCCCAGGGTGGAACCTGTGAGAAAGCCAACATTGTTATTTAACAACCAAAAATAATATCTGGTGGGGACGTTCTAATTGTATTGCTGATCGTCTGAAACTGTATTTAAACCATGTAACCGGACTGATAGGACGTTCTCTCTCTTTCATGGGAGAACCCTTTTGCAAAAGCTTATGATATATATATATATATATATATATATATATATATACAGATACATACATATATATGATATATGATGCATATCATATATGTTTTATTATCAGATTTATTGTAAGGATATATATATATATATATATCCATATCTCCATATATCTATATCTATATATCTCCATATATCTATATCTATCCTTATAATAAATCTTTATTATATCCTTTATTATAAGAATATATATAGTTTTTACTTGTTTTTTACTTGTTTTTTACTTTTTACTTGTTCACGGTCTCCGTTTCACTTTTTATGAGGTTTGCTGGGTTTTTTAAAAAAAAATCTCAACACTACCTCACAGGGTTGTTGTTGTTGTGGGAAAAACAGGAGTGAATAGGGACCCCTTAGTTCACCACCTGGAGTTTATATATACAAAATAAAGGGCCAATCGCCAGGAGGCCCTGAGTTCGAGTCCCGACTTAGCCATGAAAGGCGAGCTGGGTGACTTCTCTGGTCAGCCCGGCCCACCTCACAGGGTTGTTGTTGTTGTTGTGAGGAAAAAAGGAGGAGGAAATAAGTTTCCCGATATTAATGAATTTATAAATTTTAAAAGGGGATAGAAATCAATAATAATAATAATAAATAACGGGCGGCCCCGGCTTTCTTCCCTCAGCGGCCACTCACGTCTCTGAAGTGGGCCAGGCCTCGCTCGCCCAGGGCGCTGAGGCACTCGTAGGCCGAGCCGGCCTGCAGGAAGAGCTGCGCCAGGCACATGGCCTCGCTGCGGAAGAGGGAGCCCATGGCGGCCGTCACCGGGGCCCTCGACGCCGCCTGGCCGCTCGCCCGCCCCGCTCGCCCGCCATGGAGAGGCTGAGGCGCCGCTGAAACCGGCGATCCCCTCAGCGGAGGAGGCGAGAGGGAAAGGAGGGAGCGGCTTCCGGCTTTCCATCCGGAGATGCGCCATTGGGTGGAAAAAGACCGCTCTGTCTCTTTCTCTCTCGATGGTTATAATGCCAACAAGGGGGAGGAGGAGAGTTTTCGATGGAACGGAAGTGCTGGTGGCAGAGCGGCAATTAACAGGCAGGAGATGGGAGAAATGGCTAAAGGGGATGCCGCGCCCCCAGGAATCGCCTCGTTTATGACACGATTCCGTTATTATTATTTTAATGCAAGTGTCCAGCCTTGTGGACTTCAACTCCCAGAATTCCCCCAGCCAGTTAAAAGTTTAAAACTTTTACTTTATTGTCATTGTACATGATCGTACAATGAAACTAAATGCCATCTTCGGCGTACTTACAGATTTCTAGAAGTCTTACAGGTTTATAGTCTACAACAGTGTTTCTCAACTTTGGTAGCTTGAAGATGGGTGGACTTCAACTCCCAGAATCCCCCAGCCAGCGCTGCTGGCTGGGGGATTGTGGGAGTTGAAGTCCACCCATCTTCAAGCTTCCAAGGTTGAGAAACACCGCTCTACAAAGATTTACAGATTTCAACTCCCATAATTCACCCAGCCAGTTAAAGACTTATAGACGTCCACTCCCATAATTCCCCAGCCAAGCTGGCTGGGGAATTCTGGGAGTTGAAATCCAGAAGTCTTTAAGTTACCAAAATTGGGACACCCAACAAAGCAGTATGATCCAAATCACATCTCGCATTGCATGGGCTCTCCCTTATTGCTTGCTTTTCTGAAAAATCACAACACGGTTTTAGTTTTGTCCATTACTTTATTTTTATTTTTTTCTCTCTCTCTCCCCCACTCTCTCTCTTTTTTAGGAAAATATATCGGGGTGGGGAAAATGCACATTCCCCCTCCACTCTTTCCATAAAAGATGTGCATGATAAAGCATTAAAAAAAAGCCTGCTGGTGGTGCAGGAGGTTTTTTTCAGGATTTGTTCCACAGGCGGAGGATCCCATTCCAAGGACCGCTCAGCACCACCGCGAGGATGATGAAGAAAACCAACACCAGGCCTTTGGCAAGGGTGTGAGAATACGGCTCTCCTGAAAAGGGGTTGGAGACAAAGATTTAGAAACGGGACGATGCAATGAAGAGAGGGCGGAAGAATACAATAGAATAGAATAGAATAGAATAGAATAGAATAGAATAGAATAGAA
>WNWU01000081.1:192761-220681 GCA_012654045.1 Ptyas mucosa
ATAGAATAGAATAGAATAGAATAGAATAGAATAGAATAGAATAGAATTCTTTATTGGCCAAGTGTGATTGGACACATAAGGAATTTGTCTTTGGTGTGTATGCTCTCAGTGTACATGAGGAGAATAAAATACATTCATCAAGAATAAGAAGATACACTTAGAGATTATTAGTTTATTAGGGGTTATTATTATTACTAGGTATTATTATTAGAAATCGTCTAACAATACTCTACATATAGTGCTGAGGCCCGGATTATCAACGAAGCTGATATAAAAGAAAATACATCTCGCTACTGAGATACCCCCCCCACCACCCAAGGATTTGGGGGTCAGCTAGAAACTAAGCATGTGAAAGGCCAAATGGTTGTCTTTTTACCTGTGTAGTAGCGGGTCATGGGATAAAAAAGCTCAGGCCAACAGACGTCGTTCCTCCTGCAGTCGTACTCTGTGTAGTTAATCTGAAATCTGAAAAAGAATTTTTTAAAAGTTTTAAGGGCAGAGCTATGCCAGGAAAGCGATCATCGCTTAAAGCAACAAGAGAGTTTCTCTTAGGCAGGTGGTCCTGGACTTATGAACATCACTGGGACCGGAATTTCCATCGCCAAGCAAAATGGTTGTTAAAGTGAATGGCGGCTGATTTTACAACTTTTTTTTTTTTTGCCATTGTTGTTAACCGAATCACTGCCGTTGTTAAGTAAATCCAGTTTTCCCTTCTTCCTCTGTTTGACTGTTTGTCAGAGCCTGCTGGGAAGGTCGCAAATGACGAACGCATGACTCTGTTTCCCTAATAGTTTTTCTGGAATATCAGGTAGATTTTAAGAAGAGATTGGACAACTGTTTGTCTGAAACGGTATAGGGTTTCCTGCCTGAACAGGGGGTTGGAATAGATGATCCCAAGGTCCCCTCTAACCATTCCATTCCATTCCATTCCATTCCATTCCATTCCATTCCATTCCATTCCATTCCATTCCCTGTTCTGTTCTGTTCTGTTCTGTTCTGTTCTATTCTATTCCTATATTCTATTCTATTCCTATATTCTATTCTATTCTATTCTATTCTATTCTATTCTATTCTATTCTATTCTATTCTATTCTATTCTATTCTATTCTATTCTATTCTATTCCATTCTATTCTGCATTCCTATTCCATTCCTATTCCATTCGTCTGCATCCAAGGCTTACCTTGTCTTTGGCACTGGGGGCTGAGCAGGTACTTTAATAAACTGCACTGCAGCAGAGATGGGAAGGGAAGTCACGTTCTCTGGACAAACCAGGGCGCAGGGAACGTGCCAAGTTATTGCTGAGAAACTGAAAGAGAGAAGTCTTTACTGGACATGGGAACTGCAGCTGCAATGCAGAAGGCTGTGCCCTGTCACCTATCTGATTTTCATCAACTTTCTAATGTGAGGAGAGCCATTTTTATTTTATTTTTTTAGCCTAGTAATATTATAAAAGAGGACAACTCTAATTCTTAATGGCCAGGGCAAAATTTTAGCGCTCATTAGAGCAGATTTTTTTTCCCCTAAGAAGCATCCTGAATGGCAGCAAAAATAAACAGCCATGATGCTAGACCTCAACTTGGGTGATATGGGCCAGTCGTGAAATTCAAATTTTTTTACTACCGGTTCTGTGGGCGTGGCTTAGTGGGCGTGGTGTGGCTTGGTGGGCATGGCAGGGGAAGGATTCTGCAAAATCTCCATTCCCTCCCCACTCCTGGGGGAAGGATATTGCAAAATCTGAATTCCCGCACCCCGCAAGGGATTACGACCCCATAATCCCTTACGGGGTGGAGTCTGGGCAACTGAATGGAGCTAGCAGACTGTTTTACTGGCCGGATGCCCTTCTTGTTGCCAATGAGGAGTTTTGTTCAGCAGATATATTCTCAGTGTGCCCAGAGAGAGAAATAGCTGCCTCTACCTGGGACTGAACTCACAGCCTCCTGATTGTGAGGCGAGAGCTCCACCTCTAGGCCACCGCACCACTAAATAAATTAGAAGTATACGTGGAAAGAGAAATCTTTTCTTAAATGTGGAAGAAACCATCGATGACCATGAAGAGATCAGAGTTTGGCAAATGCGAGTAAGATTGTACACACCTGATTTGCACCCCAAGTATCTCTTCTTGAGGGATTCCTTCTATTGCGCCCACATCAGCGGTGATGATCTGAATGTTCAGGTGGGCAGGAACATCAGGACAGATTCCTCTTACGAGCCCCTCACTTGTGTTTGTACTGGAAGAGGCATTTAAACCTGTAAGACGCAAAAAATGTATAGGCTGAGAAAGGGTAACCAACCAAATGGCTCAGCAATTTATCCTTTTCTTTCAACGTTAATAGAGAAAACATGAACAAACAAGAGTTTTATGAAGACAGGATTGCTTCATTCACTTCACTTCCCCCAAAATAGTTTGACTACAATGCCAACGTCCAACTTTAAATTAATTTAGAAGTCCAATTATCTTTTATACCTGTGGTTCTCCTGTTAGCTAGACCAGGGGTCTCCAACCTTGGCAACTTTAAGACTTGTGGACTTCAACTCCCAGAATTCCTCAGCCAGCTTTGAGTTGAAGTCCACAAGTCTTAAAGTTGCCAAGGTTGGAGACCCCTGGTCTAGACCATGGTTTTCATAACAAACAAACAAACGAAAAGTCAGAGGATAGTAATGCTTTTAAACACAAACTAAAAACTGACAATTAACCGCCGGGTTCTAAATTGTCTTACTCACGGATGACTTCCACCCAATCATCTGAGATGTTTTTACGGGCGTTGCCTCTTTTTCCAACGTGGCTCACTTGCACCAAGGAATTCAGTCTTGCAGCAACGTCCTCTCTGGAAAGAAACAGGCAGGCGAGGTATAAATGAAGAATTCGTTTTGTTATATTGAAAAGAAAAAACACCAGGTTCCAGAAATCAATGTGGATTTCTTAAAGCTTCCTTTTATTTCAGTGTAAAATTAGAATGTCTTCCCTCTTTTAAAATTAAGAAGAAACTAATTCCATCCCAAACAGACACGGTGGCTCAATGGGTAAGACGCTGAGCTTAACGATCGAAAGATCGGCAGTTCAGCGGTTCGAATCCCTAATGCCGCGTAATGGGGTGAGCTCCCGTTCCTTGTCCCAGCTTCTGCCAACCTAGCAGTTCGAAAGCAGGTAAAAAAATGCAAGTAGAAAAATAAGGACCATCTTTGGTGGGAAGGGAACAGCGTTCCGTGCACCTTTGGCATTGAGTCATGCCGGCCACATGACCACCGAGACGTCTTCGGACAGCGCTGGCTCTTCGGCTTTGAAACGGAGATCAGCACCACCGCCTAGAATCGGGAATGACTAGTACGTATGTGCGAGAGGAACCTTTACCTTTACCTTACTAATTCCATCTCACCTCAACTGCGTGCAGTTGTCTGCAAGGCTGACTTCCATAATGCATCCAGAAATGGAATTGAATCCAAACAAAAGAGGGGTCAGGTTTCCCGATGAACACAAGTTCTCACCAACTAAATAATGGAGATATATCTGGTTGAGAAATTGTTTTTTGCAAACTCCTGTAGCGCTGTTCTAGTATTTAAACAGAGGGCTCTAGAAATGGACTTTTTCTCTTCTCAGACATCAAAAAAATCAAAGAGAAGTGACGAAGGTGCGAGTAGAGTCCAGCTTTCTTTGCGAATTAAGACTCTCTTAAGGAAAGGTGTTTAAAATTAGACTTGATGTTGTTTGCTGGAGCCTCTCACAGAAAAGCTAACATAGAAAACAATATTCATAATTTTTGTTCTTGTTTCTGAGGATAGGAACGCTATATTTGCCACGGGTAAAATAACCACGGAATAAATTCGTTACGTTTCATTCCCCTCCTGCACAGAAATATGAGCGAAGCCCCAAATGAACACTGCAGCGAGAAACGAACGTCTGATATTGTTTTATTCCTCTTGCAATCGTATAATGTTTGTTTAAAAAGATTACCGGGCTTCCAAAGTTTTAGGCTGGTAACAGGAGCCAACGAAGTCAGGTTGGCGGCTCTAACCGGCTTGCCAAGATGGTAACCTAGGTAAAGAAAAGACGATTTTGCAGGCTTCGGATACATCCTGTTAGGCAATATTGCAGAATAAGAGAGATCGGTCTTGCTAGAGCTAACGGTCTCTCAAATGCCAAATTTTATGCACATTGTCCAGCAGTGGGTTTCACACGTTACTACCGGTTTGCCTCCCGTGCGCACGCTTGCTTTGTGCGCACATGTGCCTGGCCCCCTGCGCATGTTTTGCTCACATGCGCCCGGTCTCAAAAACGTGCGTAAGTAGGATGGCATAGAGCCGGGGCAGGGGCCGGCCCACCTGCAATTTCCACTACCGGTTCTGGTGAACCAGTCCGAACCGGTTGAATACCACCTCTGACACCGTCCCTGGGAGCTGTAGAACTGGGTCTATCAGTGATAGACAGGTAATCCTTGACTTACAACAGTTTATTTAGTGAACATTCAAAGCAGTGGTGAAATGTAAAATTGGTTACTACCGGTTCTGTGGGCGTGGCTTGGGGTGTGTGTGATGTGACTGGGTGGGCGTGCCCAACTTTTTTTTTTTAACTTTTAAAAGCATTTTTTCTACAACCTCTTCGGTTGTTAAAAAAATGCTTTTAAAAGCCTCTGATGATCCCAGCTGAGTTGCCTGATCGTCAGAGGCTTTTTTTTTCTTTTAAAAGCATTTTTTCCGGCCGAAGAGGTTGTAGAAAAAATACTTTTAAAAATAAAAATAAAAGCCTCTGATGATCGCAGCTCAGCTGGGCATGGAGGGGGGGGGAGCAGGGATTTTTACTACTGGTTCTCCGAACCACCCGCCGCCATCACTACTGGATCGAGTGATCCGGTCCAAACCGGGAGCATTTCACCCCGATTCAAAGTTACAACAGCACTGAAAAAAGTGACTTATGACCCGTTTTTCACAGTTATGGCCGTTGCAGTTCTAGAACGGGTCAAGCTAGTAAGCAGCCCACGCTCTTTTCCTCAAAGAAACTCTTTGGCTGCGTGTCAACGGAAGAGGTGGGTTTCTCGGGGTGCCACCCAAACCATCAGAGGTCAGCTAAATAGTCCAGCTCCCAAATGCCCACCCCTTTCCCAACAAATTACATGATCAAAAATAAACCAAAACATCACCACCCGCTGACCATCAATCTGCCACTGAGGGTCTTCTGCACCCCAAAGTCACGTCACCCACCTGGGTTCCCCGAGAATTCTTCCATGCTTGTAGCGTCGGCGCTCACAAACGTGAGTGTGAATTTCTGTGTTATCGTTTCTAGCGAAGACAAAATGGGAAACGGACAAATGTAAACCGGGGAGGCGGCGCTATGCTGACACTTTTATCTAAATAATTTGAGAAGCCCTTAACTGGGTTACTGTATCACAGGCAGCTGTGGCTTGTTTTAACCATGGTTTCTTCAACCATCATTACATGGGTTCATGCAGCAGAAGAAGCCAAAATCCAAATTAAACCCTAATCATGAAAAACTTTATGGCAGAGTGCATTAGGAATCCCCAGCCGTATTACGTTAAGTTTTTAGGGCATTTTCCATGAAATGCTCTTTTCTGCTTCTCTGTTCAGTCTCCGGCACCTTCAAATTGAATAGATTCTGGGTCTGATTTTTATGAACCAACTAGCTGATAACCCAGTGTTGCCCGGGTATTTATTTATCCCAATCTTGTATTAGAAAGGAAAAAGAATGAATTATATCTATAGTGTCAAATCAAAGTAATGTTATTTACAGGGTTTTAAAAGTATGAGTACATTATACAAATTATACCAATCCCCCTTACCAGAGAGAGCCCCCTTGTGGAGTACTGTGAAGCCGTTACCATGGCAACTCCACTATGCTGTACAGTAGAAGCCATTTTAAGGCACAACAGGCTGTATCTTAACAGAACTTGAATCCAACATGCACACGATCACTGTCAGACGTACTGTGATTTGACACTATAGATATAATTCATTCCTTTTCATTTCAGCGGCCCAGGCGTTCTAGAGTTATGCTGGAACACACACACAAACCCCGAGGGGTGTTATCTTACCCCCACAGTATTTTTTTCCAGAGAGTAAGTTATTTATGTACCAAATTTGGTTGAAATTGCTCGAGGCGTTTCAGAGTAATGCTGGAACATACACACATACAGAGCCATTTTTATATATGAGTTTGAAGAAAGCAAGGATGCTTCAGAGCCAATGAAAGAAAACAACAGCTAGGACAACCGATTCCAAATCACACACGTAATCTTTCGTTTGCTGAAAAGCAAATATTGTTAAAAATAAAAACTGGACTAAGAGAAATATAAAAAACCCTACCTTCTGGACATATTCCTCCATAAAGGATTTTGATCTTCAGTTCTTTTATTCTTTTGCCTTCCCATACAACGATGTAATCTTCAGCAAAGGTCACATTTCTGCATTCTGAACAGAAGGAAAGCTCTCATATAGGTTGTGGCACACGTGCCAGAAATGACACACAGAACCTTCTCTGTGGGCATGCGTGCCATTGCCAGCTGGTCTTCGTGCCTGCTGGAGCATGAGAAACCTGAAGACCAGCTGGCCAGTGTGCATTCGCGCGCCAGCCAGCTGGTCTTCAGATTTCTGGCACTCCGGCGCACGCACAAACACACATATTCCAGTTTGGGCACTCGGTGCCAAAAAGGTTCGCCATCACTGTTATAGGTCATATATGTGCAGTTTTTTTATTAAACCTTTTCAAAAGATGGGTTATAACTACGTATAAAAAAACCTGCTCAACGCATATTCACCTTTCCCGGCACAAGGGAGCGAGGCAGAACTCCTGTCTTCGTAGGTCACTTCTGGTTTGATGCTATCTGGAAAGGGAAAAAGGGATTAGCGGCAAAACTATGATGGAAGATCTAATACAGGCTGTCCTCGGCTTACGGCTGCAGTTGAGCCCCAAATTTCTGTTGTTAAGAGAGACATTTGTTAGGTGAGTTTTGCACCATTTTACGACCTTTCTTGCCCCATTTGTTAAGGGAATTCCCTGCCGTCGTTAAGTTAGTAACACGGTTGTTAGGTGAACCTGGCTTCCCCCACTGAATTTTGCTTGTGAGAAGGTTGCAAAAAGGGATCGCATGATTTGAGGTCACTGCGACTATCATCAATATGAGTTGGTTGCCAAGCCTCAGAATTTTGATCACCTGACCATGGGTAACGGTTGTAAGTGTGAAAAATGGTCATAAGTCACTTTTTACAATGCCGCTAAACAAACTATTGTAAGTCAAGAACTCCCTGTATTAACACATCGGGATTCGAGCATCTTAGCCACTGAGCCACCGTGTCCCACAAAGCAGAATTAGGCACTTGCATTAAAAGAAAAATTGCAAGACCGCAGATCTCTCCCTGGCAATCAAAACTGCCGTACCTCCAGCACCGCTGTTTATTGCGATCTTTGACACGAGGCTCTCTGCTTCCTTGCATGTAGCTGTGCATTTGGCTTCAATATTCCGAAGGAAGGAAACCGGAGCGTTTCTCGCACAGCTGCCAGCTATGAATGGCTGGATGACACGAGAATAGGATATCCGGTTTATTTTTGTGTCATTCCCCCTTTCCCCAATCCGGGGGGTGGGGGGAAACCCCATCTTTAATGTACAAAAAAAGAAACCAGAGAGTTGTCTTTACCTGTGGAACTGTAAAATAGTCATTGTGAACAGTCAGGATGGGATCTCCTTGCTTGTAACCGTTTGAAAGCTTTCCTGGGGTGGTTTGTAACGGAAGCTTAAAGGAAGACACCCGGGATGAAGAACTGCAAATAAATGTTATCAATCTATAATCTGTACAATAGAAGATGTGGGGATTCCCAGCCTTGCCCCACCAAGGAGACAGACACAATGCAAACTGAACTGAAATCTAAACATTTTGCTGTCATTTTCGGGAGTCACTGCCTAAGAGCCACGGTTGTCCCCTCCCCAAATTTAAACCAGGTGTTACACATTCATTTTGACCTCACCAACATCACTGCCTTGGGGAAAAGATAGACACAAGAAGAACTCTTTGCCTCACATTTAAAGAGACAGGCATATAAAATATGTATAAAATATAAATGCGTATATAAAGGGCAAATCACTAATACAACTAACTGCTCTGCAAGGTGAAATCATAGGACAGTAATTATTCAGGCCAAACACACATCCTATAGCCATGTTTCTCGACCTTGACTGCTTGACGACGGGTGGACCACAGCTCCCAGAATTCCCTAGCCAGCACGGGGAATTCTGGGAGTTGAAGTCCACTCCTCTTCAAGCAGCTGAGGTTGAGAAATCACTGTCCTATAGAAATAGATGGCCTGCTTATCTAATGCTGGTTTCACAACTCCACACCGCTAAACCTCTGAGGAGTTTCCATACTTACGTAGAACCATCATAGAAGTATCCAAGGAAAGGAGAATTATTAAGGGGAGACTGCACACATAGGAAGGGAAACCAGTCAGGGGCCAAGATCCCGGATTTGACGGAGCAGAGCTGGTCAAAAGGGGGACTGACGTCCCCGCCGAACACCCCTTCAAAACAGGAGCCCTCAAAAAGCTGCTTCATCTCAGGGGTACAATCCTAGGGAGAGAGGCAGAGCTGGGATCAGGTTGATGCCATTCCAGTACGACTGAGTAGCTTCACAGACAAATCTTAAGAGAAAAGACTGTCGATTAACACTGTCTATGCCAGAGGTCTCCAACCTTGGCAACTTTAAGACTTGTGGTCATCAACTCCCAGAATTCCTCAGCCAGCTTTAGTGAAGCTTTGCTTGGCTGAGGAATTCTGGGAGTTGAAGTCCACAAGTCTTCAAGTTGCCAAGGTTGGAGACCCCTGGTCTATACGACATGCAGAAGATTCTCAATTCAATCTCAGCCTCTGAGAACTGAGAGGAGGGTGAAAGCAATACTTTTGCCAGTCTCAGCAGCTCCTTCTAGGCCATAAAAAATGTTGAGCTAGGTATAAGGACAATTTTTAAGGTTATTGCCTCATAAAAATCTAATAAATAAATAAAATAAATGAATAAATAAGAGTCAGGGGTAATGTGGGAGGAGGCCTCTGAATAGAATACAGAATAAGAGAACTGGAAGGGACCTTGGAGGTCTTCTAGTCCAACCCTCTGCTCAAGCAGAAAACCCTGCACCATCTCTGACAAACGGCAGTCCAATCTCTTCTTAAAAGCCTCCAGTGTTGGAGCACCCACAATATTTGGAGGCAAACCATCTACTGATTCATTGTTCTCACTTTCAGGAAATTTCTCCTTATTTCTAGGTTGGATCTCTCCTTGATTAGTTTCCATCCATTACTCCTAATCCAGAAAGCTCATCCCAGCTTTTTCTATCAAAGAGCTTTTTTTCGTGAAATCTATTATTAAATCTATTGGTTCAAAGAGCATCTCAAAGAACTAACGGCAGTTAAAGAAGTGGGCCAGAGTTTCAGAAATGTCAGCTTTCTCAGGCGAGGTTTAGAACGAAGAGTTACAGAAATTAAAGGCAGAATTAGTACCTCATCACAACAGCACTGAATATCACAAGCGCCTGCCGTGAGGTTGCAGGGACAGGAGCCCAACGGGTGAAACACTTGATTGGGGATCATCGTGGCGTTCTCTATTAAAGAAGAAAAAGGTGAGAACTGGCGGGTTAAGTTCAAGAGATGCCTTTTCCTTTCAACACCTTCTTTCTCCTCAACGATTAAAGCCTCTTTATGCATGCAAAATAAGTGTGCAAAACCACATTTTGCTGACTGGCTGTATACATTATGCTGAAAACATCTAAAGGTGGACATGAGTTTCTAGATCAAGGCTGTCAAACTTCTAGCCTGCAGGCCGGATGCATCACATGCTGGCCATGCCCACGCCTGGTTTAGCGAATGGGAATAAAGTCCCGATATGTCACATGACATCATGAGTGTGACATCCCTGTTCTAGATGAATAAAGTTTGGATGATCCCAATCACCTCATTCACTGGAACCTTACTGCTTTCTAAACTTGTTTTCCTGTCCAGCTGAAATTTCGGAGCTGGGCAGCCTTATAATTCGATTATAATATGGGTTCTTGGTAATCTTTGAGCTTGACTATTTTCTTGCAGATGTTTCATTACCAAACTAAGTATCATCATCAGTGCAAAGGGAGTAGGATTTGCTCCCTTACTAAGACTGACGATATGACCTGGTTTGGTAATGAAATGTCTGCAAGGAAGACACCAAACTCAAGAGATCACCAAGGACCCCATATTTTAGCCCTGAGTGACAAATACCCTCTTCTATCAGATTGATTATATAAACTCATGCTTCTCTTTCACTCATGCAAGACACCATTTTTGGAAGAATATCATTTTTGAAAAATGTCACTTGCAACCAAAGCTGAAATAATTGCAACTTATCCAGATCCTAGCTGTAGTGTGAGACCCATGAAAGTCAGCATACAGCCAGAAGGAATGAAATACCTTCTATTTTTCCCGTTCGGTTTCCTGAAGAAGTATTGGCATATATTTCCGCTTGGATTAACAGCCGGGCCATGACCTTTGTCCCTTGACATGCTGAGACCTGCAAACTTTGAAGCACGCACAGGGCCTCCACGCAGCAATCAGTGGCGTTTGAGACACAGAGTTGCAGGTGCCTGGTCAAGGACACCGTCACCTTGGAAACGTTCTGAAATGCAAAATATGTCAGTTGGCAATTAACCGAGAGAGATTTATGAATTACAATGTAACTATGAATGTTAAGTCCACATCAGGGATAAAACAGCAATATTTTATCTGGGTCTCTATTTACTGCAATGGTTAAAAAATGCCAAAGGGAGCAAATCTAGGTCAAGAATTTATGGAAAGAGATTCTCAGGAGATACTTAAGAAGTTGATCTAAGATCTTTTGCTGGCCAAGTTGAGAGGAGAATCACTTTTTCTACTCACCCCTTGATGTGTGACTTGCAAACTCCAGTCATCTGTTCGGTTACTACCACTACAGTCTGAAAGGGGCAACAATCCTAGAAGTGAGCAGAGCACATTACCATATGCAATGAGCAAGGACATACATTCAATTTCACAGCTACTAAGATTGTTGGACGAGCCGGTACAAAAATAGCCAGGGAAATGACTGAAACCTGGGAAACGGGGCCCCTTGTCAGTCAACAGGAGGGCTGATTCGCCGCCAGCTTATCAAATACTCAGGAGCCAAAGACTTAAGGAAATAACAGCCAACAACTTAATAGTCATCAACACCCAAATCAGCAACTAAAAAGCCACACCCAACCAGACACCACATAAATATGATGCATAGAATAGTCCAAAGCATACATTCTGGTGAGAGAAGTTTCCTGAAGATGGGCTCCAGCATGAGTCCGAAAGCTCAGAAGACTAAACCTCTAATCCCAATGATCGACCCAGATTGGATCGTGCATTATCATATACTGTATTTTTCGGACTATAAGATGCACCTAGCTGTTGGAGAGGAAAACAAGAAAAAAAAATCTGCCTCTGCCTCCCAGCATCCATCATTCGTTCACCGCAGCCCAGTGGTGAAATCCAATTTTTTTTACTACCGGTTCTGCGGGCATGGCTTGGTGGGTGTGGTGTGACTTGGTGGGAGTGGTGAGTGTGGCAGGGGAAGGATACTGCAAAATCTCCATTCCCACCCTACTCTGGGGCCAGCCAGAGGTGGTATTTGCTGGTTCTCCAAACTACTCAAAATTTCCGCTAACAACTCTCTAGAACATGTCAGAACCTGCTGGATTTCATCCCTGCTGCAGCCTGTTCACCATCATGGCTCGTTCACTGCTGCCACGGCCCATTCGCCGTGGCCCATTCAGCACCACCAATCATATGCCACCGCAACCCGTTTGCCACCGCTGCTGTGGCCCCTTCTAGAACAGCTGATCAGCGCCACACCAACCCCCCTCTTTCCCCCCGCTGCAATATTCACTGTATAAAACACACGGACATTTCCATCCATTGGAGGAGGGGGGGAGTGCGTCTTATACTCCGAAAAATACGGTATACTATCATCTCTCAAGGATCATTCCCGCTAGGAAGAGTAAGGTTAATTCATTTTGCAAAAGAGAAAACAATTTCTTCTCCATGCTCTTTGGAGTCCCAGAGCTTCCTGAGGTCATCCCAAAAATGGTTTTTGAAGGATGCTTACCCGTTTCATCATTTGCCAGAGCGAGAGAGAACGTATCTGCATGGCTGTTGGTCAAAGAAGCTGTGACCACAGTCCCGGTCATGTGGATGAACGAAGGTTGGAAATCTAAACAGGGAAATCGGTATCAATTTTTGAGTCATATTGGTATCACTCATTAATTCTTTGCGAAACCTTTTCTCCCACAAGTGTCAATTTCTTCACCATTTCATTTCACCTTCAGTAAACGTTAAGGAAATCTAAGGTGCCATAAGAGATTTTGGAGACTGTGTTTTTGTGTCATCATTCAGAGCTGCAAAAATGAAATTAAAAGAGGCGGGGAGTTGCTAACACCAATGTTTTTGAGCACACCGAACTGGTTGCAATTTACTGAAGGCTTTGGATGTTGTTGGTTCAGGACAACCTGAACAAAATCCAATCAAGGGACATTAAAAAACAAAGCACTATTTCACAAACTCTCTTAGCCATGTTCCCTAAGAGACTTAGCCACAATGACACAAAATAAACTTTGTCAGTATGTGTATGCAAGGGGATTTCCACCTTTCGGGGGCTCAGCATGTTTATTATACCAACTCAGCCCACAGCTCAGAAAATTGGATATTGTACACATCCTGAATATGGGTTCATTGAGATCATTTGAACCTGACTATGAAGAGATGGAAGGAGGTAGGTAGGTAGGTAGATAAGGAAGGAAGGAAGGAAGGAAGGAAGGAAGGAAGGAAGGAAGGGAGATAGGTTGGAAAAAAGAAGGAAGGGAAATGGGGGGCGCAGAAGGAAAGGAAATAAGAAGGGAGGGAGGGAGGGAGGAGATAGGTTAGAAGAAAGAAGGGAGGGAGGGAGGGAGGGAGGAAAAGAAGTTGAGGAAAGAAGGAGAAAGATAGGTTGGAAGAAAGAAGGAAGCAGTTAGAATAATGAAGGAAGGAAGGAAGGAAGAGAAGATGAGGAAGGAAAGAAAAAGATAGGTTGGAAGAAAGGAAGGAAAGAGGTTAGAAGAAGGAAGGAAGAAGGGAAGGAAGACGAGGGAGGGAGGGAAGATGGAAAGAAGATGGAAGGAAGAAGGGGAGGAGGAAGAAAAGAAAATAAATGGGAAAGAGGAAAGCAAAGGCGGGAGGAAGGACAGAGGAGGAAGGGAGGAAGATATTTCATGACTGAGAGGCAAGCAGAACTAAACCACAAAGACATGAAACTGGCATAAAGCGGCACCTGTTGGATTTCTGCCTGCCCGTCGCTGATTTAAGCCCACCTCACCGCCACCCCCCACCCCTTTGAACCTTCCCCTCACCCACCCTGCTCCCCATCCTGGGCCCAGGCCCGAAACAGCCACAGCAGCCCCCAAAGGATCCCCCGGAGGCTCATGGCGAGGCTAAGACGGGCCACTCGGGGCCTCAGGATCGCCTCTCGCCTCAGCCGCCGCCATCTTGCCCGTCGCCTTCCTCGGTTGCTATGGAGACGGCCGGGAGGAACCAGGTCGTCTCTGAGGGAGCGCGAAAAGGCTTGCGGGGCTGCCAAAGGGGGGGAATTAAAAAAAAAAGACTGAAATCTCCCGTTGCGTTGCGAGTGGAAGCTAAGGAGAGAAAGAAAAAATGCGCGCCTTTGGTAAAAGTGGTAGAAAACAACACAATAGAGGACCTTTCTTGTTACTGTCCTCCCCCCCACTGTGGGAATGGTATGTTCCACACTCGGGCTGCCCTACAACTCCCATCGTTCCTTTCGAAGACGTTCCCGCCTAGAAACGGCCGATTTTCGCCCCTGAGAATTCTGGGAGTTGAAGTCCACATGGCTTCAAGGAGCCAAGGTGGAGTAACCCTACTTCAGATAGACAGGATGACAGTTCCCATCAGCCACAGCAGTGAAAATTAATTTTTTAAACTCCAATTCACAATCTATACTTCCTCCTTTCCCAGTCGCTCTTGCTGCTTAAAGATGAATCCATCCTCTTCATTTTCTGTGAAAAGGACGTTGATAAGACTCAAAAAACAAGCCCCCAAAATCATTTGAAACTTATTTTATTCATTTATTTCAATTCATGCCCAGCCTATCTCAGTGTATAAGTGGTGAAAAGCCATTGAAACATTTAAAAAAATAGGAATAACAGCCCCCAAATAGCAGCTGAGCAAACAGATTTGCTCGTAAGTAGCTCTTACAGGTAACATAAAATGCAAAATAAGGATAGAATAATTTAAATTTCTTTAGTCTAGGAGATATGCATTCAGTTCTGGATTTCTGATCGCATCATTGAAATTGCTGTGTCGGCTGTCACAGGCCAAAGCTCAGCTGGAATGCCTTGCAAACCTTTATTTATTTGTGTTGGTCTAAATCTCCGCGTAACCATGGAACAAAAGCACAGCCGAATACAGAAACTCATCCCTGGGATAGCCAATTCAAGACAATAGAGAGAAAATACTTCCTGTGCCGTGATAGTAATAATAGTGCTAAAAACAATTCATGTACAGCACAGCTGCAGGTATAACTGAATACCTGGGATGCAAAAACCAACAAAGAATAAGAAGAAAAAAAAACCTGAACAGTTTATCACCATAATGGAAGACCAGGCTGAAAAAATAAGATTGGCAAGCTGAGATCAGATGCAAGTAAACTGGAACAGATGAAAGGAAGGAAAAAAAATGGAAGAACCAAAAGATCAAAGAAGACCTCATTTAAAAAAAAAACCCACTTAAAAACAAGGAACGTCAAGAAAGTGCCAAAAATAATAAATGTGACCAATGACAGCTAAAGCTAAGAAAATTAGCAGATGCGAAGCTCAAATTGCAAATTTTGAGCAGAATGCCCAGTGCTAAACACACTCGGGGTGTTAAGTAAACAAGGTGAAAATAAAAAACAGACATCTTTGGAACTTTGTTGTAAAAAAAAATTAAGGGTCACTAGTCTGAGGCCCTTAGTCAATGTTTAGCTGATGCCCAGCGTGTGGGAATTAATCCAGCCGCCTTCAAGCGATAAACCAGGATATCCTTTTTCCCTGGGTGCCTGATTGAAAGCAAGCTCTTTTGCCATCTGCCAGTAGATCACTCCGAGCCCAGACATTTCAAAAGAGAAGCATCTACCATATTTTCTACCCCGTTCCCAAGATTTTTAGCACCTTTGTACAGCTGTTGGTGACTCGATTAACACTGAGCAAACATGGCCATCGGCGGCGATCCCAAAATCTCTTTGAGGTTTTTATATAAGAATGATTCTTTCTACTCGCTTTGCCTTGCAGATCTCTTGACGGCTCCTCAGCAAGTAAAGAATAGGATTATCAAAGAACAGAAGGATTTAGCCACGGTAAGGCGACCCATTTTCACTGCTGGGGAATTTTCACCGACCGTCGGGAGTTTTAAAGATTCAGCCTGCCACTTAAATGTGAAATATCGACTTTATTATGTCTTTATTCTATTTGTAGACCAGAGGTCAGCTCCAAGAGCTTGAATAATACATATTTTATCCTCCCAACCATGCTAGGCTTGGGATGAGAAAAAGTAAGTCAAGGCAATGGTGAAATGGAGACATAAATTTGGGTCTGGCCATTTGTAGTCCTCTGCTCGAACCTGTGTGCCACACACCGGCGAGCTGGTGGGAAGAGATTTGAGGCTGGCAAAATTTAATGGTTTTCAACAACCAGAGATCTACCAGCAACAGGGGACAAAACATGGTGACTCCGAAATCAGTGGCTGTCTATTTGCGTCATGTTAAATGTCCTGCATTTTCTCTACAGCAATGTTTCTCAACTGTGGGGACTTTAAGAAGTGTGGACTTCAACTCCCAGAATTCTTCAACCAGCCCTGGCTGGAGAATTCTGGGAGTTGAAGTCCACACTTCTTAAAAAGTTCCCAAGGTTGAGAAACACTGATCTACAGGATCTGCCATCACTTTGATTCTTAATGTCTAGACCATAACAGTCAACATTTCCTTTTACCTGAAACAGGAAGCATCTCCTTGCTTGATGGTGCTCCCTCTTGCAAGTCTCCCTCTTCTTTCCTTCTTCCACAGTTGCTAAAGAAGCTGGAACAGCAGAAACGTAGCCGGCTGCGAGAACTCGAGGAGGAGAAAAGACAGTTTTGCTTGCTTATGGTCAAGAAATTAGCACCCAGGGTTAAGAGAGGATCGTCCATGGAGACAGAAAGAGATTCCAGGAGATCGCTGTCTAGCGTTCCTCCTTCTCCTCTGCGATCGAGTGAAAGCAGCTGGAGGAATCTAGATCCCGGGATGCGTGCGAGATCGGACACCGCCTTCTTCACCACAGCTGGCCGAAGGCTCCCCACATCCAGTTCTCCAAAATTAGCCCAAGTAAGTTTTAACTTTGGAAATCGCAGGAGCTTTAAAAGGTTACCGTTTTTTAAAAAGTAAGACTCGGTTCATCCGGTGCACTCAATCTTTATGACTTTGCTTGTTGGTTTAGCATTGGTGTTTGTGACGTCACCAATTGTGGTTTATAAACCCCGCTTTACAATTCAGTGTGCTACGTAGTTTATTCAGTAGGCCATCTAGTATTGACAGAAACCATGGAACAACAATAAGAGATGCTGGGTTCACATAACACATGAAGGTCAAACTCAATCAGCTATACAGCTACCAGTAGCTACATTATTTGTTTAGCGACAAGAAGTTACAAGGAGACTGAAAAAAATGATTTACAACCAGTCCTTCCGCTTACAGCCACTGGAGCGTCCCCATGATTAATTTAATTTAATTTAATTTAATTTAATTAATCATATTTCTATGCTGCCCAACTCCCAAGGGACTCCCAAGGGAATTAAAATTCAGGCGCTTGGCCACTGGCCCTTAAGACAGTTGCAGTGTCCTGGGGTTGCGTGATTGCAAATGTGGTTTATTTTTTTAAGTTTTGAGTGGGGAGATAATGTAGCTGATTTGAGCACAGCCTATTCAACCTAATGTACAATCTAGAAAACAGCGAATTCAAGAAATCAGATTGGGTAATATTGTGTGAATTGTGGTCTTCTTACCCAACAGACCCCCAGATGTTCTTGGCCAGATGTTCTACCAACCCACAGATACAAATCTCCGCAAAGCAAGAATTTGCAGTCAAGACCCAAGAAGCTGCCCGCCTCTCCTGGGCCACACAAGACTGTGCAGAAAGGAATTAACATTTGAAATTGAAAAATAACAAATTAACTACTTACAAAACCAACTTGAGCGGTTCAAACTCTTTTTTTTTTGTGGTGTTTATGAATACTACGAACTTAACACAGAATCAATGGTCGAGGTATATTTCATAAAGAATAGTGTACGGAAAGTATTCTTTTCTTCTTAGGTGCTTTTATTGAGGAACAGTGAAAAAAAGACCGTTAAAACAAAAATAACATCCAACGAGTCAACAGTAAGAAGGAAGAGGCATTTAAACGAATTCAACTGATTCTAAGAAATAAGGAACGCCCACTTAAATAAGAGAGCAAATCTTTCATTTGCCTTCATAAAAAAAGGAGTCACAATATTTAAAGGGTGGCATGAACGATGCTTTGGCTGTGTTGGACATTAATGCTAACTGGACACAGAGGGAAACACGTGCTAAATTACTTGTGCATAAACCAAGATGAAATATTAATTTTTGCCTCTTTTCAAAATCAACCAACCTGCCTTGAGCAAATTTGTCTAAGCAAAAGGTGTGAGATCTTCGCTGTCCATAAAAGAGAAACCTGCAGGCAATTTTTACAACCAAAATTATGAAGGAATATTGAGAATTCCATTGGAATAAGCTTCGTGGGTTAACATAAATCCAGCCAAAACAAAACAAAACAAAAATCTGAGATATGCTCAGATGCAGATACTGCTGTCGAAAGTGGGAATCAAGAAATCTTTTAGGCCTGCTATTAACCATAATGAAAAATGTAGCTTACAATAGCTGTGATCTGAATTCTTTTTTTAAAAAAATCAAAACGTTTCCCTTCCCCAAGACGGCTTCTGCAGGGACCAGCCCAGGAGCACTGAAATGTCAATCCATCACAATTTTAACTTAAATAAAAGGGGTTTTGTCTGGAATTAAGGTGTCAAGACTGAAACCAGCTTGATTTCTCTACCTACAATACATGAAATGAGTTTTACATACCAACTTTTGATAATTTTCTTCTTCTCCGTTTTCAGGTGTTGGTTTAAACCAGTGGCAGAAACCTGATTTTGTAAACACTTTAGTATAGAGTTCTGGACAAGGCATGCACTGGCTGGAAGAGTTTAGCCCTTTGCTGATCATTTCAAAAACACATTTTGATTCTTCTGGCGCTCCACTTTTGTAGCTTTATAGTTACAATCTGGGAGACGGGATTCCGCGCAGAGGGCAAGAGAAATCGATAACGCAGCTACATCATGACTTTCAGTTTCTTTTTCTTCGACTTCATGACAGCCGGGAGCGAAATCTTGAAAGCGGTTCTGGAATAGAAGTGAACAGTCAGGGGGGAAAAAGTGACTCTCCGCAAGCGTTTGATGCATTCTGTCTGCCCCAACAAGCGGTAAAAATTCAGCATTTGGGAATTGCTAGGGTTACACTATAACAATTGAACCAACTCGGCACGTATTTGTATATTTCTACAATAAAACAACTTGCAGAGAGGCATAGCGAGTTTCAAAGCTGCAAAGAAATTTGGGGTAACGAATTGGCGGGGGGGCGCTAGACTGGGGTGGGGCAGGAAAAAGGAAGGAATTTCTATGAGAGGAGGAGAGAAGAGGAGAGGGGGGAAAGGGAAAAGGAAAAGGAAAAGAAACAAAGGGGGAAGGGAAGGAAGGGAAACGGAAAGGGAAAGGGAAAAAAGAAAGAGAGAGAGAAAGAAAGAAAGAAAGAAGGAAGGAAAGAAAGAAAGAAAAAGAAAGAAAGAAAGAAAGAAAGAAAGAAAGGAAAGATCTAGACAAGAGTTGGTAAAATCAAGAGACAAAAAGCAACAAGAAAAACAGCAAATTGGGACAAAGATTTCAGTGTTTCTGGAAACACAGTTTATATAATTTTGTATCTGTTCAGGAGAAGTTTGCTTTCATTTTGAAATAGTGATTTCAGAACTGACAGTGTTTGGTCACTTACAAAAAGGATTTCTCAAGGATACTTACTCACAAGTGGTGCAAATTGGACTGAAGCTGCAAAATACTGTAAAAACAAAACAAAACAGAAATAAAGGTAACACTTTCAGAACCAACTGTTTTAAGATCACACCAATCAATTCAAAAACCCAGGAAAGCCTTAATCCTTACTTGACAAACACACTGAACAGACGTAGCCAATTTCAATAAGATTCCTGTGGCAGAAGCAGGCAGCACGGTAATCCACGTGAACGGGCGGAGGGAGGATCAGCTGGGATCTCTGATCTTGATCAGGCAGATAAACCCACTGTAATTTTTAAAAGGGGTGCGATGAAGACAAAATTGTGTAGGAGAAGAAACGTGTTATAATCTACATATTAAGTCAGAAATCCAGAGCGATGGCCCCTTTTCCGACTGACAAATTTTATTAAAAGCTGTCAGCTTAAACCTGACATTAAAGGTTTGGTAGAATTTACCCAGACTTCTACACCAAAGCGAAGTGGCTAGAAAAACAGAACTCACCAGCAAATACTGAAGAAGCGAGGGCTTGTATGGAATTTTCAAGTAGATTCCGCCGGTTATATCACATGCCTAGAAAGTAGGATATTATCCTTTATAAGCAGCAAACAACCTCTTCCAACTATCTATGGAGCTTCTCAGTCACCCAGGTCATGGTTCTCCCAAAGGAGTGTATGGGTTTTTAATGTTCTTTTAAAAAAGTTTTACGGGATATTGTTCACACTGGTTTTTTTTGCTGTAAGCCGCCCAGAGTCCCTAGGGAGTTGGGCAGCATAGAAATGCGACTAATAAATAAATAATAAATAAATAAAGGTGCTTTTTTTTCAAGAACTAAAGAAAATGAGGAACATTGTACCTGCTGCAAAAGTCCTGAATCGGAGTCCAATACACAGGCATCGATTAAAATACACTGAGGAAAAAAGTAGAGAGAATTAGGATTCTCCAAAGCAATACAGAATTAATGCAAGTCAGGTGCTTATGGAGTTACAGATCTTGTAATAAAATTATGGCCGTTACCCGTTTCTGGGCTGCAAAGATCACGTTCATGAAATTCATATATTGTAATGCGCTATCTTCAGCTGCTTTTATGACCTGGAAAAAGAAAAATGGGAATTTCTTGATTTAGATCTCATACTTAGCAGGAGCTATTTGGCTTCAAGATAGGGAAGGGAATTTGCAAAACTCTTACCAAAATCCTGGATTTTATTTCCTGGCTGGCTACATGTTGAACAAGAGGCAGAAAAAGCAGAGAAGAAATGATTAGCGGAGCTTGGGTCAATGTTTTACAATAATTGGACCGATAGATAATATCAGACTACGTACTTTTACTGTCTTTTGTTACCCTGTGAATATCTGAAGCACAGGACATTCAGGAATCATTGAAATTGTATTTTGGAACAGAAAAAATATAGTTATAACAGGATGATTTGAACAGGTATACTTCATTAACAGACTGCTTGCCCTCATACAGGAACTAAGGGCAGTGTGAAAAAAAGAATAAAAACAGTCCTGGGTTAAAATGGCAGGAATAAAATCAACAGTTCTTCAAAGTCAATACAATTTAAAAGGAGGTTGAAAAAGAAGATGGGCTCAGCCAGATGGTATTTAACGTCCTGAGGCTCAACACGGATATATACAGAAAGGAGTTTTTGAGATATGTTGACTTTTTTTTTTAAAGGATACAGCAAAGTGCTTTAGCAAGAGATCCAGCCAGCAAAGTTTCCGTCTGCTGCCCCTTTACTTCAGCTACGATCACAAAGGAATAAAAGAAATTAAGTAGCATATTCTTCACTCATTCCAACTTGCACAGATCATTGTCAATACCACTGTTTTTCAATCTTAGCAAAATACAGATATAGGCAGGCTGGCAGGCAGACGAATCCTATTGAAGGAGGTTTTGAAAAACCCCGTTATGCTAAGCATTTTCAAACCAAGACTTAAGGGGTCCACAATTTCATATCAGGACGCAAGTCAAACCAACTATGATTTAATAATACAATATTACATTTTGGGAACTCAGACCCTTAAAATTTTTGGTGGGGAAAAAAAAACCCAGAAATACAAAAGCTATGCCACAAATCGGTTGGCTTCTCTTACTATTGGTCAACAGGTCCTTTATCTCCTCTGCAATGGTTTCATTTATGGTGGTTAATACTTCGTATTTTCCATCTTTGCTACCAGAAATATTTGCTTCCCCGGATTCTCCGAAGAGATCGAGGGCTGCCCAGTGTTTTCCAGGATACAGGAAACGGCTGAGAGGAGAGAAAGTTAAAATTATGTTAACCCTTTAGCAATTCAATCACTCAAAACAACCACAAAATACCCATCAATTTCTATATCCTGAAGGAACAAAATATCCTTTAGTTTATTCCTGTTTATTTTTACACTACATTTCAGGGTTTTTTTAAAATCTCTTGTACAATTCTTAACTAGGCATCAGGAGCTTGTCTTTCAGTCAAAACAGCTCCAACGGTCAGTGGGAAAAAATACCTTTCTTGTATATGACTGGCTATCACAGCAAGTTTGTTGTTGCGATTCATAAATAAGTGTGAGTTTCCCAGCACCATGGCTGCATCGAGGCATTTTGATAATGTCAGCTGCAGGAAGGAGAAGTATTATTTAAAATCCCCCAAAAAACTTCCAAATCAGAACCAAACATCCATACAATTTCAAGCCATATTTGTCAAAAAGAAAAACATTAGAAACGATTTATTTTTTTCAACAAAGGAAACCTATAAGGAGTTGGATAATTTATCCCAGAGATGTCTTACCTCTGAGCCCAACAACGCCTGCTTGCCCCACCAGATAGGGTTAGCATCAACGACAATGACTAGGAGATTCACCTCATCGTCTAGAAAAGAAGATAAAAGCACAGAATTCAGAAGGTGAGACTGGATCTGCCATCCATTCCTTCATTTTATAGAGAGTCGGACGTCTCAAGCAGCTGCTGTGAACACGCAGGTGTTATTTTATTTATTTCGAATTTATATAATGCCCTTCTCCCTGGGGACTCAGGGCGGTGTACAGCCAAATAAAAACATACAATACAAACATTTAAAAACAGTTAAAAGAATATATATCCGTTTGGCCCCAGATTTAAAATGACAAACCAATTTAAAATTATTTAAAAATTTGTTTAAAAGCCACTATTCCCAACTCTGCTGAAGACTGGCTGCTGTCCCTCATCAGCCAGCCTTGAGCAGCATACAGTGGTGGCCAAAATTGTGGAAACCTTTTGGGAAAAGTGTATTTTTGAGGTTTGATGGCTAATAACACCACTTTTTTGGGGAGTTTTAAGATCATCCTCTTCCTGCTTTCCCAACAACAACCCTATGAGGTAGGCTGGACTGAGAGAGGGGGGGGGCAACTGGCCCAAAAGTCATCCACCTGCCAGTCATCATAGCTAAAACATGACAACCCATTGATTGCCATCTTGTGGCAGGGAGTTCCACCAGCCACGTGGGAATGAAATCCCTTTATTCCCTAAATGACATTTGCATCGAAAGGAGACCTGAGGTTGATGATGGGGGGAGGGGGGGTGAATGGGGAAGGGTGTGTGTGTGTGTGAGAAACCACTCTGCACATGCTCAGAGGCAGCCACACTTCAGAATAACACCCAGTCTCCCCACCCCCCAACCAAGGAACTAAGGGGGGGGGCTGGAGTGGGGAAAGACGGGAGGAGGAACCCCGAATTTAAAAATCCAGAATTCGAACCCCCAAACTCACCCCCGCTCATAGCGGCGCAGAGGGACCGCCCGGTCGCCTGAAAGTGACGTCACAAGCACTCCGGTGAGTCCTTTTTGACGTCCCCCCCCCGCGTGTATTGTTCTGGCGGCGAGTGCAACCGGGAAAGGCTTCCGGCGAGGTCGCGCGGCCCTGCGCCGAAAGTTCCGGGGAGGCGTCGGAATCGCCCGAAGTTTTTCCTTTTTTTTTCCCACCATGAACGAAGCGGGTGAGCGGAGGGGGGGCGGGGGAGCGAAGCGGGGAGCCCCGAAACGGGCATTATTTTGTAATTTGGTTTCGAATGGGATGATTATTATTATTTTTTTTAGCCTGCCTGGCCTTGGGGGGGGGGGGGGGGGACGGGGAGCCAAGGGAAAGAGGCAGGGAAACGGCAGGATTTGCAGAGGGAAAGAGAAACCGCAGCTGGGAGTTAAAACAGGTCGAGCCTCGACAGGTGGAGATGCCAGGTTTCCTACCTGGCTGTGGGAGGCCTCTGCTAGACGGGCGGACGTTGCGGGAAGAGTTTCCTTTGGGATCAGAAACCTGCCGTCACGTTTCTTGAGCGTTGCAAAATGCATGTCAATTCCTAATTATTATTATTTTTATTATTCCTCTTTATAGAGCCGCCTGTCTCTCCTATCTATCCCTCTCTCTCTCTCTTATCTATCTATCTATCTATCTATCTATCTATCTATCTATCTATTCCTTTATCCATCCATCTATCTATATCTATCTACCTACCTACCTACCTACCTATCTATCTATTCTTTTAGCCCTCTATCTACCTATCTACCTACCTACCTACCCATCCATCCTCCATCCATCTAATTATCCTATCTATCCATCCAATCATCCTATCCCTCCAATTATCTTATCCATCCATCCATCCTAATCTATAATCAATCCATCCATCCATCCATCCATCCATCCACCCACCTCTTCTATCTATCCACCCACCCACCCATATCTATCTGATCTATCTACCTATCTATCCATCTATTTATCCATTTATCCATCTACCTATCTATCCATCTATCTTCTGTCCATCATGTCTGTCTGTCCATCCATTCATTCATCCATCCACCTCATCTATCCATCCATCCACCTCTTCTATCCACTCACCTACCCACTCACCCACCCATATTTGTCTGTCTATCCATCTATTTATCCATTCATCCATCTACCTATCTATCCATCTATCTTCCATCCATCATCTGTCTGTCTGTCTGTATCCATCCATCCCTCCACCTACCCATCCATCCATCCACCCATCCACCTCATCTATCCATCCATCTATCTCATCTATCCACCTAACCATCCATCCACCTCATCTATCCACCCACCCATCTATCTGTCTGTCTATCCCAGAGGTCTTCAAACTTGGCAGTTTTAAGACTTGTGGACTTCAACTCCCAGAATTCTCCAGCCAGCTATGGTCTATTCTATATCTCTAAAAACGTTACTTTTCTGAAAGTGGTACAAACATTATAGCCTATGAAGCAAGTGAGTGAAAGAATGTGGAATAAATGCAAAATATTCCAATTCTAAGAGTCTCACAAGCGCAAAATATTTCAGTCTATAAAATGCGAAAGGAGCACTTTCGTAAGCTTCTGGATTTCTAATTAATTTCGTTTTTCTGTTCCACCTTTGCAGAGCTAGTCGATGCCTTTAACACCCAGATGAAACAAGATCCAGATGTTGCCTCTGCAGTGGCTGCCATCCGGGTCTTATTGGAATTCCTGAAGAGAGACAAAGGTACGTAATGTCTTGGCTTTGCATGGAATGAGCGTCCGGAAGAAATATAAAATCATAGGCTGGTGGAATTATGCCTAGATTCTATTTAGAAATCCCAGAGTGATTTGCAGCAGAGCAGCCTGTTATGTTGACAATAACTAGTCATAATTAATATAAAATAAGTCACATTGTAAGATACGCATCTTGGTATCTCGGTTCCCTAGTTGGATTTGTGTTAAATGCTTTGGCTCTTGTCTTAAGCCTTTCTGAACTGTAAAATAAGAATATGAAATATTCTTTGTAAAGCTCTGCTACTCCTTTCTGGGGTCAAAATCGCTGATCTGGAAGTTAACAGCAGTGAGTGTGTTCCCCTCGACTTAACTTTTATCCTATGGCTTCCCAGCTTCAGTTTTTAGTCTATATTCCCAAGATGGAGTCTGTAAAACCTTGAGTATAGAATAAAAACTTTATTCACAGCAGCTTTTTAAAACCTTTTTATTCCCTCAGGCGAGACCATCCAAGGACTGAGAGCCAATCTAAAACAGGCTATAGAAACACTCTCTCGTGTCGACTCCTCTGTGGCCATTTCTTCTGGGGGAGAGCTGTTCTTAAGATTCATCAGTCTCACATCTTTGGAAAACCCGGTGAGTTTCCCTCAGCTCTTTCATGTAAATATTTGCCACCCGGCTTCCGAATTTTTTAACATTAAAAAGGGCTGAATTTAGCTATAATGTGATTTTGATAAAATAGATTTGTCCTGAATAATTGAAACAGTTCATAATGTCAGGGATCGATCTTGGCAAATACTATTTCTGTAATTGAGTTGTCAAAAGTCTGGAATGCCCTACCTGATTGTCTCAGCTACAAATGTTCAGAATTTCAGTCACAAATTGACTTTCGTGGACCTTACTTCATACTTAAGTGGTGAGTAGAGGGGGCATGCATAAGTGCACTAACGTGCCTATTGTCCCTGTCATTTTATTTTTATTCTTTTATTCTTGTTCTCGTTTTTGTTTGACAAATTCCAATAAAAATAAATAAATATATTAAATATTGAAGGACTTCTTGTACAGAAAGCTTTTATTTTTACTTATTACAATGCAGAGTAAGTTTCCATGCATTTGAGATGAGGGGTAAGAGTTTGTGTGAACCCATACATTCACTCATCTGAGTAAATATGTAAATTGTGCTGCCCAAGGCATATTGGGACTCGTTTCTTCAGTCTTCTGTATCATCTTTCAATCTCGTTTCATTCTGTTTTTTCCCCCTCAGGACTATTCCAAATGCAAAGAAATCATGATTGAAAGAGGAGAGGTTTTTCTTCAGCGAATTTCTCTTTCGAGGAAGAAAATCGCCAAGCTTTGTCACAACTTTGTGAAAGATGGCGGCGTGAGTAATACAGTTACATTTAGTTTTTTTTTCCTTCCTGTTTTTTTTTCCCCGCCTGTTCTTCAGTAATATAACACGGAAGGTGATCTTGGATTACCTAATTTTTTACACACACCAAAGACAAATTCCTTGTGTGTCCAATCACACTTGGCCAATAAAGAATTGAAATCCATTCCCTTCCCTTCCCTCCCCTCCCCTCCCCTAATTCTATTCTAAAAAAAATATTTGGGTTGTCTTTCCAGAAAATATTGACTCATGCTTACTCAAAAGTGGTGCTCCGAGTGTTAGAAGAAGCTGCGCAGGCCAAGAAACGTTTTAGCGTCTACGTCACGGAATCGCAGCCAGATCGAGCAGGGCAAGTAAAAAATATTTTCCCCTTGTTCTTTCTCTTGGCGAGGGGGTCTGAAGGGGCTTGTTTTGAATTTTAATAAAAAGTGGCTTATAGGCTCAAGGTTCAATTTTTTTATTAAACCGACTTGTTTAATATGCGTGTGCTAACATTAACACAGGCAGAAGATGGCAGAAGCACTCAAGAATCTCGGAATACCTGTCACCATAATTCTAGATGCTGCAGTAGGGTAAGTCTGATGGGTTTATATTGGCAAAGAGCTTTTGAAATGAGAAATTTCCCGGAGCAATATTTTTCAGAGTATAAGACACATTTTTTTCCCCTAAAAGGGAGTGAAAATATGGGTGCATCTTATACACCAAATGTAGCCCCGCCCACCCACTGGCCCCCACCCTTTGGCGTCCGGCTCCCAGCAATTTACCTCCTTGCAGCAAGAAGAAACAGCCCATTTCAGCCTAATTAGCACAAGCAGCTGATTGTCGGTTGGATCGGCCCTCAGCTGTTTCAGGCTGCAGGGATTGCCATTGCCTATTGCCGCGCTGGCCTCCGCTGCTTGCTGCAAGGAGGTAAATTGCTGGGAGGCTGATTTTTTCTTTTCTTGTGCTAATCAAGCTGAAAACGAAAATGAAAGTAGGCTTGTTTGTTGTTTGCTGCAACGAGGCAAATTGCTGGGAGGCAGAGGCACGGCAGTTGTGTCTGCCAAAAAGCGTCACATGAAAACCCAAGGCGTTCTTGTTAATACTGGACGAGGTTGTACAGTGTACGTTTCATTTAGGCCTTGACTTATGACTGTAATTGAGCCTGGCTATGATGGTCATAAACTGTGACGATCACAAAGCATCCTTGTCCAAAAAGATCTGGACAAAGACCCGTGTTTTTCTGTCTTCTCTTCAAAGGTACATCATGGAAAGGGTCGATTTGGTGATCGTGGGGGCTGAAGGCGTGGTCGAAAACGGCGGGATCATCAACAAGGTGAAGAGGGTTTGTCTGTCAATCATGCAGCGACCTCCCGAATGATTCGTGTGTGTCCCGGTTCTCCCTTTTGTTTGAGGAAAGCACTCTGACTTAGCACAGGCTTTCAACCTGTGAGCACGAAACTAGTTCTGCCCTTCCAACTCGCCCTTCCGTGCTGGGCTGAGGGGGGGGATCTCTTAACTTTACTTATTCAATTTGTTTCCCGCCTTTTATTCCTTTCACGAAGAACTCAAGGCGGCAAACATCACCAACAGATCTTCCTTCTCTGCTTTTTCCCACAACAACCCTGTCAGGTGGATTGGACTGAGAGAGAGTGGCCCACAATCACCCAGCCGGCCTTCATGCCTAAGGCAGAACTAGAATTCACTGTCTCCTGGTGATTGGCCCAGAGTCACCCAGCCGGCTTTCATGCGTAAGACAGAACTAGAATTCACCGTCTCCTAGTGATTGGCCCACAATCACCCAGCCAGCTTTCATGCGTAAGACAGAACTAGAATTCACCATCTCCTAGTGATTGGCCCACAATCACCCAGCCAGCTTTCATGCATAAGACAGAACTAGAATTCACCTTCTCCTAGTGATTGGCCCACAATC
>WNWU01000081.1:220691-237397 GCA_012654045.1 Ptyas mucosa
ACCGTCTCCTAGTGATTGGCCCACAATCACCCAGCCAGCTTTCATGCCTAAGGCAGAACTAGAATTCACTGTCTCCTGGCGATTGGCCTAAAGTCACCCAGCTGGCTTTCCCGCCTAAAATGCAACTAGAACTCCCATCTTCCACTTCTGTTTAGAAAATTACAGTGAGTCAAATGGCTGCTTCGGGCGCGTCCTAACCATTGTGCATCTTCTCCCTCTGCCTAACGTCTTCTTCAGATTGGGACCAACCAAATGGCCGTCTGCGCCAAAGCGCAAAACAAACCCTTTTACGTGGTTGCCGAGAGTTTTAAGTTTGTACGGCTCTTCCCTCTGAACCAGCAGGATGTGCCGGATAAATTTAAGGTAAGAGAAAAATCTAGTTCCTGGGTAAAAACGAATCTGTAGCTGGCTGAAAAGGTTGGCCTTCACCGTCTCAGAATTGGCACGTTTCTCTCCGCTATTGTAACTTCACTCGCTAAGCGAATGGTTGCAAGTCGAGGACTATAATCCAACTTGAATGCAGGTACTCCTCGACCTACGATTGAGCCGCAAAGCTGTGTTGTTAAGTGAGACAGTTAAGTGAGCTTTGCCCCATTTTACAACTTTCCTTGCCAATGGTTAAGTCAGGGGTCAGCAACCCCGTGGCTCTGGAGCCGCATGTGGCTCTTTCATTCCTCGGCTGTGGCTCCCTGTTGTTGGTCGGCTCCACAATTGATAGGGCTTTCGGTTAGGAGAGGTATAGGAAAAAAGACGCTGCTCTAGAAGACTCTATGGTGGGGGAATCGGACTTCCGGATGGCTCCAGAATTGAACAGGGGCTTCCGGTTAGGACCTTTGTGGCTCTGAGTATTTAAGGTTGCCGACCTCTGGGTTAAGTCAATCACCGGCGTTGTTTAGTCACATAAATGTTAAGTGAATCTGGCTTAGTTGTCGGAAGGTTGCATCTTCCCATCCTGCTTACAATCTCTTTGGACTATTGCCTTCCGGCAGAAGATACAGAACAATTAAAACTCGGATCACACGTTTTCTGAATAGTTTTTATCCCAGAGCTATCATTGCACTCAACCATGAACCAAAGGGCCACCGTCAATGAGCTGTTGGACAGTATTACTTGGTCTGTTGTGTGGATGTTTGGGTGGTGTAGGGGCGGGGAATTTTTGGTGGGTGGGTTTGGGGATTGTTATATGTGTTGGATCCGGTCTCTGGGTATTAAGTGAATTTCGTTGTATAGGTATACTGTGTATACACGTACAATGACAATAAAATTATTATTATTATTATGGATGACTTGATGACATTTGGTAACCCAAATCATTTGTTTCGTTCTTCTCAGTACAAAGCAGATACGCTGAAGACACAAAAGCCTCTCACAGTCGAACACCCTTGGATCGATTATACATCCCCGTCGCTTATCACGCTGCTCTTTACGGATCTCGGGGTCTTGACCCCTTCGGCTGTGAGCGACGAACTGATTAAACTCTATTTGTAAAGGGCTTCCCCGAACGTGTGGATTGCAAGCAGTTAAAAGGTTAAAATACGCAATGGAACTTCCTGGTCGTTTGCCAATTTATTTTACAGATTTTTTTTTTAAAATTCCATTTGTCCAAAAAAAAAGAGCTCGCCGTCCATCCGAAAAGTAAATTATTGGAATAAATTCACTCAGAAAAAAACAACAAAAAAGGGTTTCGTCATATATTTTGGCCTGAAATAGGCTGCAGGAGAATTTAGTTTAAAATGTATTTTCCGAAAAGTGAGAGGGCGACAAAGTCAAAACTGGGTTGGATCCATTGAATTTAAGGTAAAGGTGAAGGTTCCCATCGCACATCTGTGCTAGTCGTTCCTGACTCTAGGGGGCGCTGCTCATCTCCGTTTCTAAGCCGAAGAGCCAGTGCTGTCCGAAGACGTCTCCGTGGTCGTGTGGCCGGCATGACTCAACGCCAAAGGCGCACGGAACGCCGTTCCCTTCTCCCCAAAGGTGGTCCCAATTTTTCTACTTGCATTTTTGACCTGCTTTCGAACTGCTAGGTTGGCAGAAGCTGGGTGAAATAACAGGATTTATTGAATTTACCTGCAGGTAAAAAATATGTCACCGGGCTGTATTTGGGTAACGTTTTTGCTTGGATTTCACCGCTTTTTAGACCTGCAGTTTTTTTAACGGCGGGGGCTAAATAAAGTCTCTAAGTCATTTGCTTCCACTGAAAGCAAACAATACTGAATTAGACAGACTGATTTTTTTCTATAGAGTTGGCTTGCAGTACTTCCAGTGGGAATAAGACGAAAAGCAGCTTGGATGAACCCAATTTTCTACGGAGAAACCCAGAGTCGACGTTAGGGAATTTCAGCACTACCGCCAAAGAGTCCGTTATTAGTTGAGACGAGAAAACGTTCCCGTTTTCACTTCATCTTCTATCCTTCTGAATCCGAGCCGCTTCCTCCTTTCTTACTGCCCAGCAGCGTCTTCTCAAATTCCTTCTCGCTGATTTTACCCCTTTTGAGCTTTTTCAAAAGCCGGGTATCGTTCAGAAGCTCCTCCATATCCTCGTTGTCAGGGTCAGAACCCTAGAGAGAGAGAGAGAGAGAGATTTTAAAAACAGAAAACAGGACTCAAAACGGGCAAGGCTTTTGCAGTGAGTTGATGCTGCTTCTAATAGTTCTTTAGACCTCCCTATCCACTTGTTATAGGGAGTGGCTCAGGGGCTAAGACGCTGAGCTTGTCGATCGAAAGGTCAGCAGTCCAGTAGTTCGAATTCCTAGTGCCGCGTAAATGGGGTGAGCTCCTGTTTCTTGTCCCAGCTTCTGCCAACCTAGCAGTTCGAAAGCATGTAAAAAATGCAAATAGAAAAATAGGGACCACCTTTGGTGGGAAGGGAACAGCGTCTGAGCGTGACTGTTTTTAGAGACTTTTCATGACCCAACTAGGCAACAACATCAGTGCTCGTAGGGACTGGGGTTTGTGGTGAGGAAGAGGAGGAGGATTGTGGCGTCCTTGGTGCTTCTCTGAGCTTCAGTTTTCTTGTAGACATTTCATTACCCTACTAGGTAATATCATCAGTGTTAGAAAGGAGTGGGGTTTGCTCTCTGTTTATATACCAGTGGCTTGCCCTGTCAGTGTTGTGAGAATATTCTTAGAAGTTCCTTGATTAGGCTGTGGTTTACTATTTGGTTTGCCTTGCGTTGGTAGTTAATGATATTCTTTAGCCAAAGCTAAATAAATCCCATTTTGGCTTAATGTGATGTCCCAGTCCCACCCCACCCAGAGTGAATAAAAACGGGTACCTGCTCTAGCTCTCCTATCCCAGTTCCCTAAGACATTTTAGCTCACTTGCAAGAAACCAAGAGGTACCGAAAAGATCACTTCCTGCCCAAACTCACCTCCTCCCTTTTCCGTTTCGCTGTCAATTTCCTTTTCTTCTCCTTCTTTGCTTTCTGCTTGGACCAAGGTTGATTTCGGGGCGGCTTCCTCCCCGCTCTGCGGACGGGACGCTTTTCCTTCCATTGCTCCAACAGCTTCTGCCTCTGCCTTTCCCTGTTCTTGTCTTTGAACGCGATCGAATCCGTGTCGATATCGACGGGGGTGAAGCCCGAGAGGTCCTTCCATTTCAGCTCCGGCATCTTCGGCATCTTCACCAGGGCAAAACCTCGGGCGAGGCTGGCAAAGTCCAGATCTGTTTTAAAAAAAAGGGACACAAGACCGGTGACTCTCGGCACCCGTGGAACCCAAATCCAAAGCAGAGACTCGGGGCTCCACTTCAGATGCCGTAATATCCCTAAACTCGTGGTGGCGGAAAGCTGTAAACAGTTTGAGGGCGACAGAGAAGAGACCACGGTGGATGGGTGACCAGGTGAAGTGGGCTTCTCCCAGTCACTGGACAGGAGCAATTGGAAGGGGGTGGGGTTTTTTTTGGTTTCTAACTATTTTGGTTTGTGTGTGCCTGAGTCTCACTTCGACCTGATAGAAAACCACGTGGTTGAAATGGAGAACAGGAGAGAATTCTTGACTATAAGCTCCCAGAAAATGTTTAAGGGGTTTTAACTACTATTGGGCATGGAATCTCTTTCTCTCTAACATACACACACACACATACACACAGAGGGAGAGAGGGAGGAAGAATGGGAGAAAGAGGGGTAGAGAGGGAGGGAGGGAGAAAGAAGGGAAGGGAAGGGAGGGAGGAAGGGAAGGAGAAAGGGAACAAGGGAGAGGGAGGGAGGGATAGAGAAAGGGAGGAAGGGAACAAGGGAGAAGGAGGAAGAAAGGGAGAGAGAGGGAGGGTAGAAGGAAGGGAGAAGGAGAGAGGAGGGAGAAAGGAAACAAGGGAGAGGGAGGGAGGGACAGGGAGGAAGGGAACAAGGGAGAGAAGGAGGAAGAAAGGGAAGGAAGGGAGAAAGGGAGGGATAGAGACGGGGGAAGAAAGGGAGAGGGAGGGAAAGGGAGGGATAGCGAGGGAGGGAATGGGAGAGAAGAAGGCAGAAGGAGGGAGGGTGGAAGGAAGGGAGAGGGAGAGAGAAAGGGAGGGATAGAGATGGTAGGAAGAAAGGGAACAAGGGAGAGGGAGGGAGGGTGGAAGGGAGAAAGAAGGGGGAGGGAAAGAAAGGGATAGAGTGGGAGAAAGGGAGGGAACGAGGGGAGAGAGAGAGAGACCATTTAGAGATCATCAGACATTGAAAATATCAAGACAAATAGCAAAATAACAAGACATGGGTTTTGTTTTGTTTTTAAATATAATCAAAGAAACCAGGATAAAAAAACAGGAGTGGCCAAAACGAGCCTAAAGTTCCAAGAGATTGCAAAGTTATTTAAGAACTGGCATGTCTTTGAAATAAATCTTGGAAATGCTAACAGGCAGATGACCCTACGTGGCGGCCATGTTAAAAAAAAAACAACCCTCAACGTTCTGTGTTTTAAAACGAACCAACTCACCTTTTATTCGGAAGATCAGGTTGCATTCGTGTTTGGCGTAGGCTTGGACGCAGGAGACAAACGCCTTCATCCCTTTCTCGTAGAGAGCTCTGTCGGCCAGGCTCAGCGACTTCAGCTTCGGTAGGACGTCCGCGACGTTCCTCTGCGGGTTCAATTCCTCCATGGGGCACTAATGGTGACGATTGCGCTTTTAGCTAATTCAAAAGTCTCAAGTGACACGTTTTTCATATACCGTACTTTTAGGAGTATAAGACGCACTCCCCCCCCCACCCAAAAAAGAAGGTGGAAATGTTGGGGCGTCTTATACACCGAATACAGCCATTTTCGGCCTCCCGAAACCCAACCGCGCGTTCCATTTTCGGGAGATAACTAAAAACTGTACCCATTTGTGACTCGGCCAATACTCTGTTCAGAAAAAAATGCATTGTGTGTTTGTTTGTGTATGTTTGTTAAAAAATAAAAAAAGCTTTTATAAAAAAAAGGGGGGAAAAAACTATTTCATTAGACATAATCAATAACAATACTAAACGACACCCACGATAGATAACTCATTCCTTAATTTCCAATATTCAGGTTTTCCCTATTCCCCAAGCCGATTTCTTTCTTTCCTAGTTTTGGATCAAAATACAACAGAGAGATCCCCTCACCTTTTGATTAATGGCCAGGAAACTGATGTAAGCTTCTTCCATGGGAAGTAAGAAGACGAGAGCGCTGCCCAGGTGCCCGATGCGGGCGGTGCGGCCGCAGCGATGCACAAAGGCGCTGCAGAAAAACAGGAAAACGCGCAGCGGAGAAGCTTTTAAACGGTTTCACGCTCCGTTTAAACAAGCAGGGAATCCTCCCTGAAACCACATTAAGACTTGTGGACTTCCACTCCCAGAATTCCCCAGGCAGTTCAGCAGGCTGGGGAATTCTGGGAGTGGAAGTCCACAAGTCTTCATGTGTCTTGAGGTTGGACACCCCTGCGCTGAGCGGTAAGATTTGGGGAAGCACGAGGGGGCTGCCCCAGGCTGCTTTGGAAGAGAGGGATAAAGAGGCTACCTTGCACTGCTTGGCGGGTCGTACTGCAAAACCCAATTCACCTCCGGGATGTCTATGCCACGGGCCATCACGTCGGTACAAACCAGGATGCCGCTGGGAAATGGAGAAGGACGACAAAATGTTGAAAAGGGGAAGGAGACCAGAGCTCCAGCAGCAACGTCGCTTAATATTTTGAAGCACAGCAGGAATTCACATTAAACCAGACGCGGTAATTATCATTGGATTTCATTTATCCCATGATTACATTATAACTCGCTCAAGGCGGGGAACATATCTAATGCGCCTTCCTCATTGTTCTCCCGTTGAGTTGGGTTGGGTTGGGTTGGGTTGAGTGAAAAGAACTGGCTCAAAGTTGCCAAGCAGCTTTCCTGCCTAAGGTGGGACTAGAACTCACCATCTCCTGGTGACTGGTCCAAAGTCAGCCAGCCAGCTTTCACGCCCAAGGCAGAACTAGAACTCACCGTCTCCTAGTGATTGGCCTATAGCTTACCCAGCCAGCTTCCATGCCTAAGGTGGGACTAGAACTCACCGTCTCCTGGTTTCTATGCCAGCACCGAAACCACTACACCCAAGTGGGTATATTAAATTAGTTTAATAAAAACTTAATGTGGTTTGCTGGGTTAGCAAAATAGGATCTACAAAGCCAGTTCCTGAGATTTACATACAATGGATCGTGGCCAATTGTGAGTTCTCCAAGAAGGCACGCTTAGGGAAATCTCAATTTTGGGAAGCGTGACTTCACTCAGCATGCCATAGATTTCCGAAGTTGGGAAATTTTGAATTCTTTGGACCTAACTCTTACAGATACCTCCCACCTCAATTAAGATGGTGTTTCTGAGTGTGCCCAAAATGCATAAACACCCCTCCCAATGCACCGCTATACATTCTCTCTCTTCTTGCGGCTGGTCGGTTTTATCCCTTGCAAAAATATTTCTCTACCTTGGAAGTTTCCGGAACTCTGTAAAGATCCTGTTCCTTTTGTGTTTCATCTTTCCATGGATGCACATGATTTTCACATTCTTAATCAAAGACTCCAAAGCCTTCCCGTAATATTCCACGCAAGCACAGGTACTAAAATTGAAAACAAAGAGCTAGGTTTAAAAAAAACCAAAACCACCATTTTTAATTCCCAAGCCACCATCTTGGGAACAGCGAAAATTATTCGTCCTCCTAGCCGTTTTATCCTACCTGAAAAAGACAAGATGCTTTTCTGGTTTGTGTTGACGAAGGAAGTGAACCAGCTGGTTAAATTTCTCGTCGGCCTTGCAGATCTGAAAATATACCAAGACGGGAGCGATTTAGCAAATGATATTCAGAGAAAAAAGAGCCCTTTGTGGAATTTCTCTCATAGAAAGGATGTCTTCTTTTTTTTCCGCCTTCATCTCTCATCTCTCAAAACAAACCAAAGGGCATTTAATTCACTCCTCCCAGTAGAATGCATGCTTTTCGGAGCTAAGACCTACTTTGTAAATTGAATGATTCAAGGATCTGATTTATGGACCTCACCATGTAATAGTTCTGGAGCCGAGTGGGCGTCTTCTGGGTGTTACTCGCTGCCATTCCTTTCTCCTTCACCGAGATACGGACGGGGTTCCGGAGTCCTGCTCTCACTAAGTTTTCCACCTCCTGGGTCTGAGTTGCGGAGAAGAGCCCTGTCCGTCTCTGCTTGGGCAGAAAATCCAGGATTGTATTCAAACTGCAGGCAAATACAACGAACGATGTCAGAAACATTGTTAGCAAAAGGCTAAACCAGATTCCCTACTAGGCCAAAGGTTTTTACGTTTTCTCAGGCTGCAGAAACTGTTCCGTTAAAAAAAAATTAAAATACTTCTGAACCCGTTATCGAGACATAAAGCTCCCATGATATATAACCTTTCCCCACATCCCAGGGAACTGTCAGGGTTCCAAATAATACACCCATTGCAAACAGAACTCTGAGGCAGGTTGATTCATCTTGGCACAGACTGGTAGAAAGCCAACTCTGAGAGTTCCCGCGTTTTCCACCTCACTAAAAAGTGAGAGTTTCCTGTTCGCCCAAACAATAAATCACATTATCCAATCTGGGTGCTGGTTGGTTGCCTGGTTACTTCTCTCCTCCTCCTCTGGCCATCTAGCAGTTGGAATGTCCTTGGCTCATAAGAGAACTATTTTGTTTTGGCTATAAAACCCCAGCTATCTCTACACACAGACAGCCCTCAGCTCCAGACTGTGTCAAGCCTGAAGCCATGTGAAAAGAAGTCCCTATAGAAAGCTACAGAAAAGAAAACGGCCACGGACAGGTCAGCTTCAGGGTTGACAAGAACACAGTCCGAAAAAAATCAAGCCCTAGACAATTCAGCAACGGTTTCAAAATATAACTCCTGGGAGCTGGAACAAGCAACTTTGAGAAAGGAAAATTAAATCCATCGATCCAGTTTTTAATAACGAATGTCAACAAAGACAAGAATTTACCTTGCTTCGAAGCCCATGTCCAGTAGCCGATCTGCTTCATCCAAGACCAAAATATCCAGAGATTTTACAGCCTTGGCCAAATCCAGGCCCTCTGATTTCCTCCTGAACATGTCCTCCAAACGACCTGGAGTGGCCACCAGGATGTTTCCGCTATTCAGGACAGAAAAAAGGAGATTTGTAGGTTGGTTAATTAAATCATGAGCCTCTTTATTAGGAGCTTCATGTCCATAAGTTCCCAAGTGAAGCCAGCTCTGACCCTACGTAATTTACGCCCCAATCATGAACCTGTTTCCCCCCCTCCCTCCCCATGGTGTGTCATCAATCACATACTCCCAACGGAGCAATTTCACAGGTTGTACAGACCACTCCCCCCTTCGGTCGCTGTGGGTAACCCTGGGAGACAGCCTTGAGAGAGATAAGTCTGGAATGTGCATCTATCTTTGGCTGCCGTGCTGTTTGGTTGGTTTCCCATCCCCCCTGGCTTATGGCAACTCGAGAGTAGGCCAGTTGCTTTGCAAGTTGACAAACGTCTGCCTATCCTAGATCCTTGGGAAGGACTCCATAGGTGGATAAAAGTGCCAAATCTAGTCTGAACAGCTGGCTGGCTGTGCGACCAATAATAAATTAAATTTATATACTTCCTGACTCCCAGTGACTCCGGTTTTACAGCCATGACCTCTACATTTAACTCACCCTTGTTCTTTGAATCTTTCTACATCTTCCATTGGATTTTTCCCACCAATCAAAAGGCACTGACTGGGGGAAAAAAAAGAAGAAACAACATCTTAAGTCAAAAAACAGACGAGGTCATCCTGCTTTCTTAACCACCAGATAGGACTTACCTGAACTGTGGATAATATTTAATGAAATGGGAGATCACCTCATCTATTTGGATAGCAAGCTCTCTTGTGGGAGTGATGATAAGCGCGCCAATCTAAAATGGCAAACCACAAAAACAGAATTATTATCAATGCAGCTTCAACTGCACCTAAGTTATATTAGCAAGACCTCTCTCTCTCTCTCTCTCAGACACACACACACACACACAAAAGATGCAGACCAGAAAATAATTATACTCAATATTCCTTACGTAGGAATAAGGATTTCAGTACTGAATGACAGAGTTAGAAAAGTTGGATTCCCAGATTATCCTGCTAGGTCTTAAAAAAAAAAAGAAATGAACCCACATATTACCTGCATTTTTTTAAGCTTTTCTTCACGCCGGAGAAGTATTTCTATAAGGGGAATGACAAATGCTAGTGTTTTTCCACTGCCGGTTACCTGACGGGATGAAAAATAGAGATATCCAAGAGGTTCCTGAAGGGCTCAAAGAAGAAAAATCATGGCTAAAACATTTTTTTTTAAAAAATCACTCACTGCTTCAGCTGCCACGTCTTTATTAGTCATAAATAAAGGGATTGTTGCGCTCTGTTGAAGAAGCAAGAGGAAAGATTATGAGGGAGGACGAATGCTTTGAACGAAATGCATCAGAGGAACGATGTGGAAAGGAAGATTTCTAGTTTGGCAGTTGATTCAAACATCAAGATTTCATTCATTCATTCAATTTTTCACGGCTGCCCAACTCAACAAGTGATTCTGGCTGGCTTACAAAGTCTAAACTTTTAAACTAATTAATCTAGTTACTAAGTCTGCATTACTATTAGTCTTCTCATCGTTCTTATCAGCCATCTCCTCCCACTTACGACTATATGACTGTAACCTTGTTGCTTGTATCCATACAATTTATATTGATATTGTTTCCTGATTGCTTATTTGTACCCTATGACTATCATTAAGTGTTGTATCTTTTTATTCTTGATAAATGTATTTTATTCTCCTTATGTACACTGAGAGCATATGCACCAAAGACAAATTTCTTGTGTGTCCAATCACACTCGGCCAAGAAAGAATTCTATGCTATTCTATTTAAAACATTTTGAAAGATGTTAAAACAGTACAAGCCTCCACCAAATGACATTTAAAACATCCCACTGGATGCCCCAAGCATCCAAAAAGATGTTTATTCGTATTTTAATTTTTAGATTTATGCTTTTTATGTTTTATTGATTTTATTGTTTTACTGGCTGCATTTTTTTCTGTGTGTTGTGAGCCAACACCAAAGCCACTGAGAGTCAAGTAACATACACATTTCATATATTATTATGGTTCATGGCACAATCAGCCAGATGTTTGGACTCAATTTGGGATATTTGCCAAATAGAAATAGCATAGCATAGAATAAATATTGGAATGAGGCGTGGGGAGAGGTTTGAGGGGGCTGGGAACGATGGGACTTGGAGTCCAGCCTGCGGGAAAGCGGAAAGGGAGCCCCCCGCTCCCCCCTCCCAGTCGCCCCACTACCTGCACGGGCGTCATGTGAGAGAAGCGCAGCTCCCGCAAGGCCTTCAGGACTCCCGGGCTGAGCTCCACGGGCAACGATTCCCACGTCCCCTCCGTCACCTGCTCCATCTTGCTCCCTCCCGACTCTTTGGTGTTTTTTTAAATTTTATTTTAATTTTGGGGCCCGGAAATCCCGTCCGACCTCTTAAGAGGTCCCCCTCGTGGCGAGCGTCCTTCACTTCCGGTCCTCCGATGGGGAAACAAATCCCGCACGGAAGGTTCCGCCTCCGTGATGAATCGTCGCGTGGATCAAAATAAATGGAATTTCTACTCCGACACCCCCCACTTCCTCCCAAGCAGAGACCCACCCGAGACCCTGGTAGACCGTCCAGCCTCTTCTTGGAAGCCTCCAGAGATGAAAAAAAAAGCACCTTTGGGACTCCAGAGATGGAGCACCCAGAATCCCCTGGAAGACTAGGTGGCTCAGTGGCTAAAACACTGAACTCGTCCATCAGAAAGGTCTGGTGGTTCGAATCCCTAGGACAGCTCTCCTGCCTGAGCAGGGGTTTGGACTAGATCAGGGGTCTCCAACCTTGGTAACTTTTAAGCTTGGCGGACTTCAACTCCCAAAATTCGTTGCTGGCTGGGGAATTCTGGGAGTTGAAGCTTAATTTAATTAATTAATTCAATTTATATGAAGTTGAAGTCCGCCAGGCTTAACGTTGCCAAGTTTGGAGACCCCTGGATTAGATGATCGCTAAGGTCCCTTCCAACTTGTTATTGTTAAATCACCCTTGGTCACCTTGGCAGAGTTGCTAAACTTTTCTAATGGTATTTAAGGAACTAGGGTGCTTGGGAGCAGCTGCCTAGGATCTTAATGGGCAGGGAGGACTTTTCACCCCCTCCAAGAAATGCCAAATATTTGCACCCTCAAAACGTCCCGAGGAATACTAGGGCAGCGCTTCCTTTATCATGGAAAGAGAGAAGAGGCGAGATTTCCCGCAAAAGGAGATTATATTGTTCTAAGGACGAGGACCTTTGAAACACTTCCCTAATTTCAAGAATACTTTCTGTGTTGTGTGCATTTCCCTAAAATGATGCTGGTGTGGTTTGGGTTGGTTTAAATACCAACTTTAATAGGTCCCATTGACTTGTAACCATCATATAATCCTCCAGATGTTCGTCTCCGCTGCCCCATTACACACCTATTTGAAAGAACTCATCCCTTTAAGGTAAAAAAAATAAAAACATACCAAAAATAATAATAATGATTGTTGAAAATGTAAGATAAGTAAGATAAATGTAAGATAAGCATCAGGCTAATCAACTTTGTTTTTTTTTAAAGAAGGTATTTATTTCATTGAATCTGGCCAAATTTCAAACATTTTTAAATGTACATTTTCTACGCTGAGCTCCACTGATCTCGTATTAGGATTGGCATACAATGGCTGTAGTGAGTTGCCGAGGAAGTGTTCTTACGTCTCCGCCTCTGGCTGAAAAGATTACTGGAGCCAGGAAAACTTGTAACGAATTTTAATTAAATTAAATTTGGTACAAAACTCTTTTATGCAGTACTGACAGAATTCTCCCCCACCCCTCCCCTTTGAAAAGAACCCCGCTCCCGCCCCACTCCCCAAAATTATAACCAATATACATCAGTCCAATATACATCAGCCACCACATAATCTTGGACCAGGCCCACCCCAATAGATAGACGTGGTGATTGTTAATTCCATCATCCGGATAAGTAAAGAAGAACGAAAGGAAAACAAAAAACAAAAAAACCCCACCTCAATTCTATAAAAACTTATGTCGATGCGTGAAAAAGAGAACAAGCAGAAAATAAGATGGCGGCCAAAATTCAGAGCAAAGATGCCTTCCTTGAGAGAGAGGCGCTCCTGTGCCTTGAAGAGCAGGGCAGTGAGGAAAAGCTGGAGAGAAAATTTATGGAGTTGCAGTCGTAACTTGAAAAAAAAAAAAGCACACCGGTTCAGTATGCGAATAGCCTCTGGGGAAGATTCAGCAACCAAGAAAAGTGGCGTTTTTTTCCATTTGATTTCTCTCAGGGAAGGAGAAAAATCATTCCCCATCTGAGGCTGCCATGACCAAGTGTAGAAACCTTCTCCCTCACCCCTCTCAAAAGTGGAAACTGTGAGGTCAGAAAGCAGGGACATGTTCCTACCCAATACTACAGAAAGGAGCAGCTTTGGAAGTATCGGCCTGAAAGGGGAAGACATTCTGCTAACGCAAATCCCCAACAATAATTGCTCCCGGGTGGGAAACCAAAGGCCGCGTGGAACAAGGCTATCCTTGTTTCTCTAACTTAAAATCTCAAGGAACAAATCGGTGGATCCACCATAAAGATATTGGGGATTTTACAAAAGCCACTCAAGCGTAGCTTCACTGCACCCATTCCTAGTTTGTGTACGTCTGAATAGTAACCATGTTCGTTTCTTCCTTGGCATCGTGCCTTTAGGGGGAAGCACTGGTAGGATTGGCGTACACCGTTAACTGTTCTCCTCTGGTGAAAGTAGAGAGGAAACCCACTGACTGAGTTAGAGAATCTTCCCCACAGGTCTGTACGGTATTATGGAAAAAGCCCTGTACCATTTCTCCTAGACAAAATGTCAGCAATTTGCTACAAAAAACCCCCCCGAGAAACCAAAAGAAAGAGAGGAAGGGGAAAAAAACAAAACAAAACACCAAGATTTAAGATGAGCAAGGGTGCTGTTTTCCAACTAACGTCTGTCGTTTTGGTTCAACTCATTTTGGCTTGCGAGAAACAAAATCGTCCAATTTCAGAAAATAACTCACGGCAGGTTATCGCCTCATAGCAAAACAAAAAGAAAACAACAACCGAAACAAACCCCAAAGAAACCCAGAATTAAGCTAAGAAGACATTAAACTTAAAAAGTTTTATAAGTTCAGGATGCGGGGGGGGAATAAAGGAAACTACGTGATTTTTGCAACGAAGTCGTTTGGTAAAAGAGTGAAACAGAGTCTGGGGTCACCAGAATGGGGGCTGGGAGCCAAGTGTGATTAAACCACTCTCCGGACTTCAAAAAACCTCTTCAGGTAGTAGATCTGTCCCAGTGTCATGGCAACTAGTACGAGGGCTTCGAAGAATGACCAGAGGACCACTCTGCTATTTGTGTTGTCGTTAACTGGAGAAGAAACCGAGAAGAAAACACAAAATTAGCACATGAAAACTACAGGAGGTCTTAGGGTCCAGAATTACGCAACTTCAGGAATGCCTCCCATACTTAGCATACATCGATGGAGTCTCTACTCCGGGGGTCTCCAAACTTGGCAACTTTAAGACTTCTGGACTTCAACTCCCAGAGTTCCTCAGCCAGCTCTCCTGGTTTCTCGGCCAGCACTTTAAGCATTACACTGAACTGTCTCGCTTAAGTAGCTTAAAGTCTTTTTGTTGCTGTGGTTAATCAAAAGCCACACTGACCACTCCCATTCACTGCAATTACCCAGTCTCCTCCTCCTCCCCTCGTTCAGAACACCACTTCCCCTCCTGCTGGCCGTTGCAAGATCAGGTTTCTTCTCCTTCTCTTCCGCTTCTGCCAGCCTGCTCCCTCACCTGTCTGGAATGCCGTTGTTGCCAAGGGGTAACAGACCAATTGTTGAATACAAAAAGCGGACCGGGAAAGAAAACAGGATCCAATCCAAGGCTACTTACTTGCTCGATGTACTCTTTCGCGAACTTCCATGTATTCCTGTTCGTGTTTGACGGCTGTCATGGCCACTGCTAATTCGTTAATCATCTCTTCTAGCTTGTTCTGGTGAGCTGCAGAAGAATTACACAACCTCAACACTTGTGCCCCAGATGCTACATTCCAGCTGCAATTTGGAAGCCATCCGACATGTCCACGGCCAGCAAAGTATACGAGCACAGAACCTCTCAAAATAAAGCACGAAAGCATGCTGGCTAGATGACTCATCCTAAATCCCATCTAAAGTGTATACGGTCGGAGGAGGGCAGCTGTTAAGGAGACAGGAACGCTATTCCAAAGTGTCCCTCGCCTTCGTACAGAGCCCTTATCTCTTGTTATTTCAGGCGCTGGCACGGATTAATTTGCTATGTTCTATTACTACAGAAAGGAGGAATTATTCCCAGATAGGAAGAAAACCGACCGTACCGTAAAAGAGGAACCACCAAACTTACAGGAAGGACATGGAGGCCAAGACAACTGTGTAAGCGAAGAGGCACGGGTGGGTTATTAGTACAAGTGGTTTCACGGTGGCTTCGAAACATGCTAACACAACACTCACCAGCGCGTGTTTCACAGCTCAAGGCCGCTCCGGCAGAAAACATTCCAACTGTCATCTCAGCTCACCGCTTCCCTTATCAGGGGACACTCAAGTTAAAGAAACACCACAAAGCCCGTGCAAGAGTTATTGAGTTTGGAGGGAGGGAGGCCTGACTTGCCGTCTGATCTGACCCATTGTAGGAAAATCCAGAGCACAAGCAACTGGATGAAAGCAGGGAGGCAATGATAATACAAGAACCGTGAAAAGAAGGTGGGGAGGGGAGAGAGAAGCTTTCAGCATAGAATTCTGAGGACCTTGCCCCCAATTGGCCTCAAATCCTGAAGATAGCAGGAAGCAAGGGGAAAAAAAGGACCGAGATATTTTAAAACTGAAGGTGAAGATTGAGGTGTGAACAGAAAAAGGGAGCTTTAGAATGGAAGGTGGACAAAGAAGCCTCATTTTTATTTTAATATTTTTGGTCGCTACGCTGTAAAACCACCAGGAGTTCATCGGAGGGGTGGTGTTACAAAAAGCAAGCAAGCGAACGATCACTACGGTAGCAGCTCATGTTGCTTCTATGAGCTTCTCTTCAGGGCAAGGTCAGAGCCAAGTACAGGTAATCCTCGACTTACGACCGTTTGTTTAGTGAGCATTCGAAATTACGACGGCACTGAAAAAAGTGACTTTTTTGCGGACCGTTTTTCAGACTTTAGGACGGCGGCCGCATCCCCAGGATCAAAATTCGGACACTTGGCCACCGACTCATATTTACGATGGTGGCCGTCTCAAGGTCACGCGATTCCCCTTTGGCGACCTTCCGACAAGTGAAGTCAATGGGGGAAGCCGGAATTCATTTAACAACCGTGTTAACCGACTGGACAACGGCAGGGATTCACTTAACAACGGTGGCACAAAAGTTCGTAAAACGGGGCAAAATTCAGTTAACTATTGTCTCGCTTAGCGACGGAAATGTTGGGTTCCAGTGTGGTCGTAAGTCAAGGACTATCTATAGCTTGTTTTGATCAGTCCAAGGAAGGCTCTGGAGCTGCACAGCCTGTATCTCCATTGGAGAACAAACATCTCACTGTCTGTTTTGAGACGGAAGGGATAAAAATCTTGGAAGTGCTTCTTTGGCGTACAACATTCGGGCCTTTGCATCTGAGCCTGACAACCCTGGGCCACCAATAGGTTAGCAAGGAGCCTCTGATCCCATCACACAAAGCTCCGTAATGCTGTTAACAGATTAGGAGAAACAAATCAGAGGGATTAAGAGATTAATTTCTTCAGAGATTAACACCTACCATCCCAGGTATCTCCACCACCTAAGGAAAAGCAAAAGAGGTGAGCAGGAGGGGAGAGTCAAAAGGAAAGACGCTATTATCCCTCAACACTGGGCGCAATTTTAGCACAGGCCTCTTTCCAACAGACAGAAAAGAGAGTTGACAATTGTTAGGACTGGCCATCCCACTGGATTAACAGCTTCCCCAAAAAGGAAAGTGTGGGGACATCACAGGAGGGGCTCCATCGTGTTCTCTTGAGAATCAAATACAGATGACTCTCTATACACGACAGGGAAATGAGGATGTGCTTTGGCTCAGGGTGGAACAAAAGGGTTACATCCCATTTTCAAATCACAATTCTCTGATGAAGAAAGAAAGAAAGAAAGAAAGAAAGAAAGAAAGAAAGAAAGAAAG
>WNWU01000081.1:241206-256343 GCA_012654045.1 Ptyas mucosa
TTTATTATTATATTTTTATTATTTTTATTATTTTATTATTATTATCATTAGACAGCCTTTTCAACAAGCAGGTGCTTCAGAGAGGATGGACTACAAGACCCATTATCCCCGCCCCTCCACCGGCTGTGGCTACTGGGAGTCCTTGCAGAGTCTCCCCATAAAAACCGGTCCGCATGCCCCCTTTTCCTGCCACATTTGTTGAAGTGAGTCACTGCCGTTATTAAGTCAGGAACCGTTTCTTGTTCATTGAATCTGCCTTCCCCGTTGACTTGGCTGGTCAGGAGGTCCCCAAAAAGGACACTGCGACCGTCATAAATCAGTTAGCGAGCATTGGAATGGAAATCACACGACTAAGAGGATGCTGCAATGATCCTAGTGTGAAACACACACACACACAAAAGGTTGTAATAGGGGATCACAGGACATGGCAAACGTCATAAATAAGAACCGGTGACCAAGCCTCTGAATTTTAATCCACTTCATCCATGGGGATGCTGCAAACGGTCATAAATGCTTATTTGTACTCTATGGCTATCATTAAGTGTTGCACCTCATGACTCTTAACAAATGTATCTTGTCTTTTTATGTACACTGAGAGCCTATGCACCAAAGACGAATTCCTTGTGTGTCCAATCACACTTGGCCAATAAAGAATTCTATCCTATTCTGTTCTGTTCTATTCTTCTATTCTATTCTTCCTCCTTTCTTTATTCTATTCTATTCTATTCTATTCTATTCTATTCTATTCTATTCTATTCTATTCTATTCTTCCTTCTATTCTATTCTATTATTCTATTCTATTCTATTCTTCCTTCTATTCTTCCTTCTATTCTATTCTATTCTATTCTATTCTCCTTCCTTCTTTCCTCCTATTCTATTCTATTCTATTCTTCTATTCTATTCTTCCTTCTTTCTTCCTTCTATTCTATTCTATTATTCCATTCCATTCCATTCCATTCCATTATTCTATTCTATTCCATTCCATTCCATTCCATTCCATTCCATTCCATTCCATTCCATTCCATTCCATTGCAAATGTGAAAAACGGATTAAAAGTCCCTTTTTTCCAGTGCGCTTGGCACTTCGGTCCCTAAACGCACCGGTCGTAAATCGAGCAGTCCCTGTGTTCCCCTTTTCCTCCCACCTCCTCCTGCCAAAGTCAACTCCCTTCCTACAAGGGCTGGGGGGCGGGGGGGGGTCTCGTCTGCTGCCTTAGCCTTTCCAGGACCGCTCCCGACCGTGGGAAAATCCCTCCACGCGTCTTGCCCAGAGCATCCTTCCTTCTCGCCTCCGCCCGTCTCTCTCTCTCTCTCTCTCTCTCTCTCTCTCTTTCTTTCTTTCTTTCTCGCAAGCGCTGCGCTCCGCCTCTCCTGGCTGGGATGCCCAGCCCAGCGCTCCAGCGGAGGAGGAGGAGGAGGAGGAGGAGGAGGAGGCCGGCTCAGACGGGAGGAGGGGTCTGGAGAAGCCGGGGTCGAGTCTCTAAACCGCGGCCTCCGAGCGCCGGGCTGCCTCTTTTCTTCTTTTCTTTTTTTTTTTGCCTTGCCCCGGGATCGCCCATCGCTTTGCCTAGCATCGCCGCGGGTCTCCGTCTATGAAGGAGCCCCGGCCGGGCTGTGCTGGGGCGATGGAGGGCGTGGGGGTCCTGGGCTCGGGGGTCTCGGCGCTGGAGAAGAGCGTGGCCGAGCTGACCGTGATGGACGTCTACGACATCGCCTCGCTGGTGGGCCAGGAGTTCGAGCGGCTCATCGACCAGCACGGCTGCGAGGCCATCGGGCGCCTGATGCCCAAAGTGGTGCGAGTGCTGGAGATCCTGGAGGTGCTGGTGAGCCGGGACCACATCAGCCCCGAGGTGGAAGAGCTGCGCCTCGAGCTCGACCGGCTCCGCTTGGAGCGCGTCGACCGGCTGGAGAAGGAGAGGAAGCACCAGAAGGTGGGCATCGGGCCCGGTTTGGAAGGGGGTGGGGGGTTGGTGGTAGGAAGGAAGGGAGGAAAGAAGGAAGGGAGAGAAGGAAAAAGAGAGGAAGAGAAGAGGGGGAGGGAGGGAGGGATGAAAGGGAGGAAAGGGAAAAGAAAAGAGGGAGAGGAGGAGAAGGAGAAGGAAAGAGAGGAAGAGGGGGAAGAGGCAGAGGGAAAAATGAGAGGGAAGAGAGAAGGAAGGGGGAAAGGGGAGGGGAGGGAAAAGAAAAGAGGGAGAGAAGGAGAAGGAAAGAGAGGAAGAGGGCAAAAGAGGCAGAGGGGGAAATGAGAGAGAAGAGAGAAGGGGGAAAGGGGAGGGAGAGATGGAAGGGAGGGAAGGGAAGAGAAAAGAGGGAGAGAAGGAGAAGGAAAGAGGGGAAGAGGGAAGAAGAGGCAGGGGGAAAAATGAGAGGGAAGGAGGAAAGGGGAGGGAAGAGAGGGAGGGATGGAAGGGAGGAAAGGGGAAAGAGGGAGAGAAGGAGAAGGAAAGAGAGGAAGAGGGCAGAAGAGGTCGGAGGGGAAGAAAGAAGGAAGGGAGAAAGGGGATGGAAGGAAAAGAGGGAGAGAAAGAAAGAAGAGAAGGGAAAATAGAAGACAAAAGGAGGGAGGGAGGAAAAGGAGGGAAGGAAAAGAAGAAGGGGAGGAAGAGGGAAAGGGAGATGAATGGGAGAAGGGTGGGAAGGAGGAAGGAGAGGAAGAAGAGAAAAGAGAAGAAAAAATGAGAGGAAGGGGAAAGGGTAATAGAAAAGGAAGGAAGGAAAGGAATAAAAAGGAAAAGAGAAGGAAGGAAGGAAAGAAGGAAGGAAGGAAGGGTTGCCTCCCAATGCATCTGCAGGTGAGGCCTCTCCCTGCTTAACCAGAGGGATGACAAACAGCAGCTACGTCTGCAGAATGGCACCATTTGGGCACAGTGAGATCCTTTCCACCCTGAACTGGTTCCCACTGGGTTCCCACACCAGGCATAGCTATGATTTGTCAGCTAAGCCGCCTTTGAACCCAGCATTGTCAGAACAGGGGCTGTCTGCAGCCACCTCCCAGGGATCCTGCTAGGGTGGGGGGATGCTCCTTTTTGTGCTCGGAAATCAAGATCCTGGCGTGGCCGTTCTTGAACCGAGAAAGCAAGAACCAAGATTTGCTAGATCATAAAAATCAGCTTAGTGCCACTTTTTTCCAACCGGAACATTTTCATAAAGGGCGAAAATGTTTTGAAGAGCTGCAAACTTGAATTATAAAAGGGTAAAAAAAAATATATCACGATCCTGATACGAGGGTTTTCGTGTCACAATCACACTAGAGGTGACGAAGCTTTAACTGCCGGCGTGAAAATGGCTACAGAAGATGCTCAAATGCTTCTCTGGCGTAGAACAGAAATTGCTGATGCTTTTAAAAAAAAAATAATAATTAAAAAGGGCATGAGAAATTCAGCTGAAGCTCAGATTCGGCTTGGCTGAGAGTTGCTAGCTATCCAAACCACCTAAATAAACGTCAGGGCTAAACAAAGATTTGAGAGGCATTTAACCAGCATTCCTACATAGCAGAGCCCTTCTGACTCTTGAAATTTTTCTGGTTTTAAATGTGCCACAGCTGGTCTTGCAAACTTGGCAGGTTTTCTAGCTCGCACTTCAGTTGAGTTGCATCTTAAGGGGACCCCAAACCAGCTGGAGAAGATTAAAAAAATCATAATCATAATAATTGAAGGGACCAGCAACGAGAAGGATTGAAAAAAAAAAGAGCAGAAGGGACTTTGTTTATTTTTGTAGCCGCTCTCGGTATGTATTTGATTCTCCCGGAAGAGTCACACCGAGATCTGACATCAACTTCTAATTTGGTTGGGGTGGGGGGGGATCAACAACTCCAGGAAAGATCACAGGCTCCTTAATCACTTCTCCTTGTCTTTTGCCTGAGATACATTTATTGTGTAACAAAATTTGGATGTCCTTCCTGTTTGCAAAAATGCAACTAGTAAATGCATTTTTCTAGGTTTCCCCAGTTTCTAGAAACGAGGATTTGGGCGGCTCTCCAGGGTCAACTTCTGAATTGGATAGGCCCTGGCTTTTGGAACCCTGATTTAACAGAACAGAATAACGAGAGTTGGAAGGGGCCTTGGAGGTCTTCTAGTTGAGCCCCCTGCTCAAGCAAGGGACCCTATACCATTTCAGACAAAGGATTGTCCAATCTCTTCTTAATTTGGAGATCCTCCTTTGATTATACCCAGTGTTTGATGCAAATCCAGCTTTGTCTGGAGCTGTGATTGTTTGGGTTTAGGTTTTTTTAGGTTTTATTTGATTTATATACCGCCCTACTCCTGAAGGACTCAGGGCGGTAAACAGCCACAAGATAAAACACATAAATACAAAATTTGAAAGCAAAATAAAACCGAATTAAGCAATTTGGCTGAAGACAAATTTAAAACACCCACATCCCACCTCAGCTCAGTGGGAGCTGAGAAAGGGGTCCTTGGATGAGAGTTGAGGGGTTGGGTTAGCTAGGAACACATGGATTCGTGGGAAAGGAGCCAATGGCAAGGAGGAGAGGGACCAAAGGAAGGAATGAGCTCAACCTGGATTCGGGCTCACTTCCCAGCCCACTTCCTGCATGTCACTTCCAGGCTGTGATGGTGGGAGGAAGGGGGGGGAGAGGAAGGGAAGAGGAGGAGGAAGGGAGAAGGAGAAGGAAGAAGGGAAAAGGAGGAGGAAGGGGGGAATAGAAGGAAGGGAAAAGGAGGAGGAGGGGGAATAGAAGGAAGGGAAAAGGAGAAGGAGGAGGGAAGAGAAGGAAAGGAGGAGGAGGAGGAGGAAGGAAAGAGGAGGAAGAAGAGGGGAAGAGGAGGAGGAGGAAGGGAGGAGGAGGGGGAGGAGGAGGGAGAGGAGGAAGGGAAGAGGAGGAAGAGGGGAAAAGGAGAAGGAGGAGGAGGGAAGAGAAGGAAGGGAGAAGGAGGAGGGGGAAAGGAGGGGGAGGAGGAAGGGAGAGGAGGAGGAAGAGGGAAGAGGAGGAAGGGAGGAGGAGGGGGAAGAGGTGGAGGAGAAAGAAGGGAGGAGGAGGAGTCTGGTGGGGGAGAGAGAGAGGCAGCCCTCCCCACTTTCACTTGGACTTCTTCCTTGCCAAGGAAATGGAAAAATAGATTTCTTAGCCATTCTGCACATGCGGCAGGCACATCAACTCAGGAAGTTAGGAAGGGGAGGGAGAAATTGTTGTGGGAAGGAACCCTCCCTCTCAAAGTCAGAGGAAACGGGGAGGAGGAAAGTGACAACAATGCATATAGAAAAGCCCTCGACTTACGACCACAACTGGCACCAGAATTCCCACTGCTAAACAAGACGGTTGTTAAGGGAGACTTAAGAGATCAAAACCGAGATCTCTTCATTTGAAATATTTTTTTAAACCATTTTTAAAAGAAAAACAAGGACATCCTAGCATCCCATACAATCCGCGAAGGTGTCACAGGATGCCATACAAAGCTTTAGTGGTCTTTTCCAGTGTTTGGTAGTCTTCTCCTCCAACTTTTGATGCTCTTCTCCTTCTACCTTTGGTGTTCCTCACCAACCATTGGAGATCTTCTCCAACCTTTGATGCTCTTCTCCTCCAACCTTTGGTGTTCCTCACCAACCATTGGAGGTCTTTTCCACCAACCTTTGATGCTCTTCTCCTCCAACCTTTGGTGTTCTCCTCCTCCAACCTTTGTCTGGGGCAGAGACCACCTCCATGGGGAAAGACCTTGAAAAGGCTGGTCTTCATTTGCAAAGGCTGATAGGCTGGGATTTCTGGTCCTGTAGGAGCTGGAACTGGTGGAGGATGTTTGGCGAGGAGAAGCCCAGGACCTCCTCACCCAGATTGCCCAGCTTCAAGAGGAGAACAAGCAGCTGATGACCAACCTCGCCAACAAGGACGTGAACTTCTCGGAGGAGGAATTCCAGAAACACGAAGGCAAGTGTCGAGGAAAGATTCTTTGAGCGTACCTGGAGTGCTTTGGGCCAAAAAAAATGGTCAACATGACTTTGCAGAATTCAGTGGCAGCCGGATGCAAGAGGGCGGACCCTCTTTTCAGGGGAAGGTCCCCTCCCCATTGGGCTTCGACAGGGAGTCCTTGACTTAAGGACCGGTTGCTTGGAATAGTCCTTAAGTTTTAATGTTCGATTTGTAGCAGAGGTGGGTTTCAGCAGGTTCTGACCAGTTCTGGAGAACTGGTAGCAGAAATTTTGAGTAGTTCGGAGAACCGGTAGTAAAAATTCTGACTGGCCCCGTCCCCGCCATCTATTCTCTGCGAGTCCCAACTGATAAGGGAGGAATGGGGATTTTGCAGCATCCTTCCCCTGGAGTGGGGTGGGTATGGAGATTTTACAGTATCCTTCCCCTGCCACGCCCACCAAGCCACGCCCACAAAACCGGTAGTAGAACATTTTGAAACCCACCACTGATATTTTGCAGGTATTTATGTTTTAATTGTATATGGATAGACATAGTTTTATGACTCTAAGCTGCCCAGAGTTACCCTGTGGCAACATGGGTGGCTGAGAAATTTTATTGATTTATAAATAAATAAACAAACAAACAAATCACACACACACACACAGGGTACTTTACAACCAGGTTAAGAAGTTCTGAGAGCTGGCTCCTACCCACCCACCCCCGCCCCCCAATGTCACATCAACACATTTTGCAAGGGCTTTACTGCTTAAGGAGGGTCAAGGATGAAGGCTATTTGCTTATTATTATTATCTGTTTGGGGTTTTTTTTAAAACACACATCAGGGATGTCAGAAAGAGAGAGGCAAGTGATGAAAAAGCTAAAGGAAGTGGTCGACAAGCAGCGGGATGAAATCCGGGCAAAGGACAGAGAGCTGGGACTTAAAAACGAAGACGTGGAAGCAGTGAGTACTCGTTTTTTTTCTCCCTCCTCTGCTCTTTCAGAAGCTTTGTTCCAGGAATTGCCAAACGCTTCTTTTTTTTTTCTTCTTTTTCTCTGAAAGCAGATTCCTAGACTGGGATTCCAGAAATAAAATCTCCATGTTGAGATGCAGAATGTCTCCATCAAATATCATAATTCTGTAAACAAGCCTCCTATTTTATTATTTCTTCTTTTCCTTCCTTCCTTCCTTCCTTCCTTCCTTTCCTCCCTCCCTTCCTTTCTTTCCTTCCTTCCTTCCTTCCTTCCATCCTTCTTCCTTCCCTCCCTCCCTTTCCTCCCTTCCTTTCCTTCCTTCCTTCCTTCCTTCCATCCTCCTTCCTTCCCTCCCTCCCTCCCCCCCTCCCCCCCTCCCTCCCTCTCTTTCCTTCCTTCTTTCCTTCCTTCCTTCCTTCCTTCCCTCCCTTCCTTTTCTAGTTCAATGTTTGTTTCTCAGCCTGGCCATCTTTATGACTTGCCGACATCAACTCCCAGAATTCCCCAGCCAGCCATCATGGAGAATTCTGGGAGTTGAAGTCCACACATCTTCAACAGGTTGGGAAACACGGGATTAGTTTCTAAACTGTGTTATGCGTCAGGCTAATCGTGATTGGACATGAAATGAAATCCTTGTTTATTTACAAAGTGCCTTCTTAATGGAAGATACACTAGCCAATGAATGTCTGTAGTTTTCCGAAGCCTCGTTGGAAGCAGGGAAATAAATCCATCTTGCCCTCCATCTTTTTCCCATAATTCTTTCAACAATCCCTTCTCTGCTTTCTGTTTCCGAATAAAAGGCGATGGGACATTCGGGGACTTGGAAATAGCAGGGCCTTATTGGTGGTGTCCCTCCGATTCCCCTTCATTTCCTCCCTTTTCTTCCTCTCCGTAGCTCCAGCAGCAGCAAAACAGGTTGATGAAGATAAACCACGATCTGCGGCACCGGATTACCGTCGTGGAAGCTCAGGGGAAAGCATTGATTGAGCAGAAAGTGGAGCTGGAAGCCTATTTGCAAACCAAAGAGCAGGAGATGACGGCGTTGAGAGCGGAGCTAGGGAAACTGAGGGAGAAACTTCAAGGGGAACCGAGTCACAACGGAGAAGAAGCACAGGTAGGTGGGGAAATTTGGATAGTTTTTTTAAAAAAATTGCTTCGGGTGTTTGGTTCTGATTTAATAAAGTTGCCTTAAATCTTGCCTGTTTGGAGATGAGAGGACTACAATTCCCAGAACCCCTCAGCAAGCATGTTAAAGACGACTGGACTTCAATTCCCAGAATTCCCCAGCCATCCTGCACACCTCATTAAAACACACGAGTAGTCCCAAAAACCTCTTTTTATTGCAACAGCTGTGAATTACGTTCATTCACAGCTGAGTCCCTATTAGTTGCAAAAAGTCCTTCGGGAGAAGTCCTTCGGGATAATCACCATTTATCTCCCTTGACACGCTGTCAAAGACCTACTGGGCAAAGCCCCACGGAGTCCAGAATCAAACAGAGATGCCGACTGGGAACAGAATTAACAACGTTGCTTTCCTGCAAAGGGCCCACGTGCCTTTGCTCTTCTTTTAAGCCTTATGGGAGGAGCCAATCATCTCCAGGCCTTACTCCCGAGTCGTCCCTTTTGCTTTAACTGTTCTTGCCTTCTGGCAGCTCTGCGCATGCGTGCACCGGGCACAGGCTCCCCCTGTTCCTCTGCCTCTCTGCTGTCCGGCTCTGGAGGCTCCGGAGGCAGCACGTACCTCCCAGATGGCCCTGGCCCTAACTCTGCCGCCGATGCGGAGCCCTCATCCGAGCCTTCCCCAGACTCCAGGACTGGCCCATGTTCCTCCCCAGCCTCCTCACTGTCCGACTCTGCCGTCAGCTCTGCAGGCTGCTGGCGGACTACGACATGCTCCCACCCTCAGCAAAACCAGAGAGGTCTGGGTTCGAAGTCAGCCCCCCTCAGCCCAAGAGAACTTTTAGCTTAATTTAGCAAAGGGAGACCGGCAAATTATTTTATACTCTTTTCAATTCGTGGCGTTCCTTTATCGCTTGGAGCGAAGGGAGGCAAGGATTTATTTTAAGATCGCCCTTGGCTGCGTTTCAGTGATTTAAATGGAACAAGCCATCAGGGCCGGACTTGTTTGGAGTTCTCCTGCCCTCCCATCGGCCTATTTGTAATATGGTTTTAATTTTTAACTCCAGGAACTCATCTGATGGGGCTGGAACCTCCATTACTCAGGATCTAACAATCCTGCCCGGTCTCTCTCTCTCTTTTTTTTAACCTCAGAAAAGTCAAAAGTTGGCAATAAATATAGGAAATCCTCAACTTAACGACCAGAACGAAATCATTTCCGTTGCTTAAAAATGGCGGCTGTTCACGGAGTCGCACTTGATTTTATGACCTTTTTTTTGCTACGGTTGTTAAATGAATCACTGCGGTCGTTAAATGAATCGTGCAGCTATTAAGCGATTCCGATGTCCCTGTGTCACTTTTGCTTGTCGTGAAGCTTGGCTAGGAAGGTTGCAAACGGTGATCGTGTCACACACACAAACACACAAACACACACACACACCTGGGCAACCCTTGTCAATAAATGTCGGTTGTCGAAACACCCGAGTTTTGATCCCGTGACTGTGGGGATGTTGCGATGGTCGAAAGTGTGAGGACCCAGTCATACGTCATCATTTTCAGTGCCGTTGTGTAACTTCGAACGGTTGCTAAATGAACCGTCGTTAAGGGGAGGACTCCCTGAGTAGGTCAGTGGTTGAGAGGTAAAAAAAACCCCTTAAAATATTGCCGGAGACCATTGTGGTTCAAACACAATCAGGAGGTTGTGAGTTTGATCCTAGGTAGAGGCAGATGAAGGGACTCCTGCTTGGGCAGGGGGTTGGAGTAGATGACCAGCGAGGTCCCTTCCGACTCCATTAAATCAGTTAAACGCAAAATATCCACTTCTCTCTATTGTCTTTTAAGATAATTTTTTTTGTCCCCGAAAATACCAATACCTGCAGATTCGATAGATTTTTCAACCAGATTTGAAATGTTTTACCCTTCCGTGTTTTTGTGGCTTTGGAGACACCAGGACTGCCTTTTTTTCATAAAGAGTCCAGCTATGAAAAAAAAAATTGGGCGGGAGAGACGATTTATCATGAGAACTAGGAGCCTGGTTTTTAAAAGCAAACAGAGGCAAAGCGAGACTTTGTAGGTATCCCGGTGCCCCCCAAAATACTGGATTGGGTGGAAAACAGAAAGATGCTTTGTCCAGCCGTCCATTCTTGCCACCGGTCAGGAGGATGTGCGTTTGTGGACATACTCTCGAGGTGCCAAGTACGTGGAGTCCTCGTTTTTGGTGTTTTTCGACGGCAATGCAAAACTCACAACTGCTCCTTTTATTGTGTTATCTGGAAAAAGGCTCCCATTCTTGGGTTTTAATGAGATCGCTTGCTTTGCCAAGAGGGCACAATTGTTCCTTTTGTTGATTGGGGAGTTGGCGTTACAGCGATGAGGCGGTTGCAAACCACCGAGATAGATCTATAGAATAGGCAGAGTTTTCTAAAAATATAACCAAACAAGGATTAATTGCGGCGTTTTTGACTTAGGGGACAGGGTTTGGAAAACAAAGGGGGTTTGCATTTCAAAGGGAGATGTAGAAATATCTATTTCTGTTCTTCTGTTTTTCCATTTCTTTGCTCCCCCCCCCCCGGTTTATTTTTCTTCCGGCAACATCCGGAACGGATCTTTCTTAAATTGGAATAAGAATAATCTTATTTCTTCCAGCCAACTCCAGTTCAGCTGTTCATAGTCTCAGCAAATGACAGCCTCTAGCTGACAGCCCAGAGATTTAAACAAAGAGAGGCCTGACTGGCATTTGGATAGGAGACCACCCAGAGATGTTCCAGGGGTATAAATTAAACTAAAAGATTAGGGAAAAATATTCCTGGGAGATACTGCATGGCCACAATAACTTTGCTCATTCAGAATTAAATTACAGGTAGTCCTCATTTAGTGACAATTGGGACCAGCCACTTAGTTGTTAAGTGAAGCAGTTGCTAAGTGAAACCGCGACTGTGCTTCTGATCTTCCTTCAACTTTCCTTTGCTTTGCCAACCTACCAGGGCCGTCAGTGCAAAGGATGGTCTACTCTTTAACGTTAACTTTTTCATCCACGCCGTCCGTGTGAACGGTCGCAAAACGAGGCCGTCGCTAAACAAGCTGCACTGGTTTGCGAATTCGTCATGGTCCGATTGCTTGAGGATGGTTAACCGTGTGCAGTTATTATTTTATCATTTGGAACCGAGCTGGAAAACTTGATCCTTCTTCTGAAAGCTTTAAGTCTGAATGAAATTAATCCTAAATAATAAACTTTGCAGCCGGAAGAACCCAAGAACCCGGAGGAGTTCCTCTCGGAAGCGGAGAAATCCGCTCTGGATCTGAAAGATCCCAATAGGCCCAGATTCACCCTGCAAGAGCTGCGGGACGTTTTGCACGAGAGGAATGAGCTGAAGTCAAAAGTCTTCCTCCTTCAAGAGGAGCTTTTGTATTACAAGAGGTGTGTGGATTTTTTCTTCCCTCTATCCCTGCCCGATCCTGGAGCCAAGCGAGATTCGTTCTCGATAAGATCAGGGGGGATCTGGTTGTCATCCTGACCTGCGTTTTTTTGGGGGGGGCTGGGGGTGTCCTGTGGAAACCTGCTCAGATTGGAAGAGCTGAAATGACAACAGGATGGATGATATTCTAGAGCAGGGTTTCTCAAACCTTGGTAACTTTAAGATGGGGGGACTTCAAATCCCAGAATTCCCCAGTCAGCAAGGGGAATTCTGGGAGTCGAAGTCCACCGGTCTTAAGCATGCTGGGAGTTGAAGTCCCCATATCTTAAGCATGCTGGCTGGGGAATTCTGGGATTTGAAGCCCACCTATCTTAAAGCTGCCATGTGATTTAGATTCCATATTTGCTTTTCAATGAAATGGAATCAATGTTAGATTAACCAGTCAAGATTAAAGCTTTCTCACCATGGATTAGGAAAGGGGGCACGGCCAATTCGCGTTCTTTTTATTCCTCTCCTTCTTCAAAAGTCTCAATTCCCCATTTCTTTGCTGATGAGATTTCGAAGGCTGCCCAACTCCCAACCGTGGGGACTCCGGGCAGCAGACAGCGTAAATATTCTTAATATCGTGCTGTGTTTTGTTTTGTTTTGTTTTTCCCCTGCTTTTAAAGCGACGAATTGGATGAAGAGACGCGATCGGCTCAGTCTCCGGCCATTCTTAATTCCAAGCCATTGACTCAGCAAGAATCCGGCATCAAACGGCTGTAAGTAGAATTTGTGGGATTTTTCTGGGCTGGTTTTTAAAAAAAAAAACAAAAAACAAAAAACAACAACAAGGCAGACAAATGGTTGCGCTCAAGAATCCTTGATGAAAAACAATATAGCTGGCTCAACCTGTCTTTTTGGATGCCTTTCCCAATCGCTGCTTATTTTTCTCACTTTCTCAAAGAGAAAGTTGTTGTTTTATTTTCGTTCTACTGGCTTTATTGCAAACAGGAACATTCCCCCGTTGGGCTCTTAAAGCGCGAAAGGGTGAAAAAATATCTTGGGATTTGCAACGCAACGCACTGGATTTATTCGGGGTTTTCTTTTCAATGCTGCTATCTGCCCAGCTTCTCTTTTGCTCTCCTGAGTTCGTTGCAAACACGACTGGGCTTTAAAAAAAAAAAAAGAAGAAGAAGAAGCCCGAAAGGGGTGAGAAAAAGAGCTTGTAGCTTATATGCCACGCGCCACCAGCAGCTCGGTGGCGTCATTGCAACCTGCTGTGTGGGAGCACAATACGAACAGCTGTGTCTGTTGTTTTCGACAGCTCTAAGAATAGCCGTTGAGCTGGGAAGCGTTTCAAAGCGGCCCTTTTTTTTTGCCGGGGTAGGAAAACAAAAGAAAATTTGCTGATTTCAGCATTGTTCATCGTTGGAGACCCACAAGCGCGAAGCAATGGGGCAGACGGCCGGCTACCTTTGTGGGCTATTTATTTATTTTTTTTAAAAAAATATTTTCTCCCTTTCTGCTGTGGCGTGACTGGTAGTCCTCGACTTACGGCCCCAATTCGGCCCGGGCGTCTCTGTTGCTGAGCGAGACGCTGGTTTCAGCGAGTTTCGCCTCATGTCACAAACTTTCTGGCCGCGGGCAGTTAAGGAGCTTGTTGCGGGGCTTGTGATAACGGTTGTTAAGTGAATCGGGCTTCAACCGTTGACTGGGCTCGTCAGGAGGTCGCAAAAGGGGATCATGTGACACCGTGGGGGTGGGGTGGGGGCTGAATTTCAATCACATGACCAGGGAGAGGCCATGTTTTAGGCATGAAAAATGGTCAGAAGTCAGTTTTTTCAATGCCGTTGTAACGTTGAACAGTGGCTAAACGAATTGTTGTAAGTCAAGGACTACCTATATATTTTCCCCACTGCAGAACAGAGGCTCCCTGGGTCCCAGGAAAGGTCTTAACCGTTATGTGGACTGTTTCTAGGCCAACACAGACCGAGATGTCGCACTAAGCCATGATAGGTGAATGTGGTTTCTCTAATTTCAACCTCGGCAACTTGAAGGAGAGGTGGACTGCAACTAGGAGTTGTCTAGCTTGAGAAAAACCACTAAGCCATATTTCACTGGGCTTGCGAGCTAAGCCATCAAACCTGGTTTCTATTGTTTTGCGCAACCAAGGCCAAACTTAGCTAATTATGGCGCCTTTTTGCAAGCGTGCGATTCCTCTGTCTTTCTCCCTCTCCCTCTTTCTTTCTCTCTCTGTCTCTCTCAAGAAGCTTTTTCTACTTATCTCTTTTCGTTGCCGTGTTTGAATACCGTAATCTCCGTTTCTTTCTCCAGCCCTCTGATCTCCTCTGTCTGTTCCTTTCCTAACCAGGATCTTTACCGCCGTTATGCCCATGGTTGCTGCCGGATTGATCCCGGACGATCCCACATTGCAGCCAATCAGAAGACTTATGTCTCTTGTAGGGGCTCTGGATTTTGAAATATTTTTTTGTTTTGTTTTGTTTTGATATCCCTTTTCCCTGCCTTCGCTATAGTTCCTATGTTTCCCCCCCCTTTTTTTTTGCATGACCTGCTGCCGTTTAACCCCCTCTAACTCCCGCTGTGTTCTCGTTGGCTCACTGTGGGATCGTAAACCCCCCCGACCCCCAAACGAGAAAAATGGGGGGCTAAGAACACTCCTGGGGTGCCCGGCGTGGCCCCCACAGAAATATTTTTAATTGCACATGTGTCTCGATTGCAACAACTTAAGATACTCGAAACAATAACGTGCAAGATTTTGGCCCATCCTTCTGTCCCTTTGGCGCTCTGTGAATTTCCCTGACCCTTCAATCTACCTTCTCCAGGTAGTCCTTGACTTACGACCGTTCATTTAGTGTCCGTTCGGATACAACGGGTCTGAAAAAACACTTATGACCATCAAAGCATCCCTGCAGTGATACGATTGCAATGGCATGTATTTACGACAATCCTGGGCTGACGTGTTTGCCGTTTTACGACTTTCCCGGCTTCGACTTCCGACAAGCAAAGTCAGGGGAGAAGCCGGGCAAGGAAGCTCACGAACGGCGATCACCTGTCTCGCTTAACAACTAAAGCCAAAAGGTCATAAAATGAGGTGTAGATCCCATGTCTTTAACAACCGCACCGCTTAGAGAAGAATTATCTGGTCCCTTTTGGAGTCGTAAGTCAATGACCGACCCCGTATAAGGGCTTTCCAGACTCCTTCATATTATGTGATTCGGCTTCTCCATGAAAACGGCATTTTTTTTCTTTCTTTCTCAGCCGTTTGAATGTTTATATAAACATTCCTTGATGTTTAAAACGCCTTTAAACCTTCTGTGACGTCACAGGATGCTCGGCCCATGACCGAGATCCCTTCCCTGTGTTTGTCATTTAGACCAGTGCCTCTTAATTACATTCAGAGTCTAATATACCAGCGTATTAATGGTTCCTGTGGATTAATGCTGCTTTTCAATCCCACCTACTCACAGACTGGCTCTGTTTTTAGTTTTAATTGCGTTCCCGAATTAGCCGCAGACAGAAGCGCTACTAACGGAGCTGATGCGTTAAGATGGTTTCAGCCTTCCAAGCAAACCTCATTAAGAAGCAGGAATCATGGATTTGGCTGCGTCGGAGGATTGAGTGGGGTTTTAGATCATGTTGTCGTTAATTATAGGGTAACTTTTCGATAATGAGAACACTGGAAAAACACCAATCGCTTTCTCCGTCAACTCCCAGAATTCCCCCGTTAGGAAAGCAACCTTAAGATGTCTGGATTCCAACTCCCAGAAT
>WNWU01000081.1:256353-276386 GCA_012654045.1 Ptyas mucosa
GGATTTCAACTCCCAGAATTCCCCCGTTAGGAAAGCAACCTTAAGATATCTGGATTTCAACTCCCAGAAATCCCTAAGCAGTTCTGGGAGTTGAAATCTCCACATCTTAAGGTTGCCATCCAGCTGTAAGTTCAAACAGTCACTAAGCGAATGCTTGTTCAGTCGAGGAACACCTGTTCCAAGAGTTTTCTACCAGGTATGCAGGCTTTTCCCTCCCATTAAAATGAAGCCAGGTTTCAGAGCTTGCTATAATCCCACCATCCCGTAAACCGTCCCAGGGCGTTTCAAGTTTCTAACCCTCGTGTTGCCTTCTTGTCTTGTGCCAGATTTAGCTTCTTCTCCCGCGACAAGAGACGCCTGCAAGCGACCCAGCGAAACACCTCTTTCCACGGCTCCTTTGGCGAATGGGCCGACCGGAATAAAGACGACGTCTACACCGAACAAGGTTTAGAAGCTCTGCAGCACCTGTGACTCCAACCCAGAACTCTGGCTTCTACCGAGGCGCCAAACGCAGAAACACGGAAGCCCTCACGTGGCAAACGGCGCCCATTCCCCCCCTCCGACTTCCAGGTTTTGCGTTGTTGTCAGCTCAAGGTGGGGGGGGAAAAAGATGCATTCAAACAGAATTGGCGCACCAGATTTGTCCTGCAAGCAACGGAATCCCAATATGGATTTGGGAAGCAAATCGCAGCGATTCCTGCAGCCTGGCCATCATTTGGACTTCTGCTGACTTGTAGGGTGAACATCACATCACCGACGCTTCCTTTTATCCGCCCTTACCCTCTCCAAAAATTTTTTTTAAAAAAAGGATCTGGGCCAGGGGTGAAATCCAGCAGGTTCTGACGAACCGGTAGCGGAAATTTCTGAGTAGTTCGGAGAACCGGCAAATACCACCTCTGGCTGGCCCCAGAGTGGGGTGGGAATGGAGATTTGGCAATATCCTTCCCCCAGGAGTGGGGAGGGAATGGAGGTTTTGCAGTATCCTTTCCCTGCCACGCCCACAGAACCGGTAGTAAAAAAAAAAATTTGGATTTCACCACTGATCTGGGCCATTCCTGTAGAAATGTCCTGCTAAGGACCGATAACCGTTGTTTCCAGGCACTCCTTATTTAAAAGGCATTTTTTAAAAATATATATATATTATTTTGTTCCCCTCTTCCACTCTTCCTCCCTCCCGCTTAAATGTCCTGCTCCACATCTCAAACAAGAGTTTTGCAGAAGTCTTCTGGAACTATTCTGGAGTGGAGGGTCTCTTTAAACACGGGATTCAAAAGGATATATATGTATATATATATATTTTGTGGCTTATTTATAGTGCCTGCAGCGTGATGTCCAGGGATATCCGGTGCCTTGTGTTTTGCTCTGAATGGTGACTGAACACCTGAAATCTAGGTTAATCCTTTTTATACAAAAAAAAAAAATTACAATTCTCACCAACCTTGTAAGCAGTGAATTCCCCCCACCCCCTCCTTCTGTGTGAAGGCAGCCGCTTCAATCCAACACACTGACTTCAGTTTGACAGGTTTTTGTCCACCAATTTTGTTGTATAGCTGATGCACAATGACAGACTAAAGGCTATTATATTGGGAACAGGCGGCTTCCCTTCTCTCTTTCTGGTTGAGATCGAAGCTGCCTTGAAAATGGAATTCGGTCAGTCTGAAATTTGGTGCACGGTGGACGATCGCTTAGCTGCTGGAATTAGAAATATGAACATCGAAGGGCAACGGGGGGGGGGGGGGGGAGAAATGAAAGGGAGTTTAATTCCCCAAACCTCAGAAGAAGAAAAAAACCACGGTGTTTTTGGCAACTTTAAAAAGTGAGAACTTCAACTCCCAGAATTCCCTGCAGCCGACAGGAAACGCTCAGGACAGTTCTAATCAACATCTCCAAACAGCCCTTTAGGAATTTCAGTTGCTTTGCACACTTCACGGGTTAACCTTTTACTGAATACCCCCCACCCCCTCTGTATTCTCGCTTAACACAATTATCTGGGAAGGTTTTAGGACAGGGGTGTAAAAACTTGGCAACTTTCGAGACTTGTCTGGCTGGGGAATTCTGGGAGTTGAAAGTCCGCAAGTCTCAAAAGTTGCCAAGTTTCGACGGCCGTGGTCTAGGACAGGGATGGCAAACCTTTTTGCCGTTGGTTGTCAAAAGCAGGGGGAGCATGGGGGGGGGGTCGTCGCATGCACATGTGCCCACACCCATAACGCAATGCCCCCCACGACCCCCTGCACACAACCCCCCCCCAATGCCCCCGTTTTGGGCCTAGCAGGCCTCCTTGAAACATCTAGAGGCCAGAAACGGCCCGTTTCCCGACTTTCAATAGGCCTGTTTTTCGCCCTCCCCAGGATCCAGAGGCTTTCCTGGAGCTTGGGGAGGGCGAAAACAGCCTCCCCCAGCACTCTGGAGGTCCTCCAGAGACCGGAAACAGCCCATTTCCAGACTTCCGGAAGGCCCCTCTTCTGCCCTCCCAGAGCCTCCACGCGAGCCCTGTACTTACCTGGCATCCAAAACGGGCTGCGTGGAGACTCCTGGGAAGGGAGGGGCAGCATGGGCGGTGCCAGATGAAAATCAGCTGGCTGGCAGGGGCACGCATGTGTGGTGGAGGTGACCTAGGACAATGGCTCATGCACCCACAGAGATGGCTCCGTGTGCCACCTGCGGCACACGTGCCAAGGGTTCGCTGTCACACACGTCTAGGACAACAGCAATCATGCAACCACAGGATATGCAAAGAGGACGCCTAATTTTTATTCAAGATTCAGGGTATTAGATAGTTAAAAGGCAATAAAGAAGATTTGGCTGGGACTAGTAGAGAGAACAATATCAAACTGTAGAACTCTTTTTAATATGCTAAATAAACTTATTTCTGAATTAACAAGAAGTCTCCGGGTGATTTCACTGACTCGTAAACAGCCTTTTGGTCCGAGGCCCTCACATCCCATCTATACAATTCAATCCTGCCTGACTTTTTTAGTGTAACAGCTATCCTTCTGCCTTGGGGAAGGTTTCTACCGGCGAAATCAAGGCCTTATTTTAATCCAGACCTTTTCAAGAATTAAAGGATGTGGGACGGGGGGTGGGAATCCTAAACCTAAGTCCTAAAAACTCCTTTATTGGCACTTCAGATAAACAGGCGGTAATATCAGTGTTGGGAACTTTGGATCCATCGTACATCGGATCCTAGAATAAGACCCGGGCACAACTATCAAGCAAGGGCAGCCTGTGGTACAATGTTCACTCTTCTCCAGCTGGGAAATAGCCATTCCTGCCCACAATGTCTGTGCTGATTCCAGATTCTACCTTGGCTTGGAAGTGAGGTCTAACTCTTCTAATGGATCTCCTTCAGTTGCGCAACCTTTGAAGGAAACGTCCCATCGACGGTGGCCTTTATCCTTTGCCGTCTTTGGCCTCACGATTCCGGTCTTTCCTCTCCCGCTCTCTCCCTTCAGCGGCTCTGCCTCGGTCTTCCCTGACTCGATGTTCCAGCTCTCTTTCGCTCTTGCCGTATCCGCCTGACGTTCGTTCCCGTTCAGATCGCCGGGACTCTCTGTTCCTCTCGTAATCTCGTTCCCCGGTCTTCCAATCCCTCGATCCTCCCCGGGACCAAGCCCGCTCTCTTTTCCCCTCACTATAATAGTCATTTTTCATGGCAGGCAAGTTGATGGGTTTCCTAAACGGTCTGTCTCGGCCTCCGAACCGCAGCTGCCCCGATTCCTTCTTACCGCCGAAACCGCCTCCAAGCCTACGGGGAATCCACCCTTTGAGAGTCCTTTCCAGCTCAAAGTCGACAAAGATTTCCCGCTGGTCGATGATCAGCTTGTTGGCGTCGCGGTGAGCTTTCAGGAGCGCCCGTTCCTCTTTATACTCAATAAAAGCGTAGCCTTTGGAAAAACTCGTAACCAGATCCCGAACCAGGCGGATTTTCCGAATCTCTCCGTACCGGGAGAAAACTTCTTTTAACTTCTCTTCCGTGGTTTGCAGGTTGAGCCGGGCTACGAAGAGGGTCAGGTGTGGGTCTCCGGAAACGTCTTTGTTGGGGACGTAACGGGCTGACATGGCCCTCCAGACTGCCCGGTCGTGAGGCTCTTCGTCGGTGCCATCGATGCTTCCGGCTTTGAGGGGGTCGTACTCTTTAGCGATGGGCACCCACTCATTCATGGCTGGAGGGAAATGTACTTATTTAGCGTACGGCATATCACACACGGAAATTTTTTTTAAAGCATTCTGAACCCCCAGTCCTTCCTTCCCTCCCTCCCTTCTCTTTGCACACCCCACTCCCTTCTAGCACTGATATTACTTAGTTGGGTCATGAAATGTCTGCAAGGAAACAAGTTCAAAGAGCACCATGAACCCCCAGTCCTTCCTTCCTTCCTTCTCCTTGCACACCCCACTCCCTTTAGCACTGAGGATGTGACTTAGTTGGGTCATGAAATGTCTCTGCAAGAAAACAACCAAGTTCAAAGAACAGCCAGGAGTCTGCAATCCTTCCACTCCTATCCTCTGTCCCTTCCTCCCTTCCCTTCTTTCTTTCTTTCCTTCCTTCCTTCCTTCCTTCTTTTTTTCCTTCCTTCCCCTTGCACACCCCACTCCCATGCTCCCTTCAACACTGATGATATTACCTAGTTGGGTCGTGAAACGTCTGCAAGAAAATAAGTTCAAAGAGCACCATGAACCCCTAGTCCTTCCTTCTCCTTGCACACCCCACTCCCTTTAGCACTGAGGATGTTACCTAGTTGGGTCATGAAACGTCTGCAAGGAAACCCCCAAGCTCAGAGACCACCAGGGACCCTACAATTCAACCCTGAGCTACAAATGTGCTCCTTTATTGCTTACTCACAGGTCTTGCTGCCCTGGTACGTTGGCAACCCGGTCAGTTGGCAATCCCCATTTCCTGCCTTCCATGCATTTTGCAGAAAGAAGCCCTATCCCTTCCCCCAATCAAGGCTTGTACCCCCTGCCCTCCCCACTGATTGCCCCCCCAATCAGTGCCTCCCCTCTTCCCCGGCCCTCCCCGCCCCCAAAATCCCCCCCCCCCACGACCCTCCCCCAAATTATAACTTTGCAAAAGCAAAACAAACTCACTTTCCCATGCAAGAATCCTGGAAGAGGGGTCTAATTTCGTTTCCTCTTGGGCAGATTCGTCAACGAAAAAAAAAAATCCAATAGAAGAGTGAATTTTCCCCGGGTCTGGCAATACGAAAGTTGTTTTCTAAATTCAGGGTCTTTTAAAAAAAAAAAAAGAGCAAAAGAAAACAAATCCCACCCTTGCAAAAAAAAAAAAAGGCCAACGCAACGTGACGAATCGACCAGCGGGGAAATGAAGACTCGTTGGCGGGTAGAATCCTCACCCGCGCCCTCTAGCGGCAGAAGCCTCTCTTAGCAGGCGTTTTGGCCCCGCCCTCGAGTCGAATGCAAAGCTGCAAAATTTTAAAAAATACATACATTTAAATAAAAAAGAAGCTGGAAATTCTTTCTCCTTGTTTCCCAGAAATCCCGTGATTTCCCATCATCCCCAGCCAACAAGGATGGAAACTAGTTGTGGGAGCTTCATCACTGGAAGCTTTCAAGAAGGAGAGACTGGACTGCCATCTGTCAGAAATGGTGTAGGATTTGCTGGGGGGGGGGGGGTTGGCCTAGATGACCTCCAAGAACCCTTCCAACTCTCTTATTCTTTTTCTGTTCTACTAGGCCTTGCCCGTTCTCCTGCTGCTGCGTTTTGAACATCTGAAGACAAACCCAGCCCAATAAACCTGCATTGCATGAAACGGTCCTAATTTCGCCCCCGGAATGAATCGTAGCTTTGCCTAGGATTTCAAGCCAAGGAGTAGAATAGAATAGAATAGAATAGAATAGAATAGAATAGAATAGAATAGAATAGAATAGAATAGAGTAGACTAGAATAGAATAGAATAGAATAGAATATATATAAATTTGCCTTAGGTGGCCTCGTTATTCTTTTATTCATGCCAATTACACGCCAGAGAAAAGGGACTGGCCTCAGGCCGGCTAGTAGAATTAATGCAAAACGAATTAATGCAGAATTAATGGGAAACTGGTTCTATGGGCCCATTTTACAGGGGAGGAATACTGAGGCCCAGGAAAGAGAAGTAAATGAAGGCTGAGCATGAAATCTGTGTTTTTCCCTTTTTTTTGCCGGTGGAGGAAAGCTTTGCAGGGATTGAAGGCAGGCGGGAGAAAGAGGTGTAATGCAAAACGAGAATCCTTGGAGAGCCAGCCAGCTTGAGGGGAGCCAGTCCTATGGGCCCATTTTACAGGGGAGGAATACTGAGGCAGAGAGAGAGAGAGAGAGAGAGAGAGAGAGAGAGAGAGGGAGGGAGGGAGGGAGAGAGAGAGGCAATAAAGGCTCAGAGTGGAATATGTGTTTGCTTTTTGCTGGTGGAGGAATAAAGCTTTGCAGGGACTCAAAGCAGGAGGGGGAAAAAAGAGGGGATAACGGAAAATGCCAGTCTTTGGAGACCCAGCCTCATGGGCCCATTTTACAGGGAAGGAACGCTGAGGCCCAAAGGGGAGAGACCGGTCATTGCCATAAAATCTGGGTAGAATGGGATCTATATTTGTTTTTACTAGCCGGCGGGAAGACTCTGCGGTGACCAAACAGCCAGGACTGGAAAATCAAATCAGGTTGTGCAATCTCTGGTCCCTCCCCTTTGTGTCTCTTGAGGGAGGGGAAGTCTGCCCCCACGCCTTCCCCACCAGCTCCATGGTTACAAACCCTCCCCTCCTTTCGCTTTCAAGCCCTCCACCCTCCTGCCTGCCTGCCTGCCTGCCAACTTTTGATTGGACTCTGCAAGCTCTCAAGAGCGGTTTGGAGAGGTTTGGCCAGGAGCTGAAACTTTGAAGAAAGAAGGAAGCTGCTCATCTCCCATCATGTCTCAGCTGGTGCGTGGCCTCTTGCTTTGAACCTTTCCAAGATGCAAGCCCAGCCGAAGCAGCGTTGCGAAGGAGAGGAGGAGGAGGAGGAAGAAGAGGAAGAAGAAGAAGAAGAGGGAGGAGGAGGAGGAGGAGAAAGAGGAGGAAGCAACCACAGCGCATCAGATGGTCCTTTCGGGAAAAGCCCCTTCCATCTCACGGCCGAAGATGTCTATGACATCTCTTACATCCTGGGAAGGGAGCTGCACACCCTCAGCACCGAACCCCAGGCGGAGATCCCCGCCCGGGTGGCTCGCTTACAGTTCAAAGTGGTCAGCATTTTGGAAATGTTGGAAGCCCTGGTGAGCGAGAACCACCTGGCCGTGGAAGCCCTCAAACTGGAAAGAGACAGCTTGAAAAGGGAATTGGAGGATCTCCGGCAGCGGGTGACATCTGGCACCGCTGGAGAGGTAAAACGGGAAGGGTGGGTGGGTGGGTGGTGGAGAGGAGAGGTTGGTTGACCTCTGGATCTTCTTGGCCCTGTGGCTTCATCCGTCTCAGATCCAGAGGGAGGGTTGGTTAGGACGTAGGGCAGAGATGCTTAAACTGGCCAAGTTTAAGATGGGTGGTGGACTTCAATGCCCAGAATTCCCTGGCTTCTCCAGAGCAGGGCTCTCTCTCTCTAAACTTGTCGACTTTTAAGACTTTGTGGACTTCAACTCCCAGAATTCTCTAGGGTCTGGCTCAGGGGTGAAATCTACTTACCTTCCCTACCGGTTCGGAAGTGTGCGTTCCTTGTGCGTGCATCACGTGCAATTTTGGATCGTCTACGCATGTGCAAAGCCTTCTGCGCATGTGCAGAGGATCAAAAACAGGTCACTTCCTAGTTAAAGTAATGACATCCGGGTGGGTGGGCGGAGCTTCGCGCTGCCGCCGCTACCAGTTTACCGAACCACGTGCCGCTGCTGCTACCGGTTCACTTGAACCGGTGCGAACGGGTAGCATTTCACCCCTGGTCTGGCTCCTCTAGAGCAAGGATCTCCAATCTAGTTGACTTTGACTTCAACTCCCAGGATTCCTTAGAGTCTGGCTCAGTGGTGAAATCTAAATTTTTTTTACTACTGGTTCTGTGGATGTGGCTTGGTGGGCGTGGCAGGGGAAGGATACTGCAAAATCTCCATTCCCTCCCCACTCCTAGGGGAAGGATACTGCAAAATCTCCATTCAGCCCCACTCCTGGGCGAAGGATATTGCAAAATCCCCATTCCTTCCTCACTCTAGGGCCAGCCAGAGGTGGTATTTGCCGGTTCTCTGAACTACTCAAAATTTCCGCTACCGGTTCTCCAGAACCTGTCAGAACCTGCTGGAGTTCACCCCTGGTCTGGCTCCTCTAGAACAGGGGTCTCCAAAATTTGACAATTATAAGACTTGTGGACTTCAACTCCCAGAATTCCCCGGCCGGCATAGATTCCTAGCTGGCTGAGGAATTCTGGGAGTTGATGTCCAAAAGTCTTAAAATTGTCAAATTTTGGAGACCCCTGTTCTATTTCTCTAGATAATTCAGAATCAGCTGCCTGGGCCACCCTATTTCTCTCCAAGGGAGGATCTGTTATGACTGCCTTTGGCATGGTTTGGAGAAAAAGCTTGCCGGCCGTTGATATGCGTCAGTCACAAGTCCGCTGGGCGGAAAGTTCTGATTTAGGAAAGGCCCACTTGCTCCAAGGAAGCCTTGTCACATGTCTGAAAGCGTCAAGGGGAAAGGAGAAGTTCTCTTAGGTTTCAACTTTCTGCCCAATAACCATAAGTTTAACTCCCTGGTACATTTTAGCTTCTGCAGCTATCACTTTCCATTCTTTTGATTTCATTGGGGGTTGTTTTTTTTTTTTTAACCTCAAAATCTCCCTTAAGTGCATCGTGAAGTTTGCAGGTGCTTTGCTGTGTATGTCAGCCACAGTGCAGCTGTCCCAAAATCTTGCTGGATTTTTATTTTTTTGATAGAATGCCATTTCCCCCCCCCCCCTTGCCTCTCTGCCATGTTTCACATTGCCTCCCTTAGTTCACCGTCTGTGGTGGAATGTAGCCTGGATTCCCAGGAGGGAGGGGCTGCGTTCCAGAGGAGCAAGAGGCAACTCAGCTCAGATAGTTCGTGTGAGAGAAAGAGGGCGAAGACAGCTCCTGCTCAACAGTCCCCAGAGTACACAGGTAGTCTTCGACTTACGGCCACTGTTAGGACAAGAAACTCTGTTGCTAAAAAAGGCAATTATTAAACGAGTCGTGCCTGATTTTACAACCTTTATTTGCCACGGTTGTTAAACGGATTCCTGCAGTTGTTAAGTGAACCCAACTTCCCCCATTGCTTTTACTTTTTGGAAAGGGGGGCAAATGGTGATCATGTGAGCCCAGGAAGGCTGCAACCTTCATAAATACCTTCCTAAATTTTGATCACATGACCCTGAGGATACTTTAATGGATGTAAGGATGAGAACTGGTTATAAGTCTTTTCAGTGCCGTTGCAACTTCCATCAATCGTTAAACCAGTGGTTGTATGTGGAGGACTGCCTGTTTAGGCTTTAGGTCAGGGGGTCCCCAAACTTGGCAGCTTTTAAGACTTGTGGACTTCAACTCCCAGAATTCTCCAGCCAGCTTATGCTGGAAGCTATACCCGGAAGCCATAGCTGGCTGGAGAATTGTGGGAGTTGAAGTCCACAAAGTCTTAAAAGCTGCCAAGTTTGAAGACCTCTGCTTTAGGTGGTAGAGTCATCTGCTTTAGTTTGGCAAGATTCCGTCTAAAGGTGAGGAAAGTTAAAACAGATCTGCTCGAAGGAATCGCCAGGTGGTCTTTCTGGGTTTTGGGGAAGCTGATCGCATCCTTCTCAAGAGCGCCGTTTCTGTTGGGGGGGGTGTCCATTTCGCTGTTCTGTCCTCCTGCAGGTAAATCCGGGTCCCAACAAAATGATCGTGGACCTCACCGACGCCAACCGGCCCCGTTTTACGCTACAGGAGCTCAAAGACGTTCTTCAGGAGCGCAACCACCTCAAAGCCCAGCTTCTCTTCACGCAGGAAGAGTTGGAATGCTACAAGAGGTATGAAAAAGTGCAGGTTTTCAGTTTTTACGTTCATTCACAGCTGAGTCCCAATTAGTCGCAAAAAGTCCTTCGGGAGAAGTCCTTCTGGAAAATCACCAACCTTTATCTCCCTTAACATGCTGCCAGAGACCTACTGGGCAAAGCCCCACGGAGTCCAGAATCAAACAGAGATGCCGACTGGGAACAGAATCAACAACGTTGCTTTCCTGCAAAGGGCCCACGTGCCTTTGCTCCTCTTTTAAGCCTTATGGGAGGAGCCAATCATCTCCAGGCCTTACTCCTGAGTTGTCCCTTTTGTTTTAACTGTTCTTGTATTTTGGCAGCTCTGCGCATGCGCGCACTGGGAACAGGCTCCCCCTGTTCCTTTGCCTCGCTGACATCAGACTCTCGAGGCTCCGGAGGCAGCACATACCTCCCAGATGGCCGTTTCTCTGTCTCCGATGCAGAGCCCTCATCCGAGCCTTCCCCAGACTCCATGATTCTCCCCAGACTCCTCACTGTCCGACTCTGATGCCAGATCTGCAGACTGCTGGCGTACCACAACGTTCTGCTAATTCCTCATTCCAAGGACCATTCGTATAGATCTTATCTGTTTCCATTTATTATTTGCTCGAATAATACCCTTTACAAGGTGCACCGGGAACCTTGTAAACGGGCCATGAGATGGAAGAATAATGACCAGCAATGATGGCTAACCTCTAGAGTTAACCGAACCATGGTTTTACCCAATTAAACCCCTGTTGTCAGGCTGTTATCGTATGTTAAACCATAAATGGAGAGTCTGGGTTGGCCCCACACCCTGGGATAAAAGTTTTTTTGCTCTTTGTGAGTCAGCATGTTGTGCAAACCACAGCACAAGTGAGGAGGCGTTTGTGGGGGTTTGGTGTGTAAGTGGATTGCAACTAACAGCTCGTGTCGTTCTCTTTCCTGTTGCCTAGTGGTTATATTTCTCCGAAGCAGGAAAAGGAGAGTCCCACGCAAAGAGAATCGACCGTGGGCACACCCTCCGGCCCCGCTCGACTTAAAGAGAAAAGTACAATCAAGCAATGGTGAGTAATTTAAGATTTCTGTTTTGAGAGGGAGTCAACGACCGGCTAAAATCTCGCGGAAGTGCCCCACAAGCTGAATTAAAATAAAGGCCTTTAAAACAATGGGCAGGTTTCAATCTAAGCCACAGTTTTTTAAACCTCTCAGGAGTTTTTAAGATGTCTGGACTTCAACTCCCAGAATTCCCCAGCCAGCCATGCTGGCTGGCTGGGGAATTCTGGGAGTTGAAGTCCACTAAGGTCATTCTCCTTTTATCGCCAGTTCTCTGGAGAATGAGGGACCAGCTAAAACCTCAGATGAGGGGCTCACAACATGAATAAAACGAAGCAAGGTTTTTTAAGACAGCGGGGCAGGTTTGATTCCTCAAATTTCGTGTTTGCTGGGGGGATTCTGGGAGTTGAAGTCCACCTTGTCTTCAAATTGCAGGAGTTCTTAGCCAATCTCTTCTATCACCAACTCCCTGGAGGCTCAATTTACCCACCCTTAAGCAAAAATAAAAACCCACCACTCACCCGATTCCTTTCATTAGACCTTCAGAAAAACGCCTGTAATTTTCAATACTTGGATTGATAAAACACTCCCAAGCATTCAGTGTTCGAAATATCGGCTCGTGCAGAGAATTCCTTTAAAGTGATTTTTTTTGACTTTTACACTTGGGTTTATCTTTAGGAATTCAGAATCTGTTCCTGCCGCTCATACACTTAACGCCTTCCTTCAATTGCAGGTTTGCCTTTAAAAAGTTACGGTGAACTGTTTCCGCGCTGGGATGCCACAACCTGGAAAAGTCGAATTTTAAAAAGCGGCGGTTGCAATCCTTGAAGACTGTTTTAGTGATTCGTTGCAGCTGGTAGAGGCTCCAAGCTCTAGTTTTATCTCCGTGGGTTATTATCGTCTTCTATTTTCTCGTTAAAAGCTTTTTCAAGCTGCTGACTTCAAAATCTACGGGACTTTTACGGCGGGTTATTTTGATCGTGCAACTTTGCCACGGTAAACGTTTTACTGGAATTTTTTTTATTTCTGCAGCCAGCAGAATAAAGTTACGCGCGTCAGTTTTCTAGAATCCTTGCAACGATGTTTGCCAACCCGGCTTCCCAATTTTTAAAGGCTTCGCGTCCCGGAGGAAGGGTATATACAGGGAGTTCTCAACTTAGAACCATTCGTTTAGTGGGCGTTCGGCGTTACAACGGCACCGAAAAAGAGAGATTTATGACTGTTTCACACACGTATGGCCTTTGCAGCATCTCCACGGTCACGTGGATCAAAATTGGCACGCTTGTGCGTTTACCGTGGTTGCACTTTCCCGAAGTTACGTGATTCCCCATTTGTGACTTTTCTAGCCGCTTCCGACAAGCAAAGTCAATGAGGGAAGCTGGATTCGCAAAACGACCACAGGTTTCACTTAATAACTGCAGCAATTTTGTGGCAAACAAGGGCATACGATCACTTAACAATGGGCTTGCTTACCAGTGTAATTTCTGGTCCCGAGTCGAGGATTATCTAATCCTCGATTTACAGAGTACAAGCCCCAATTAAGAGTTTTCACTAATGTCTGGCTCAGAATTAGCACTTAAGACTTCTATACTGCTTCGCAGTGCTTTTACAGCCCTCTCTTAAGCGGTTTACAGAGTCAGCCTCTTGCACTCAACAATCTGAGCCCACATTTTATTGACCTCGGAAGGACGGAAGGCTGAGTCAACCCTGAGCAGTGAGAATCGAACTCTTGGCTGTAGGCAGAATTAGCCTGCAATACTTCATTGTAACCACTGCGCCACCATGGCCTTTGTTCCTTCCTCCCTCCCTCCCTCTACACTTAGCAATAGCGCTTAAGACTTATAGACCGCTTCACAGTGCTTTTATAGCCCTCTCTAAGTAGTTTATAGAGTCAGCTTCTTGCCTCCTCAGCAATCTGGGTCCTCATTTTACCCCCCTCGGAAGGACGGAAGGCTGAGTCAACCTTGAACCTGGTGAGATTCGAACTGCCAAATTGCCGGCAGTCAGCGGAAGGAGCCTGCAGTACTGCACTCTAACCACTGCACCTCCGTGGTTCTCAGCATTGTGGGTTTATTGACAGGAATCATTTAAACTTGCACACGTAGCCAGATGAACCATAAAGCACAGGAATGGTAAGGCGTACCAAAAGGCTAAGGTGGCGTATTTGTAGTAAGCCATAGTTTGTTTATCTACGGTCTGTCGTAATCGACTTATGGAGGTTCTGTTTTGGTTTGGTAGCTCAGAGACTTGGTCAAGCCAAACCTGGTTCGTACATTCTACCGGTACTATGCCAGGTTGCCGTCTCAGCCACAACGGCCCGGATTCGCAGAACAGACAAACCACGATTTGAAAAAAGAAATACAACGTGTTAGTACAACCGCACACTTACTCATATGTTCCTATGAACAACCGAGGCCTCCATCGCTGTCAAGTCAGACACAAAAGAAAAGCCTTTGCTTTTAATAAATAGTTCACTTTATTTATATTCTCGCAGAGAGAAATAATTTTTCTTCAGATCATTCCTTTTTCATCATTTCTTAAAAAAAAACCCCTCCCACATCTTCGCCCTTAGGTCCCCGATTTTTGTAGCGCCAGAATCAGGGGATCGGAGCTTTTATTGAAAATGGTGCTCGCTTGCTCTCGCCCTGCAAGAGTGTGTGACGCTCAGCTGGGACTACATTTCCCAGGATTCCCAGCCAGGTGTGTCATTCCCCCACCTGTCTGGAGAGCACCAGGCGGGTGCAGGGGGGAAATAAATGGCATCAATGGTGAATTTCAGGCAGAAAGTAAAACTTGGAAAACAGGTTTCTCGATTCCGCCTCCTGATCCTTATGCATTTCATAATTCTCTCACCTCCCACCCCCAAAGTGCTTTATTGCAGCCTTCACTTAACACCCTCCCCCCAGGGATGAGAGCTAAGAATTCTGGGAAATGTAGTCCCAATGCCACTCTTTCCGGGAGAAAATCTATTCCGTTCGCTCTGATCCACTTGGCCCGTTTCTACATATTGGGGAACGCCGAGTTCGAGAATCCTCCATCCAAATTGTTTTGATGCGGGGAGTGATTTCATCCTAAAACGCTTGGTTTGCTAAAAGCCCCTGTTTAAGGACGAGCCCCAAATTCCATTAAAAGCCGTTTTTTTTCTCCTCCTTCCTTTCCCAAAAAAAGAGAGAGAGAGAGAGAGAGAGAGATAGAAGGGAGCAAATACAGAGCACAGCTCAATAACTCCTCTGGCTGGTTTTCCGACGTTGCGTTGCCACCAAGAGCCAAGCAACGAGTTTCTCAAGCCCTACCCAGAAATCTACTTTGCAAACCTGGGGGGGTGGAAGAAGAGTTTTGGGGGTGCCAGAAAGCACCGAGGATCAAACGACGATGTTCAAACTTCTCCCAGCTGAGGAAATTGCAAAAGCGAGTAGGCCGTTTAGAGCCTGTCGCCTCCCTGGCTCCGTTCGCTTCCTTCCTCCGCTCGCCAACGGCGATTTTTTGGATGGCTCACGACAGCAAAAAAAAAAAAAGATAAAAATGGCAGTCAGCCCGCAACCAGATCCCTCAGTCACACGGGGCACCGGGCTCTTTGAAGGAACAAGCCGATCCTGGTCTTTGCATTGCAACCTCTGTATAGTTCGTTCTTGACGACAAATCCAGTGATTCTCAACTGAGTTAAAACTGGTTTCCAATTTTCTTCCTCTTTTTTTTTAAAAAAAGGTTGCAAACGAGCTGCTTTGAAAAGACCACAGTTTTTTGGGGGGGGTTTTTTGGTTCTTCCAACTGCTCTCCTGAGCCAGAGTTCTTCATCTCCTGTCCGTTTCGCAGAAACATGATCTTCTCTCCCCTCAGCTTTTGAGGCACAGATCACCCAAAAATCTCCAGCTCGCAAAGCAGAGGTCATAATCCTGGATAAAAGCGCCCAAACCTCTCTAAGGAAAGCTGGACGGTCCCTCAAATGTTCTTGTCAGCTTTGACCGGTGCCTGGCTAAGAAAAGTGGGGGGGAAAACCAGGTTTCCTTCACAAAATTCATTCTTCACCCTTTCTTGAGCAGGCCCCATCATCATCTTCGATCAAGTTTCAAGATTTAAGTGTTGCATTTGTAAAATATATATATATATATATATATATCTGTCGAGTGCAGAAATCCGAATGTTTCAAGAGATTTCCATGCAGACGGGAAGAACGAATCGAAGCAGGGAACTCTGCGAAGCCGAAGGAAGGAGAGAGAAGGAGAAAGAAGAGAAAAAGAAGAAGGAAGGAAGGAAGGAAGACGAGGAGGAGGCGGATGGGAGGAAGATGAGAAGGATGGGAGGATAAGTATGGGGGGGGGATGAAAAGGAGGAGAAAAAGAATAGGAAGAGGAGAAAGAAAAATAGAAATAACAATAATAAAATCAGGCCTTTCATATTTAAGTCTGTTCAGATGAAGACTCCATCATCCCTGCTGGCCCTCCAGCTAGCCACGAAGGAGATCTTTTCGAGGTAACCACCCTTAAGAGCTGCCAATAAATCCTCTTTAAGGAAAACCCAATGCTTACTCTCATGCAAGCGATGCCGTTTAGTGTTTCAACCAGGGATGGGCCTCCAAAGAAGCTTTGCTCCGGTCCCCATAATCATACAGCAACTCCTCGCCAGCTTTGATGTCCCGGGAGGCCACCAGGATGAGGTGGGGGACGCCACTGATGTCGTGGAGCTTCGTCTGACAATTTCCACACTTGCTGTGATTGACCAGACGTCCCAGGCGGTTTGTCTCTTTCGTGGCATCGACGCTAAGAGGTGAGATTTCAAGGGAAGAGAGAGAAAAAAAAACCACAGGAAGGGCTGATTTCTCTGCAAAATCATGGACAGCAATTTACAAAAACCCTTAAAAGAGGTATTTTAGGCAGAAACAAACCCAGTTTGCTATTGTGCTGGCAAGCAGTTTGAATTTTTAAAAATAATTGTTCTAAAGCAGGTTGAAGATGGGTGGACTTCAACTCCCAGCATTCCTCAGTCAGCACCATCATCTGAGTGCCAGCAACCATAGAGTCTGGGCTCTAGAGAAGCCAGACCCCGGGGATTCAAAGACAACAGATAATGTTGGATTATAATTATAGATGATGGTATATTTATGGTAATTGATAAGTATTGGAAAGGTAAATTTGTATATAAGAATTTGTAAATATTTTCTATTTTTACTCTCTGATTATTGGCATATATATATATGGATATTTTGGTGATGTTACACTGTGATAGAAAAATTATTATACATTTGTTTTTGATTTTTTGTTTTTTTAACTATAATAAAAAAAAATTTTAAAAAACCAAAAAAAACCCAAAACAAAACCATAGAGTCTGGGCTCTATTGAAGCCAGACCCTGGGAATTCCTGGGAGTTGAAGTCCACCCATCTTCAAGTTTGCGAGGTTGAGAAATACTGTTGTAAACCGTGGTTTGTTGACTGTAACGCAATGGACTAAATCTGCATGACACGCCAGGCTTTTTGAAACTCTGGTTTCAAACATGAGCTATAGTCTGCCTTGGTTGCTTCTCTTGCTCTTATTTACTTCTTTTATTAGTGTTATTTTCTCATTTTAAGAGGGGAAATTGGTTTTCGGAGGAGGATAGGAAGGAAGGAGGGAGGAAGGAAGGAAGGAGGACTCTTACCAGAAAGTCTTACTCAAGTATTGGAAATAGTACATATAACAGCCCGTGGATGGGTCCTGGGCGTAAGCCGCTTCCCGTTTCTTTGCGTCCGTAATTTCAATGAGGTCTCCATGATATTCCACCACAAATTCACCCCTGTTAAAATGCCTGGTTGCAATGACGCCCCGGCCTTTGCCGTCAATAAAATCGATCTGCGGAGGACAGCAAAAGAAATGATTCGTTAAGGGAAAGTTTTTTTTTTCCGGCCGGTTCCTTGAACTTTGTTCAAAAAGGCGAAAGTCGGTTTGTAAACATCCTTGTTCCACCCTGCATTTTATTTCCGAATTTCAATTATGGTAGCCTTGCTTTTAACTGCTTTTTACGATATTTATAACACAGCTTTTAAGTTTTTACGTCTCTTTGCACATGGCCCGTTGGTAGTCCACGGGCGAGATGGCCGATTTCTAAATGCGATCTATGAAATTATAAATTTACCTTCATCCCGTCTTCTTTCCCACTCTTGATTAACTCATCTATCCGTTTCTTCTCCTCTGTCTGCGAAATAGAAGACAACGCAGGGAGTTACTGCTACAAATTGCCCTTCCTGCACAGAAACTCTACAACTACTCTACAAGTCGCTTTCTTTGTTTTAAAAACAGCCCGTTCCCTTTTCACGGAAACCTATCTTCTTTTAAAAATCCCTGGCTATTCCTTTATCACCGAGGACAAAGTCGGACTGAGGGGCAATTTGGGAATTTGTATTGTTCTTTGGTAGACCTGAAAAGGAAAACGTTTGCTAGTAGTAAGAATGAAGCTTTAAAATAGATCATACCTGTAATTCTTTTTTATTCTTTCTGGAACTTCTTCTAACCGGATAATAGTCTGTTACCTTTCGGTTTGGGGGTGTTTTCCCTTGGCCTCTGAGACGGAAAAACAGGTCAACGTGAAAAGACTGGGGCTTTTTCGTTGCCTCCGGACGCTCCCAAAAATTCAGAATTGAGTTACCCAAAGCCTCCCACCCACCTCTTGAAATGTTGGACTCACTTCCTTCGGGATGCAGGTTTTTTGCCTCCCTTGTTCGGGGCCTGTTTTTGGCTGGGGACCACGCCTGATTTGGCTGGCGGGAGTTTCTGAGTTTCCGTCGGTTCGGGATTCGGGCTGGAGGGAGAGGCTGAAGATTCACATTCGGTGGCTTTGCAGGTCTGGCTGTCGGATTTTGCAAGGCTGGAGGTCGAGTCACCCACCGGTACTCGGTCTGCCATTTGTGGGTGAAAAAGGAAGAGGAAAACTAGTGGAAAAGAGATCTTACAGGTTTTTTTTTCCCTTCGCACCTCAGAAAATTAGAAAGTACGTCGGGGTGCCTGGCTAACTCCCAGGAGAGAAAATTTATTCTTACCTTCCAGTTTTTGGCAAGTTTCAAGTTTGCAGATTTGGCCTTTCGTCTCGGGGGGCGTGGTGGAGTTTTCCTCTTGAAGCGGGGGCCGAGAGGTGGGAATTTTACTGGGAGTCACGTAGCTGTAGATTTTGGCTTGACAAGTGAAGATGTTCTCCTAAGAGGGAGAGATTGGAAAAATACAGACCTTGTTCGCCGTTGTCGGCTTTAGCAGAATTTGCTGAATAATAATCTACCAGAGATTAAGTCCCTACAGTGGGTTGAACCACAGAGCGTGGATTAAATCCAAACAATATCCTAAACCAGGGGTCTCCAACCTTGGCGACTTTAAGACTTGTGAACTCTCAGAGTTTCTCAGCCAGCAAATTCTGGTAGCTGAAGTCCACAAATCTTCCGGGAGTTGAAGTCCAAGGTTGGAGACCCCCTGCCCTAAACCAGTGTTTCTCAACCTCTGCATCTTTAAGAGGCATGGACTTCAACTCCCAGAATTCCTTACGGCTGGAGAATTCTGGGAGTTGAAATCCATCTTCCTTTGGAATTCTGGGAGCTGAAGTCCACCCATCTTTGATAAACACTGTTCACAGCCAGCCTGAATTCTGGGAACTGAACTCCATAATTTTGCGAAGGTTGAGAAACATTACGCTATTAGCCATATTTAGAGTCTCCGGAGAAGGGCGGCATATAAATCAAATTTAAAAATATATATATATTTATTTATTTCAAACTTTTATAGCATAATAATATATATAGCATAAATACAGAATATAACAGGCATAAATAAAGAATATAGTAAAAATGTGTTTCCTGGAGAGAGGGAAAAAGAGGGGGGGAGGATTCCCAGGGGAGGGGAAGGGGGACCCATCCTCCTGTCCGCCCACCAGCAAGGCTGTCCCGCCCCCCCCCCCCAAATCAAACCCAGTGCTGGACTACAAAGCCTATTCTCCCCAGGCAGGAGGGAACTCCTAAGCTCGCCTGTTGCAGGAGCTGCCTTCCTTGGCTGGCTCCTTTCTTCCCATTTTGGAAAAGGAGGCGGTGGGTGGGGAGGGAGAGGGGGGGGGGCTCTGCCGGGCAGGCGGTTTGCAAAGGCGGAGGCCCCCGGGCGAGGGTGGGAGGGTGGGTGGGAAGTGGCCGAGGGTCCCCCCCTCCCTTTGCCACCCACCCACGCAGGGCCCGATCCCGCCGTGCGCCCTGGAAAGGAGGCCCTCCCCGGCTTTGCGCTGCGCCCAGGGCGCACGGCGGGTGCCAACCGGGCGCTTCTGCCACCACCACCGCCGCCGCCTCCGCCGCCGATCCTGGCCGGGGAGGAGAAGGCGATCTGGGCTGACTTACCCCGTTCATCCTAGGCCGGGCCGGCTCCCGCTTGTCTCCGCTGCCGCCTCCACCGGAGCCCTCGCCCGCCGCCTCCGCCGCCGCCCTCCCCGGCTTGGGCTGGGGCATCTTCCGCCGGCCTGCGCAGGGCGAGAGAGAGAAGCGGCCGCTGCCCCGCGCGCTCATGGCCCGGCGGGCACAGCTGGCAGAGCGGCGGCAGGAGGAGGAGGAGCCGCTGCCGCCGCCGCCGCCGCCCGCCCCGAGCTTCTTTAAAGGGCTGCAGGGGAGGCGCGTCCCGGATACCCGCCGGGCAGGTCGGCCCCGCAGCGCCTGGTCGTCTAGCTCCGTTCGCCGAGCTGGAACGGATTCCGCCGGGAGATCCCGCTGCGGGAGAGCTGGCAGATCCTCCGAGTGGGGCGGGCAGGGGGGATCCTCTGTTGTTTGCAAGGGGGGAGACAAGGAACTCCGGTGGATTCTCTTTGCTTTCCTTCCTCTTTCCTCTCTCTCTCTCTCTCTCTCTATCCCTCTCTCTGTCTGTCTCTATCCCTCTATCTATCTATCCATCCGTCTGTCTCTCTATCTATGTCCCTCTATCTGTCTGTCTGTCTGTCTATCTCTCTATCTCTCCATGTCTCTATCCCTCTATCCGTCCATCTCTCTATCTAGGTCCCTATCGCTCTATCTATCTATCTATCTATCTATCTATCTATCTATCTATCTATCT
>WNWU01000081.1:276599-309208 GCA_012654045.1 Ptyas mucosa
ATCCGTCCATCTCTCTATCTAGGTCCCTATACCTCTATCGCTCTATCCATCTATCTATCTATCTATCTATCTATCTATCTATCTATCTATCTATCTATCTATCTATGTCTCTATCCCTCTATCTATCCATGTCTCTCTCTCTCCCTCCCTCCCTCCCTCTATCCCCCCTCTCTATCTACCCCCCCTCTCTCTCCCTCCCTCTATCTATCTATCTTTCATCTATCATCCATCGCCTGTGTCTCTATTGTCTGTCTGTCTGTCTGTCTGTCTGACTGACTGTCTGTCTTTGTTATCCGTTCACTCTTGGCGATTCTATGGGCCAGATCTCCACGTCTTCTGATCTTGCACCCACCCATCCATCCATCCATCCATCCAACTCAACCCATATTTCCCTACAACCACCACCCTGTGAGCTAGGTGGGATTAGAACTCATAATCTTCTGGTGCCAGACCCCTGGGGGGGGGGGGCTTGAAGAGGTGATGGGTGAATGGGGTGAGGACAGAATCCCCCTTTGCTGCAAGTTTATTGCAAAGGTCAAGTTGCAAAGGAGAGCTGGCAAATTAGAACGACCAATTTGGTTGTATATATGATGCACAATGACAATAAAGGCTATATACTATACTATACTGAGCCCCAGGCATGCAGTCCTCCCTTCTTAGATCTTTAGTATCTGGCGTCTTGCAGGAATTCAGCCAGAGATGACCGCTTTCATGGGGTAGAAATCACCAGTTTTGGCAGCTTTAAGATGGATGGACTTCAATGCCCAGAATCCCCCAGGTTCTGACCCAATGATTGCTGGAGCTCAGGGAGTCAGTTGGGGAATTCTGGGAGTTGAAGTCCAAACATCAAGAAAACTGTTAAAAGCCGAGAAACAATGGCTTGGTGGATTTCCGCCTTTTCTAAAGGAGAAAATCAAAGGCTCAGAGCTATTCTAAGAATTCTTTTCATTTTTCCCACGGAGAAAATTAGTAACCAGGTTCCTCTGCTCTAACCCCACATCACTACCTTCCTTTTGTCTCCCCCCCACCGCACTCCAAGCGGGAAATTAAAAGCAACTAGGAGAATGAAAGGAGAGGAGACAAGGCTATAAAACCTGGGACTCAGACGCAACACAAAAAGGGCCGGATGCTTTTGAAAAACCAATTAGGGTGGAATCCGCTTGCTAGGGAAAGGAGACCACAAGGAAATCTTTTAAGACGAGACCCTAGCATGAAAAGTCAAGGACCCATCCCGGAAGAAAGCAAAGAGAAAAATAAAATGGGCGTGGCTAGCCACAGAAACCACCATATCGCCAAGAGTTGAGTCTTTCCATCTTTTGCACAAAGTCACACGTGTTTAGTCAGAATCCCCGTCTTGTTCAATAGGCGTCGTTCGCAACTTGAAGACGGCTGGATTTCCACTTCCCAGGATTCCCCATAGCTGGCTGGGGCATTCTGGGAGTTGAAGTCCACCCCTCTTCAAGGGGGCCAAGGTTGAGAAACCCCCGAGGCGATTAGAGAGGTTTCTGCACCGAACCTTCTAACCCACCCAACTCTCCCCCTTACCCCAACTCTCTATCCAGGACAGGAGTGGGCAACTATCGGTCCTTTCCCACCTGCAGACTTCAACTCCCACAATCGATTGCAGAAAATATGACTTCGGCAACAGAGGGGTCAATGCCTGGTATGCACTACCTGACTCTGTGTTTTCTTCCCCAGACCCCCCAAAATTTTAACCTTAGACCCATGATGGCGAACCTATGGCACATGTAACCATATCAGTGGGCATGCGAGCTCAGCTCCGGAAAATCAGGGCCTTCTGGGCCCATCAGAAGTAGGGAAACAGGCCGTTTCTGGCCTCCAGAGGGCCTCCGAAGGAGTGGGGAAGGCTGTTTTTATCCTCCCCAAACTCATAGAGAGGATCTGGAGACAGGTGAGACAGAGAAATGGGCCTACCAGGCCATCGCGTGCCGGAGGGGGGGGGGGGTCGCATGCCCACGACGCATAGAATTATGGGTGTGGACACGCATGCATGCAAACCCCATCCCTAGCACACGATGGCAAAAAGGTTATCCATCATTGCCTTAGACTGTCTGCTGTTGACCTCACCCCATTCCTAAGATGTCTGTAAGGGGAGCACATAAGCGCAACAATGTGCTTTCCATCCCTGTCCTAATGTTCCTTTTTTACTCTTACCTTTTTCATGTATTCAAATTACGTTTTACTTTTACCTGCTATCTATCTATCTATCTATCTATCTATCTATCTGTGTGTGTGTGTGTGTGTTTTCAGAGGTTTTCGTGGGTGTTTGTATGTAGGTCTTTGGTGATTTGGGTTTTCTCCGGGTTATTCGGGTTATTCGGCCAAGACACTTCCAATTTTACATGGAAGAAAACCCGAATAACCAAAGACCTACACACACACACACACACACACACACACACACACATATATATATATGGCTCAGGTCATTCTTGGACACATTCCTGGCTCAGGAATTCTGGGAGTTAAAAGCCCGCAGATCTTAAAGGGGCCATCCCTTTTCAGCTCCAAAGTTTGGACTACAAAGCCCTCATCATCCTCGTCTCCCCTCCATCACGAGACCCTTGCTCCTAGCCCCCTTCCCACCCATCAGGACCCCCCAACCCATCATCCCCCACCCCCCCTGTGCATTACCTTTCGCCATGGCTCCAACTTTGACAGCCCAGCAAAGAACGAGGGAAGCGCTTCTTCCTCGAGGATCCCCCTCCCCCAAAGTCCCTTCCTCGAGGGGCTGCCAATACTATTCTCAAGGGAGGGGGGAGAGACCCCCTAGGCCCCCCCTCGGCCTGCCACTCAAGGCCCTCCGAGCTCCGGATTGGGCTCTTCCCCGGTTTCCACTCAGCAATCCGAGCAGGGAAAAAAAGAGTTTGAAATGAGCTTGCCGGGTGCTGATTGGACGGCGCGGAGGCGAGGCGGCCCGTGATTGGAGGAGGCGCGCCGCGGCTTCTTCCGCCTTCGGGGAAGGGAGCCACGTGGGTGGAAGCGGCGGCCGGTGGTTTCTGGCCGGTTGTGTGAATCGGGTCATTCCTGGACACGTGTCGACAGCTGGGAGAGGCAGGCCGGTAACTCCTGCGGTTCCCCGCAGCGATCCCTGCGGTTTTGGCTTCGCTCTCGAAGGATAAAAGGCGTTTCATTCATTCTTTTAAGCATCAGGGCGGGTTGTCGGTTCACCGCCGGTGGCGTTTTAATCTTGCAAAAGCAAGATTAAATCTTGCAAACCCACCGTAAATAAACGGAGCCTGGAAGAAGAAACTCAGTAGGGCATTGGCTCTTTTATTTGGAGACCTTGATGGGTAAAAGGTTTATAGGCTCCTCCAATCATCGCTATTTAAGCATCACTTTTCCTGTTTTTTTCCCCCCTTCCTTCCCCAACACAAAGAAGGAAAATAAAATAAATACTGGAAATTCAGCCGCAAAAAAAAACAACCCCCGTCTCCTCCCCAGCAACGGTGCTATGCTATCAAAACCGCAGCTGGCTTTACTGCGCCTGCGCGGTGCGCTCTAGCGGTGTTGTCAGCCTGCTGGCAATGACGTCCCGCCCGCAGGACGTTCCTTTATTTTTCCCGTCATGCACCAAGCGCCTCTCGCGATCCGAGGGAGTACGTCACGCTCCTCCTTTGCGTGGCGACGTACGGCGCGGCCATCTTGTGGGGGGGGGCAAGGCCGGGGGTGTCACGTGATTCCCAACCGTCGTCTCCTCGGCCTCCTCTTTGCCCCCCCAACGAAGAGAAAAAAAAAAAAGAGACGGGCCTAGATCAACTTTTCGAGCCTGGAAGCGCGACCGCCGTCGAAGAACTGCTGCCACCTGCGAGGGGAACGAAGCGACCACGGAAATCCGAGGCGGGGGGGGGTAGTGGGCCTTTCCGCGATGAGGCGCTGGAGAACATGCGCGCCTCCATCTTTTTTTTTTTTACTCCTTTTTTTTTTTACTCCTTTTTCCCCCCTCCCTCCTCCTTTTCTTCAGGAACCAGCCTCCGCGCTCCGTCACGTGACCCGGCCGGCGAGACCACCTGACCTCGGAGGGTAGGGAGGGAAAGAGTGAGCAGCGTCTTTTTTTTTTCCGTCGCGCGTGCGCATTGCGGCCTTTTTCCGCCTTGAGGGAAAGAGGGGAAAGAAAGCCGCGCGACGGTCACGTGGGGGCGTCCTTGCTTCGCCCGGCAACAGGGAGAGAGGAAAAAAGCGCGTCCCTCGCCTCGCGGCGGTCACGTGGGAGCGTCGTCGTCGTCATCGCCAACGCCGCCGGGCGTCCCAATCCTTCCGCGCAGGCGCGCCTCCTCCCTTCGGCCTTTTTTTCCCCCCCCCTCCCTGTCCCCCCCCTCCCCTCTCCGCGAGCGGAGGGCGCGCGGGCCAAGATGGCGGCGTCGAGTTAGAAAGCGGCGGACGGCGCGACGGCTGCTGAGGCGACGGCCGCGGGGAGGACGCAGCGGCGGCGGCGAGGAGGGCGGAGGAAGAAGAAGAAGCGGAGGAGGAGGAGGAAGGGAAACGGAGACCGGGAACCTTCTCGACGGGGCCCTCCCGACGCGGCCAGAGTGAGTCTTCTTACCCCCCCCTCCTCCCTCCCTCAGCCCGCCCGGCTTCGCGGTCCGAGTGGCTGCCGCCTGAGGAGAAAAGCCGGCCTCGTCCGGACGCCAAGGCTCTAAAGCGGGCGAGGCGATGCATGACGAAGGGCTCCGAGGCGGGGTCCGCATTAGGCCCGGGGACGCGGGGAAGGGGCTGCTTCTCCTCAGAAAGCGGGGTTTGTTTGTTTTTTAAACCCCCTTCCCGGCCGCTTTCCGCATGGGTCCGTCCCGCCGCTTTCCAGGCTGCATCCCCTGGAAAGAGAGGGAGAAAGGGGCAGCCTCGCTTGGGAGCCTTGGGGGGAGAAAGAGAGAGAGACCCTCCTGCCCCCCCCCTAGAAATTATCTTTCCACACACATAAATACATGCACAATTTAATATTATATATTGAATTATGTATGTGCGTGTTGTGTGTGTGTTTTGACTGTTTAAGAAACAGGCAACCTTGCTTGGAAGCTTTTGCGGAGAGACCCCTGGTCCCTAAGAAATTCTGTCTCTCTATCCACGCACATATATACATGCACAGTTTAATATTATATATTAAATTGTGTGTGTGTGTTTTGACTGTTTAAGAAAAGGAAAAAGGCAGCCTTGTGGGGAGACCCAACCCCTAATAGAAATGCTATCTATCCACACATATACATAGATAGTTTAATATTATATATTAAATAGTGTCTGTGTGTTTGTGTGTTTTGACTGTTAAGAAAGAGGCAACCTTGCTTGGAAGACTTGAGGGAGGGAAGGAGAGACCCTTCTGCCCCTCCCTCAATAGAAATTGTCTTTCCACACACATAAATACACGTACAGTTCAATATTATATATTGAATTGTGTATATCTGTGTTGTGTGTGTGTTTTGACTGTTTAAGAAAGAGAAAAAGGCAGCCTTGTAGGGGAGACCCAACCCCTAATAGAAATGCTATCTATCCACACATATATACATATAGTTTAATATTATATATTAAATAGTGTCTGTGTTTTGAGTGTTTAAGAAAGAGGCAAGCTTGCTTGGAAGCTTTTGCAGAAAGACCCTTGGTCCCTAAGAGAAATTCTGTCTCTATCCATGCACATAAATACACATACAGTTTACACACACACATATATATATATATAGTGTGTGTGTGTGTGTATTTTGACTGTTTAAGAAAAAGGCAGTCTTGTGGGGAGACCCGGCCCCTAATAGAAATGCTATCTATCCACACATATATACATATAGTTTAATATTATATGTTAAATAGTGTGTGCGTTTTGACAGTTTAAGAAACAGGCAACCTTGCTTGGAAGCTTTTGTGGAGAGACCCCTGGTCTCTAAGAGAAGTTCTGTCTCTCTATCAGCACACATACACATACAGTTTAATATTATGTATATGTGTGTGTGTGTATTTTGACTGTTTAAAAAAGAGAAAAAGGCAGCCATGTGGGGAGACTTCCTCCGCCGCCCAGATAGAATTTTATCTATCTACACATATATAGAAATTATATGCTAAGCTATGCTGGCTGGAGAATTCTGGGAGTTGAAGTCCACAAGTCTTAAAGCTGCAAAATTTTCTTTAAGAAAGAAAGAGGCAGCCTTGCTTGGAAGCCTTGGGGGAGGGGGGGAGCCCACCTGTCCCCTATTGACATACAATGGAAAAATGTATCTCTCTCTCCATCTATCTATCCACACAGGTACAGTTTAATGTTATATATTAAATAGTGTGTATATGTGTGTGTGTGTGCATATGCATGTATGTATATGTGTGTGTCTTTTTGTGTCTTGACAGTTTAAGAAATGGAAAGAGGAGGCTTGCTTTGGAGCCTTCAGGGGAGAGTAGGGGGATAGGAATAAGGTGTGGGAGCCCCCCCTCCCCTCCTGGCTCCCATTGACATTTTATATATATAGACACCCACACAGAATGTATATATACATATAAACACACAAATGCTGTATATAATACACACAGCGTGTGTATATGTGGGTATGTGTGTGTTCCTATGTAAATTTCTGCATATATACATACACATGCTGTATATAATACAATGATTTACATTGTGTGCATGTATGTGTATATTGGCGATTTAAGGTCAAAGGTGGCTGTGGAGTCCAGCACAGGGGGTCCAGAGGATCATAGTGTGCACGCAGGGTGGCCCCTCCGCAGCCCTGGGAAACTTTGCCTTCAGCCCGCACTTGCAGTAGGGGGTACCTTCTTCTCCCAGCCCTTGTTTTCCTGCCTTTTTTGTTCCCAGACGTGCTGGGTGGAAAGCTGGAGCCATCCCCTCTTGATGGGTGGGAAGGCTGGAAAGCATGGAGTCCCCCCTTTTTTTGCTAAACAAGGGGAGGGGGCCGCAGTTTGTTCCTCCTGGCTGGCTCAAGAGAAACGACTATTGTTTCCAGGTCACTCTCTATTGGTTACCCTTCTCCAGCCCTGGAGGATCTATCTGGTTGCTGCTGCTAACAGGATTCATTTAGGTTGATCTATGGGGCAAATGTGGGGTCTGAGTGTTCACTTAGATCCAACCCTACCCGGAAGTTTATGTTCTACAACACGTGGCAGGGAAGGCCACCTAGGGAGATTTATTACGTTTATTTTCTCTTTTACTATGCCCTCTTGCACAGAAGAGAGTCTTCAAGTCTCTCTGTGACATTATTCGGGATTATCGTTGATTAGATTTTACATCCTGACAAGGACAGTTGAGAAGATCTCAGGCAAGGAAACTGCCTGGTTGACTCTACGCTCATTAAACTCTTTCCTCCAGGCAAAGGCTGCGTTGCTTGTATTGACCGATGCATAATTTTCTATCAATCTGTTTTGGAAAGGGGTATCCGTGTCTCACGAAGCAAGCACTAATTGTTTGGAAACTTAATTCAGCTTCAAACCTTGAAGGATATCACTGCAATCTTCAGGAGAATGCCAGAACCTTTTTGTTTTGATAACATGCAGGGTTAAGGAGCGCTCCTTCCTAATTCTTGAAGGTCTTGAGGTGTTTTCTTGGTAGCTCTGAGGAAATTTTACCCTGGCCTCTAGGTTAGCAACATAGGGCAGTTTGAACTTTGAGTTGCTACGTGTCTTTGTGTTTGGTTTTTCTTTCATTACAACCCTTTGAAAGGGAGTGTAAAAATCTGCATGCTACGCCAAGCTTGAAAATGACACCCCCCCACCTCCCCCCCACCCCCGATAAATTGGTGGAATCTGGGTTTGTCACTGTAGGGTACATGCACTACAGGGAGATCATCAAAGAAGCTTAAGCTGTAAATTGGAATGTGTAGGTCGCTTTCTAGTAGTGCAGTTTATGTTTCCTGTTTTCTTTTTAAATTTAATTCCTGGAACCTCATGGCCAAAGACTGAGGCTTCCTGTCTTCTTGGGTGACTTCAGAGAAACGTGGCTAAACTTGATGTGAGCAGTTACAATATTAAAAAAAACAAAACCAAAAACCACTCTCTATTCCAGCAGAGTATTTAGGTACAATGTGATGTGGTCTGCCTTCGAGTAGCAATCAAGGAAAATTTGGCTAGAAAAAAAAGCTAGAAGTCCCTCTGTGAGGCAGATGGGCAGTTCCTAAATATGCTAAACATATAAAAATGAAGTACTTTTGGTGGGGGGGCGGCTAATGGATCCATGAACGTTAAAGGCAATCCAGGTCTGTGGTATTCTTAGGTTAAGGGGTTCCCTTGTTATCTGTCTCCAGCACTGTCCCGCCTGCTGTTACGCTCTAAAGATTAATGGGATATTTCATCATATTTGTATTTTGGATTCATGGTTTATTTACAAAGAAGATTGCTCTTCACTGGGGTGGAGAAACTGGAAGTGCTTTGGCATTTAGCAAAACTATTGCTCTTTAGAGAATGACTTGGAGAAGGGATTTAACAAAATAACAGAACTGGAAGGAACCTTGGAGGTCTTCTAGTCCAACCCATGTTCCAGCAGGAAACCCTATAACGTTTCAGACAAATGGTTGTCCAAATCTGATTTTCATTCAGCCTTCTTTATGCAATGATAACTTTCTGTCACGTGTTTTAGGTGCTTCTGAACTAAGTTGGGGGAGCTTTTAAGGGATGGCAACCGAGAGGCAACACAATGCCATTTTAGAAGTGAAAAGATAAAAGAAGCAACTGTCCCGGTGGGAAAAGCTTATCTATCATTTGCTCTTGTTTATTTCAGAAATGGTGGAACCAGGACAGGATCTTTTGCTTACAGCTTTAAGTGAGAGTGGAATTAGCCCAAATGACTTGTTCGATATCGATTCTCCAGACATGGGCCTCGCAACTCCACCTCCAGCGATTCAGCAGGTTGGTTGGAAAGCATTTCTACAATTTTGTATTTGTCATGGTCTGGTAGCATTTGAGTCACTTTTATTTCCCTGGGGGGAAAAAAATCCTAGTCCATTACTAGGCAGAGAAAAGCTGGATGTTATTTATTTTATCAACCTTAACATAGCAAAATAACATCATTCTAAACTTTGTTACTTTATTACCTGTAAATGGAAAGCCTTCGTTCTCAGATTTCCTGGGACTTGTAAAATTGGTACTGACCTTCTGTGTGTCTGCCATATATCAAACCTGCTTGACATCTATGGGAATAAGGAATTAAGGCTAGATTTATAATGTTCAGCTCTGGGAAATAAACTTTTTCAGATTCTATTCTGCTGGCCCATTTAAAACATTGTATCGACTTTATGTCACATTAATCTCCTTACCCGGTTTCTCCTCTAAGAATGCAACATGTTGCACTGCTGTCCCTTTTGTCAGTTGCAAAATATAAGCCTCAGATGTGCTATTTGAGGCACACTTTCCTCTGAGAAAGTTTTCATTGGCCAAGGTAGATTGGCTTCTGTGTAAGGAATACCAGAACCATGACTGAGTTCACACAATACAAGAAGCCACACCAAATATGCTTGGCCAGCCCCTCCTTGGAGCTGTGAATTGGGGATTATGGCCACAATGCACCCCACTTACTGGCTGCGCTTATAGAACTTGCTTAACCAGAGACAAAGATCTAGCAGCCGTATTCACACAGGCTTAATATCAACCTGTGATATTGTGTTTGTTTTGTTGCTCAGAGAGTTGTGGCTAACGTCCAATTTGTTTATTCTTTGAATATACAAACTGGTTTAACTCACTAGCTAGGTGAAGGATTCTCTAGCAGTGCAAATACCTACTATTTGATCTGTTTACAAGGGTATTTATCAGTGATAAGCTGCAATTCAGATGATCTGCATCGTTCGCTTAAATCATTCAGATTTTGTATACCAATATGAGCTTTAAAAATATGTAGGATTGTGCTTATATTGCAATATACATTTACAGTATTTTCTGCTAAATACACCTGAGGTAAAGAAAGTATGTTGCGTTAAAAAAACCCTGATAGCACCAATCTAACATTAACTGTTAATTCTCTTGTAGTCAGTCTCTCTTAATGCATTAGAGCTGGGGTTGGAGTTAGAAGCATCAGTAGTTGTTAAGGCAGAGCCACAGGCTGCCTCTTCTCCTCCAGAACTGAACACCAGAGTAAGGAAAACACATTTTTAAATAGTTAACATCGAAGATGACAGTGCACATCTCTTGAACTGTACAAATAAAAATAGGGACATTTGTTCCTTAAATAAATGTCGAAGTTTATGTTTACAGCAGAGTTTAGATTAAAAAAAAAACTTTAAACATATTTTGAATCATGGTTTTAGTTTAGTTTATTGTCATTGCACCTCGTACAATGAAATTAAATGCCATCTTCATTTAACTATAACTATAAAAATAATAGTTTTATATGATAAACTATAAAAATAAAAGCACAAATACACCCCTCCTTCACATTCTGTACAATTGAATTGAAAACCCCTGATATTACATGAATGTTGCACTATACAGAAGAATTTAATATATAGTTACTGCTCTGGGATAGAAGCTGTTTTTCAACCTATTTGTCCTCGTTTTTCTTGTCCTGTACCGGCTGCCAGATGGTAATAGTTCAAAAAAAGGGTGAGATCCAGGATGAGATGGATATTTAAGAATGTTTTGAACTTTCTTAAGGCAGCGGGGGCTATAAAGCTCTTCCAAAGAGGGGAGAGGGCAACCCATGATCCTCTGGGCAATGACGTTGACCCTCTGGAGCGCTGTCCTATCTGCCTCTGTGCCATTGGCAAACCGGACACAGGTGCAGTAAGTTAAAATACTCTCTATGGTGCAGCGGCAAAAGGTCACCAGCAGTTTTTCATTCAGTAGTTGTTTCCTGAGAAGTCTCAGGTAATATACTCTCTGCTGGGCCCTTTTAACCAGTGCTGCAATGTGAGCGCCTCAGGTCAGGTCCTCTTTTAGGATAACACCCAGAAACCTAAAACAATGCAGTCATGCACATAAAGAGTATAGAGTAAGGGATTCAAAAGGCAACCCTGTGGTGTACCAAGGGCTGAAGAGATATGATTACCTAATCTGACCCTCTGAGAGCGGTCAGACAGGAAATCCATAATCCAAAGGCAGATCCAAAGAGAAGGTTTCCGAGCCGTTGTATGAAGTCTGTAGAATCAAACCTTCTGCCTCTTTCCTATGGCACATCCTTCCATCTGAAGTCAGGTCAGCCTCATCCTATCGGCATTTAGAATACCTGCCCAAACTTGCCTGTTTTAGAAAGACAAATAGAAAGGGATTCCTCAGCATGATTGATACATCTCTGATGTTGCTGTAGATTTTATATTATCATCCTCTTTTAACGGACCCCATGATCCCTTGCGGGGTGGAGTCTGGGCAGTTGAATGGAGCCGAGTGTTTACTGGCCGGATGCCCTTCCTGTCGCCAATGCGCGGTTCTGTTCAGCTGATATATTCTCATCGTGCCCAGAGAGAGAAATATCTGCCTCTATCTAGGATCGAACTCGCAGCCTCCTGATTGTGAGCCGAGAGCTCCACCTCTAGGCCACTGTAGATTTTATATTATGTTATGATCATTTTGCTACTTTAATCCTGTTTGCTGCCTGTCGCTTAGAATCACTTACAGTCGAAGCAACTTCCACCCCTAAGTTAGGAAGAAAAATGCCGGTCAGTTGTCCGTGGTTCTCCTGCAACCACAAGAACGAGTCTTTCCCGTTCCTTTAGCAACCACCTTCCACCACAACCTTTGTCCTGAATCAAATCAACCAGCTGCCTACGCTGGGGACGACCATCGTCATGACGAAAACGACCCCCGTGACCAGTACCAGGCAGACCATCACCGTGGCAAAAATCATACAAACCAGCACCACCACACGGCCCTCGGTGACGGTGCCCGTGGCGCGCAACACCCTGACTCCCCCCTTGCCCAAGGACCAGATCCAGCTGAAAGATCTCCTCAAGAATAACAGTCTTAATGAACTGATGAAACTGAAGCCACCACCCAACATCGCCCCTCCTGTGGCGACTGCGGCGAGTAAGTAGCGGAGTCGTCTGAATGGATTTTGGTGGGCGGGTTTGCAGATAGGGAATGGTGTGCCTTCAATTTACATAGACTGTTCTCACCCAGCTCTCCAAACGCGACAAACGCTCGGTAGTCGAAGCAATGGTTCCTTTATTAGGAGTGCCAGCAGCCCTGGCAAAAAGTTTCTCTCTCACCGCAGGCTAACAAATCCATCCGGCAGGGAGATGAATAGTTGTCTGCCACAACTATTCATCTCCACCCTCTGCCTTTTATCCCCAGAGCTAAGGTGGGGATTTGGTAGCGGTGGTGACTCTTCTGTCCCAAGGACCGGCCCATAGATTTCCACTGCTCTTCTCTCCTCTGCCTTCTGCGCATCAGGCACTGGCCCCAGCTGTTCCTCCTCTTCCTCATCAGCCACCTCCAGACCTGGGGGCTGTTGACCTTCCATCCGAGGGCTGAGGGTTTTTCACACGACCGTTGCAGCATTTTCCCAAGGATCAAAATGCAGATGCTTAGCAACTGACTCACATTTATGGCGATTGCAGTGTCCCGGGTTCACCTGATCGCCTTTTGCGATCTTCTGACAAGTTGGGGGAAAATAAGAACAGTTTTACTAACTTAACTGCAATGATTCACTTAACAGCTGTGGCAAGAAAGGCCGTAGAATGAGGCAAAATTTACTTAACAAATATCTTGCTTAGCAACAGGGTTCAATTATGGTCCTAAATCGAGACCTACCTGTACTAGGAATTCTTTAGTCCAGGGGTGTCCAACCTTGGCGATTTAATTACCCATACTGCAGTGCTATCCTCATAATTATTCATTTAGGTAGAGAAAAAGAAAGCTAAAACAGCTGGATTTTAAAAACGTATTGAGGTCCCAAATGTTGCCTTTTTTACAGAAATATTTCTTCTGTCCCCAAACGTGGTAAACACCACTATGCTTGGTAAGATCACTTCCACTGTTGAAACGGGCTATAGAGTTTCCTTTCTCTCACCCCCACGTGGGAAATTTGGCATACTCTTTATCCAGCTTTGGTGCTTTTACACTTTGCATCCTCCTGGTAGCCGTAAATTTAAGACTGGCTTGAAGCTCATCTACACTGTGGTGTTTTGGTGGATAAAAAAGTTTGCCTCTCATTTACACTGGCTTCGAGAATACTTGTATTACGTCATAAACATTTTTCTTAAATGTTTAATCCTTTGGGACGTTTTCCTTTCAGCCGATATGAGTAATGGTGCTGTTAAAAAGGAGACTTCAACTAAAGAGGTCACGAGGATCTGGGTAAACGATCTAAAAATGAGAAGCTTCTCTCCTACCATGGTATGAACGACCCTAGATTTATATTTATATGGCTTTATTTGATTTTATTCATCTCATGTACTTACGTAATGTTCATGTTACAATGAAACCCTGTTCCTTAAACTCTGAAATCCTAGATTTTGTTGTGTGTATAGACTGATTTCTTTTTAATACTTGGTTTCGTGTACTTGATCGTGATATCGTATTGGAGACAAAACCTTTTAGAAGTTTTGTAGACGCGCTGTTTACCAGTCAGCACCCTGTTCAGCTTTTTAAAAATATAATATACCCACACATTTCTTTGCTTCAGAGTAACATAGTACAGGTCTAAGATCCCCTGTGGGTATTTTAAAATCTCTTCTGGTGGAAAATAACTGGACTCAGAAGGAGAGCACCTTAAAAGTAGGCAACTGTCTGTATCTGCTCACCCTTGAACTTTGCTGCTTTGTGTGAGACAGATTGCAACACCCTCTGTTCTTTCCTGCAGAAAGTGCCCGTCACAAAAGAGGAAGAAGAACCAGAGGAAGAGGACGAAGAAGAAATGGGCCACGCAGAGACCTATGCCGAATATATGCCCATAAAACGTACGCCTACGACGGCTTTTTATCAACTTTAAATACCCGAATATATCCAAGGTGGAGAAACGCCGCCTTAACACAACCCTGCCTTTTCTCCCGCAGTAAAAATCGGCTTGCGCCATCCTGACCCGGTGGTGGAAACCAGTTCCCTCTCCAGCGTGACTCCTCCTGAAGTCTGGTACAAATCTTCCATCCCGGAAGAAAGCATCGACAGCGGCTGGCTGTCAGCCTTGCAGCTTGAAGCAATTACTTACGCAGCACAGGTACTGCCTTCTTCGTCGAAGGCTAGCTACAAATTCGTGCCCGTCCCAAAGACAAGTTCTTGCCACAGATATTGTAACGGGTTTTTGCGGTGCCTCGGGTTAGAACGCAGGATGGCAGGCTACTTCTGCTAACTGCCGGCTGCCTGCAATTGGGCAGTTCGATTCTCACCGGCTCAAGGTTGACTAAGCCTTCCATCCTTCCGAGGTCGGTAAAATAACTACCCAGACTGTTGGGGGCAAGAGGCTGACTCTGTAAACATTTAGAGAGGGCTGTAAAAGCACTGTGAAGCGGTGTATAAGTCTAAGTGCTATTGCTATTTCTGTAAAAGCAGAGTTTCTCCAACTAACATATATTGGGCTTAATCAGAAAAAAAGCCTAGATCAGTGGTTCTCTCAATCTGTGATCTGAAGACACCTGGGAGCCCGAAATGATGTCACGGGTTCCGCAAAGACTTGAAGAAATGTTATGATTTAAATCTCGAGTTAAGTCTTGGGGGTCCGTGGCCACAAAAGGTATTTAAAGGGGGTCCGTGGTGAAGAAAAGATTGGGAACCACTGGCCTAGATAATTAATCTATAGAACACTCTTTCCGTTCTCCCGAAGCAACGGGTTTCAAAATGTAACCTGTAGCTTATATATTACTTCTTGAATCCCTCCTAGTTTACCAAATTGACTACATATTTCCCTCATGCGTGCACCGTAGCATTAAGTGCTCCTTTTATACATCTTCACTGCTCTTATCCGTGTACTCTAGGCCACACGCTAAATCAATCCTGTCACTTCCCCCACAGCAACATGAGACATTCCTACCGAACGGAGACCGAGCTGGCTTCTTAATAGGCGACGGTGCCGGTGTAGGGAAAGGAAGAACCATTGCTGGCATCATTTATGAAAATTATCTCTTGGGTAGAAAAAGGGCAGTGTGGTAAGTCTCATACTCGGGCATCAGGGGCAGTAGAGTATGGTTCTCCTTGTGCCCGTCTTTGTCTTCATGGTGGGTCTGTTGCCTTTTACTCTTTTCCAGGTTTAGCGTTTCAAACGATCTGAAATACGATGCCGAAAGGGACTTGAGAGATATTGGCGCCAAAAACATTTTGGTCCATTCATTAAACAAGGTGTGGAAATATTTTACTATTGTACAGTTGAAGCAAAAAAACAAAAACCATTAGGTACGCTTGTGTGAGATGCATGCCTGATGAATGCTTTGTTTTAGAATTTAAATCAGAAATCTACCATAGATAGTTTTGTTACTTTTAGGCTTGCTCGCGCTGTGTTGGGAAGTAGCGTAACAATCGCTCGTTCACAAATTTATTTTTCGGGTTAATCGTTGCAGTAGGCATGTTGCATGTTTTGAGTGTCATAATGGGGAGGGGGTTTCAAATCCTCAGCTATTGAAACTTGGGGGAATTAAATTATGTGGAATAGTATTGTATTTCTGCATTCTTCCGTAAAAATGTGAAAAATTAAATTAGATTTGCCTCTATTGGGAAGTTTTACAGGAGGAAACTACTTGCTAGAATTTGTGTATTTATAGCATCTCATTGGACAAATTAGTTACCAAGATTAGTTGTTCCTGGAAAACATATTTAATATGTGATACATGAGACAGTCTTTCTCAGTTTAATCAAACTTGTATACAGTGACAGAGTGAAAGGTATTCTAAACAAAAAATACCAAAGCAGAAACTTCTGTGGGAGTCCATCAGCTTTCTAATTTATTTTGAGTGCCAAGCACAATAAAATCAGAAATGTTTTTCTTTTTAAGAATGCAGCTTTTAATGCTATTTGGAGTTGAGTAAGGGAAGATAATGCGTGCACGTTTGTAATGGAACAGAACATCCTTCATACCTCTGATCTTGTTTCTGCTTTAGTTCAAATATGGAAAAATTTCTTCCAAGCATAATGGAAGCGTGAAGAAGGGGGTCATCTTTGCGACTTACTCTTCACTTATCGGGGAAAGTCAATCTGGAGGAAAATATAAAACCAGGCTCAAGCAGCTTCTTCATTGGTGTGGAGACGACTTTGACGGAGTGGTATCCTTTTCCAGTTGCTAGATTGGGGCAATATCCCTCTTTTTAAATTAGCATCTTTTGATTGGTGTCTGATACTCTTTTATAAGTTGCATTTTCCAATTCCAAGGCTATCAAAGATTTGGAAAGCAGATAATGCTTCCAGATAGAGTGGCAACGCTCCAGATAAAGTAATTTTTCAGAGGTATGGGTTTCAGCTCTCAGAATTCTCAACAATGCCCTCGCTGGCTGGGGAATTCTGGGTACCAAAGATCACATGTCAGGAAATTGCCACAGTTGAAAAACACTGCTAAGTTTTGTATCTAGCCTAGTTAATTCTCAGAAGGTTGTGCTGATCTTTAAATCTCCATGTTTGCCTGGAATAGTCCTTTGAAACTTTAACATCCCTTACTTACAGCGAAAAGATTTATCGTTCAGCATTGGTAAAATAAACATGACTAGTTGATCAATGTATATTCGTTATGGACAACATTTTCTGGCTTCCATTCAGTGGGACGTTTACCATGCAACTTTATACATGAATGTTTGTGAAATGTCTTGCTTCTTAACCACGTCTTCAGATAGTGTTTGACGAATGCCACAAGGCTAAAAACCTTTGCCCGGTGGGCTCTTCAAAACCAACTAAGACAGGCTTAGCTGTTCTGGAACTGCAGAACAAGCTTCCAAAGGCCAGGGTTATTTATGCTAGTGCCACAGGTAAGGACCGTTTCCATCATTTGAACATCGAGTGGATTGCAGTGCTGTTTTCAAAGGGGAAAAAAACTTTCTGGATAATTTTTTAAAATATATATATATATTGGCTTTCAGGTGCTTCAGAGCCCCGGAACATGGCATATATGAACCGCCTTGGAATTTGGGGGGAAGGGACCCCATTTAGGGAATTCAGCGACTTTATCCAAGCCGTTGAAAGAAGGTACGTTCGTAGGAATTGACTGGTGTTGCGGCAAAGGGGAGAAGTGATCGTCAGAAGCATTGGTGTAGCTTTTCTCAAAAGTTCCAGCAGGTCCCTGTGAGAATAATCTCCCTTTTAAAAATTGTCTTTTTTTCTTTCTTTCTTCTTTTAATCTTCAGGGGTGTGGGCGCCATGGAAATAGTTGCCATGGATATGAAGCTAAGAGGAATGTACATAGCCAGGCAGCTGAGCTTCTCAGGGGTCACCTTCAAAATAGACGAAGTTCATCTTTCTCAGCACTACGTCAAAATGTATAATAAATCTGTGAAAATGGTAAGCCTTTAAAAAGGGAGAAGTTGGCAGTTCGGGATGCTTTGAGAAAGATTGTTGTGTTAACTCCTTGTAAGAGAAATCCCAGTGAATCTTTGGAAGGGTGTAAAGACGAACAGAACAGCGTGAAATCAGTTCCACTAACCATACTTGGGTCTCCAGGAGATGTATACCAAAAGCCTTCGTCAGTTTTTCTGCAGACGTTTTATCCCCCATCCCAGAGGGGGCTTAGAAGTTAGAGTCTCGCAGGATTTGTAGCCTCCCAGAGAACCTGGGTTTCCTCCTTTCCAAGGAATTCATTCAGTGAACCCAGTGCGACGTTATTGGAGCAAGGAGCAGATGTAGTCATGCTTAAACCACATTGTTATTGGTAGACTATAAGCACCTTTTCCAGGCTAAAACCTGACATTTTCAGTAGATGGTTTATAAAAGTGATTTCTCTGTTACTGAAAAATAGTGGATTCCAGATACTGTTTTTTTAAACCCAAAATTTAAGAGCTAGACTTTAGTCGTCTGTTTCTCTGTGGAGCTTCTCAATCCTCCAGGTCATTGTTGTCCCAAAGGTACTTTTTCAAAAAGGCAGCTGGATTTAACTTGGTGCTTTCTTTGAAAACATTTCGCTTGTCATCCAAGAAGAACTTCAGAACTGAACTGAAGGAGCTTCTTGGAAGACAAGCGAAACGTTTTCAAAGAAAGCACCAAGAAACTCCAGTTGCCTTTTTGGGGGTGGGTGGGGTGGGGGAAACAACATTGGACAGCAGTCAGTTTAGTCTAGCATCCTATCCTCCCATTTTATATTACTGATCTTTTTATGTCTCCCTGAAAATTCTGCTTTTTTTCCCAGTGGGTAAGTGCCAGGGAGAAATTCCAACAGGCGGCTGACCTCATTGACGCCGAACAGCGCATGAAGAAGTCCATGTGGGGCCAGTTCTGGTCTGCTCACCAGAGATTCTTTAAATACCTCTGCATTGCATCCAAAGTCAAGAGAGTGGTGCAGCTGGCCCGGGAAGAGATCAAGAACGGCAAGGTAGGTTGGTAACCCACGACATGAGGGTCCTGGAATGACTGGGGAAGCAGCCTTCCTCCACGTTGAGAAGAGCTTCAAACCTCCCCCATGTGTTTTCCTTCCTACAGTGCGTGGTCATCGGGCTGCAGTCCACAGGAGAAGCCAGGACTTTGGAAGCTTTGGAAGAAGGTGGCGGGGAACTGAACGACTTTGTTTCCACAGCAAAGTAAGTATTGTGACCTCGGCTTCCTGAGTCATTAAAACACTTTTATTGCAACAAAAACCTCTTTTATTGCAACAGCTGTGAATTATGTTCATTCACAGCTGAGCCCCAATTAGTCGCAAAAAGTCCTATGGGAGAAGTCCTTCGGGATAATCACTCACCTTTATCTCCCTTGACACCCTGCCAAAGACCTACTTGGCAAAGCCCCACGGAGTCCAGAATCAAACAGAGATGCCGACTGGGAACTGAATTAACAATGTTGCTTTCCTGCAAAGGGCCCACGTGCCTTTGCTCCTCTTTTAAGCCTTATGGGAGGAGCCAATCATCTCCAGGCCTTACTCCCGAGTCGTCCCTTTTGCTTTAACTGTTCTTGCCTTCTGGCAGCTCTGCGCATGCGTGCACTGGGCACAGGCTCCCCCTGTTCCTCTGCCTCGCTGAGGTCCGACTCTGGAGGCTCTGGAGTCCGTGCATAACTCCCAGATGGCTGTTTCGTGCCACAGCCCCTCAATTCTGGCTACGCTAGGTGATGCTCTTGGGCTAGTGTTAAAACACCACTGCTGTTTTTCTCTCTCCAAACTTTACAGGGGGGTGTTTCAATCCCTCATTGAGAAACATTTCCCAGCTCCCGATCGGAAGAAACTTTTCAGTTTGCTGGGAATCGACCTGTCTCTCCAGAGTAACCACAGCTCTCCCCGGGACAGTCCTTGCAAGGAGGATAAAGTAAAGAAACGTAAAGGTAAGACTGAGCCCATTTCATAGCTATTTTTATTTGGACCCCCGGGTGCTATTTTATATAGATGTGCTAGGCCCATTTAGGAAAGCTAGAGGAGGAGAAGGGAGCTGATAAAGTTTGTGAATTGAGAAATATTGCTGATTAGTCGCTTTTCTTTTTTGGCTAACCAACCCCCCAAGAATCGAGGTGCCCCTTTCTCTAATGTCCTTTCTTAATTTTTGCTTAATGGAAAAAACCAAAAAGGGGAAGAAATGACGAGGGAGGTCAAGAAAGCCCGTAAGACCGGCGGCCTGGCCGGGAGCAGTTCTGACGAAAGCTTCAGTGAATCGGAGGCCTCGGAGAACGAGGAGAGCGACAACGAGAGTTCTCGCTTTTTAAGTTCCGGAGACGACGACGACTTCAACCCTTTTAGAGACGAATCTAGTGAAGATGATGAGGATGGTGAGACGATTTGGGTCTTTCTCATTTTTACGACTTTAGAGTGGGGTGTGATTTTGGGATAAAGCTGGTGAGATTTTGCTTGCCCATTTTGTGTCCTTCCCTCCCCCCTTTCTTCTCAGACCCTTGGTTGATCCGGAAAGAACATAAGAAAAATAAAGAGAAGAAAAAGAAGAAGAGCATAGACCCCGATTCCATTCAGAGTGCCTTACTAGCATCTGGCCTCGGATCCAAGAGGCCAAGTTCTCTCTCCTCCACAGTCGTAACCCCTTCTACAAATGTCTCTGGTAAGTCACCCAAGAGGCCTTCTCATCTGTTTTGGCTGTCAGAAAGTTTCTGCCCGGCGTAGAAGCATCAGTTGTAAAGTTCTTCAAACAAAAATCAGAAGAACGGTATTTTTCGGAGCATAAGACGCCCCGGAGTATAAGATGCGACTTAGTTTTTGGGGAGGAAAATAAGAAAAAAGCTGATTGGTGGATCGGCCTGGCGGAATACCCCCAATCAGCTGATCCCAAAGGTGAATTTTAGCAACAGGTTTGTTGGTTGTGAGCTCTGTGCCTTCCTTTTTTTTCCTGCTTCTGAAACTTCTGAAACTCCGTCTCAGAAAAAACTTTTTTTCTGCCTCTGAACGCTTCCGAAACAGCTTCAAGGGAAAAAAAAAACTTTTTCCAAAGCTCTGTTTGGAGGCTTTTTTTCTGAAGTTCTTTCAGAGGCTTCTTTCAGCCTCTGAAATCTCCGTTTGCGAGGCTGGGCAGGGCTACATTCAGAGTATAAGACCCACCCAGAATTTCACCCTCTTTTTTGGGTGAAAAAGGTGCGTCTTATACTCCGAAAAATAGGGGTAATCTGCCTGCCCTTTTTCCAACTGGCCAATTTTATTGAAAGCCTTCTATACTCTTCATAAAATTAGTTGCAAAAAAATGGTATCAAACCTTTCCTGAATTTAGGATTCCATGGATTAATCTGGCTCTCCTTCTAAGAGTCTTTTTTAAAAAAAATCCCTCCCTCTGTTTTTCCCTCCTGTTTTGGCACTTCACAGCACCCAGTAACACAAACACCAGCTACGTGACGAGTCAGGATGCCGTGGAAAGAGCCCAGCAGATGAAGAAAGAATTGCTGGATAAACTGGAAAAGCTTTCCGAAGATCTCCCTCCTAACACACTGGATGAACTCATCGATGAACTGGGAGGCCCCGAGAATGTGGCCGAGGTAGGTGGCTTGGATGATCCGGGAAGGAAAGCTTTTAGCTAAAACTCTTACAAGGAGGGAGCCTTTCCTTGTATAAGGAGTTGTAAGAATAAGGGTTGTGACACAAGAGGCCTTGCATTAAAAATAGACAACTTATCACTGTCAGTGTTCTGACCCAGCTCCCCAAACTCCTCTGAAATGAACTCAAAAATTCTTTTATTAAAAGCGCCAGCAGCCCCGGCAAAAAGTTTCTCTCTCACCGCAGGCTAACAGGTTCGGTTGGCCAGGAGATGAATAGTTGTCTGCCGCATCTATTCATCCCCGCCCCCTGCCTTTCATCCCCAGAGCTAGGGTGGGGCTTCACTAGCAGCGGTGGCTTTCTGTCCCAAGGACCGGCCCATAGATTTCCACTGCTCTCCTCTCCTCTCCCTTCTGCACATCCACGCGTCAGGCACTGTTCCTCCTCTTCCTCATCAGCCACCTCCAGACCTGGGGGCTGTTGACTCTCCATCTGAGGGCTGATGGATGGCCCAGGCTCCTCCTCCGACTCTTATCTCTGCCAGCTCCATTCCCTCTTCCCCCTCCGAGCTCTCAGGTTGCCTTGATGCTGATCCTGACTCTCACCCCTCCTCCTCCTCCTCTGATTCAGCTGTTGGAGGGGCCGGCGGCCAACAGGCCACAATAGTCAGGCTGGCAAGATGCAATGCGAAGCTAGCAGAATGGCAGCCACGACAGATTCACTTAATTGTGGCAAGCTAGATCATAAAATAGGGCAACGCCTATTTTGTTTAGCAGCAGAAAATTTGGGCTCAATGGTGGTTGCAAGTCAAGGACTACCTGTATGTCCCCAGTAAATTTCTCCTCGGCATAGCCTTGAAGAATATTTGACAGGTTTTTAGAGTTATTTCACGGGCCTCAACGCTTGACGCGGCCTGCTAACGCGACTCTTTGTTGTGAAGATGACAGGTCGTAAAGGAAGGGTCGTGAGCAACGACGATGGCAGCATCTCCTACGAGTCAAGATCTGAACTTGATGTCCCTGTGGAAATCCTAAATATCACCGAGAAGCAGAGATTCATGGATGGAGATAAGGTACCTTTCGCTCCCTTCAGTGTCGAAATATTTACATTTTCAGCAAGTTAAAAACCAACAACGTTGGTGCTCTGGACTGTACATTTCTTTCAAAACGACACTGTCCAAATACAACTGTCCTTTTCGTTTTTGAAAGTTGAAACTGTTCACGTAATAATGCCATAAGTCAACCCTTGCTTGGAATTAGTTTGTGTCAAGGCAGCTGTGCTTTGGCAAGGAGGTTTGGCTTGCACTTCGGCGAGAAAAGTGTGATCAGTGCAAGCTGTTGATCTTGGGAACATCCTCTGCCACGGGTGATTTTCCTCCTCAGGAAAAGTGACACCGATAAAACATTTGCGAGAGACATTTCTTAGCTAAGTTGGGGGGGGGGGGGGGGAATCTAAAAAAGGTGATACACTTTTCAAGTACATCGCATTATGTTTTCATGACCCAAGGTTTGCATTTATACATCTCACTTTCTTCACCTTCGCCGCCTTCTGCCTTTTAGAACATCGCCATCATCTCCGAAGCCGCCAGCTCAGGCATATCTTTGCAGGCAGATCGAAGGGCCAAAAATCAGAGAAGGAGGGTACATATGACCCTGGAGTTGCCGTGGAGTGCCGATCGGGCAATTCAGCAGTTTGGTGAGTCGCTTGAGATTGGCTGAATGTGGAAACGGGGCCTCTAGCACTGAGCTTCAGTGTAGTGTAATTCTACCACAAGGGCCTCCATAAAACATCTCTATAGACTTTCAGATTGAAAGATGCTTTGATAGGAAAAAAAACTTGTGCTCTGTATCCAACATTAATAGATGTTATTTGGGTGGCAAGATGACAAAACAGACTTTCCCAGATTTACTGATTGCTATACACAATCCTGTACGTATACTCAAAGTGGCTTGTCAGTTGATTGAAGAACCCAATTTTTAAGTTTGTATCACCTTTTATTGTATCGCAATAAAAGTTTCCAGCTGGAAATGTGAACAAGTTGAATCTTTCTACCATCCGCTGAACTTTATTCAGATATTGTCACAATTTTGTGAGGCTTTTCTTTTTGTTGCGTTCTAGCTTTTTTATAGAATGTAACATGTCCCAAGTAATTGAGAGTTGAGCTGTCTGTGTAAATTTATTCCAATAAAATTAGGCGCCTCCCCTTCACGTACGTGACTTTGGGGCCAGTGCAGTGTTGACACCCAGCAAACCAAATTTGCCTTTTTCTTAATCTCCAGGACGAACTCACCGGTCCAACCAAGTGACTGCCCCGGAGTATGTCTTCCTAATTTCTGAATTGGCAGGAGAACAAAGATTCGCCTCGATTGTTGCCAAACGGCTGGAGAGCTTGGTAAGACGTTTGCCGAGAGTTGCTCCCGGTGAATCGTTGATTACATCCATCCCAATTTTGACAAAAGGCTATCCCTATTATTTTAAAAAAGGCAGCAAACTTCTGTCTCTTGGTTTGTAAATCATCTTTTTTTTTTTTTTTAAACAGGGAGCTCTCACCCACGGAGATAGAAGAGCAACAGAAACTAGAGATTTGAGTAGATTCAACTTTGACAACAAGGTAAAAATTGCAGTCCTTTCCTACTTTTTGATTTGGTGCCGTTTTTAACTCGTTTTCCTTTCTCCTTTTAAATAGTGCAGTGCATATCCATAGATATATTTGCGACGCTGAGCTTGTCGATCGAAAGGTCGGCAGTTCAGCGGTTCGAATCCCTAGTGCCCTAGTAACAGAGTGAGCTCCCGTGACTTCTCCCAGCTTCTGCCAACCTAGCAGTTTGAAAGCACGTTAAAAAAAATGCAAGTAGAAAAATAGGGACCACCTTTGGTAGGAAGGGAACAGCGTCCCATGCGCCTTTGGCGTTGAGTCATGCCGGCAACATGACCACGGAGATGTCTTCGGACAGCGCTGGCTCTTCGGCTCTGAAACAGAGATGAGCACCGCCCCCTAGAGTCAGGAATTACTAGCACAAATGTGCGAGGGGAACCTTTATACAGTATGAAAAGGTGGGATATTACAATAGTAATACAATACATGAATGTGCATAAACTTTAATATTCTGTATTGCAAAGACAATAGTTGTTGTTTTTTCTTCCTCTGAAATTAGTACGGCCGAAATGCATTGGAAATAGTCATGAAGTCCATCGTGAATTTGGATTCCCCGTTGGTGTCTCCGCCAGCAGATTATCCAGGAGAGTTTTTTAAAGGTATGTTTTGTGTTTATACTTATCTTCAAAAAGTGCAGCTAAATTCCTTTAGCAGTTTCTAGGATGATTGTAGATTCTTATTTTCAGCCAAGCAAACATTCATTTCTGATCATGGCATTCCAGCCATGATCCCCATTTGGGGTTCTGATTTATACACCTACTCATGCAGTCAATGGCTGTCTTGTAACGCTGAGTTTAACCTCTCTCGTTTCCTCCCAGATGTTCGACAAGGTTTGATAGGTGTCGGCCTAATCAATGTCGAAGATCGGTCTGGAATTCTTACTCTTGATAAAGGTATTTCTTTTGCCATGCTTGGCAACTTCTTTCTGGAAGTATCTCTTTGTTAATGATGCATAGCTGAGCTTTGGGGTTATTTTCCTCTTGCTCAGCATGGAGGGCTGGGAACAGACCCCGCCTGTTTTCTCACCAACGTCACCTCATTTCCCTTCTTTTTTAGATTATAACAATATTGGGAAATTCCTGAACCGGATTTTAGGCATGGAAGTCCACCAACAGAATGCTCTATTCCAGTATTTCTCAGATACGCTAAACGCAGTCATCCACAACGCAAAGAAGAACGGGAGATACGACATGGGCATATTAGGTGAGGAGGCATTTCCAGGTTGGGCTGTACAGCTAGTCCTTGATTTACGGCCACAAAGGAGCCCAAAATTTCTGTGGCTAAGTGAGACAGTTGCTAAGTGAACACTTAAGTGAGATAGTTGCCAATTGATTCATTTTTATGACGGTTGCAGAGTCCCGCGGTTACGTGATCCCCTTTTGCGACCAGCAAACTCAAAGGGAAAACCAGGTTCACTTAACAACCATGTGTGACTCACTTAACAACCACAGGGATTGACTTAACAACCGTGGCAAGAAAGGTCGTAAAATGGGGGCAAAACTCACTTAACAACTATCTCCTTTAGCAACAGAAATTTTGGGCTTCCATTGTGGTCATACGTCAAGGAATACCTTATATGTGTGTCCTTTTCTGATCTCATTCTTTCTTGTGATTTGTTTGTTTTTCTAGATTTGGGATCGGGAGATGAAAAAGTGAGGAAAGCAGATGCTAAAAAATTTCTAACCCCAGGCTATTCTACCTCCGGGCACGTCGAACTGTACACTGTAAGTTCTTGGATGGTCAGGTCAAGTTGGGTCTGAAATTCTGAAATACGCGACCCCATCTGCCTTTCTTCAGAAGAACTTGGCCATCGAGCATGCTTTCTATTCCTGTTTTCTAGATAAGCGTGGAGAGAGGCATGTCTTGGGAGGAAGCAACTAAGCTTTGGAGTGAACAGCGCGGGCCAGAGGACGGGTTTTATTTATCGCTTCAGGTGAGGCTCCGGTTTGAAAGTCTGGCTTAACTTTTTCATGGGGCCAGAACTTTGAAAGCGTTGCTCAGAAACTTATTACAGATACCGTGTTTCCCCGAAAATAAGTCCTAGCATGATTTTTCAGGACGCTCGTAATATAAATCCTGCTCCCAAAATAAGTCCCGGTTAAGATTGTCAGCCAGATGGATGCATTTAGTACTGTATTTCCCCCCCAAAATAATACCTAACCAGAAAATAAGCCCTAATGCGTCTTTTGGAGCAAAAACTAATATAAGACTCGGTCTTATTTTCGCGGAAACATAGTAGTCCTCGACTTAAAGGCCACAGTGGACCAGCCCAACATTTCTGTTGCTAAGTGAAACATTTGTTAAGTGACTTTTGCCCCATTTTACGTCCTTTTGTACCAGGGTTGCTTAGTGAATCCCTGCGGTTGTTAAATTAGTAACACAATGGTTAAGTAAGTCTGGCTTCCCCACAGACTTGGCTTGTCAGTAGGATGCAGCCGTCATAAATGCGAACCAGTTGCCAAGCATCCAGATTTTGAGGACCTCACCGCAGGGATGCTGCAACGGTCACAAGTCATTTTTTCCCCAGTTCCGTTATAACTTGGAATGGTCATTAAATGAACTGTTGTAAGTTGTGTTGGAAATGAGGATTTCGGCTAAGGCTTCCTTGGGAAGTTTGGCTTAAGCAATATTTTTCAACCTTGTCAGCTTGACGATGTATAGGTATTCAATTCCCAGAATTCCCCGGCCAACAAAACGTATCCAGGTTTCCGATTCTAAAATTGGCCTTTTTAGCTGAGTTTCGGTAGCGAACAGCCACACATAAAATTTTGTACAAAAAAGGAATTAGATTTTTGTACTCGGTCCAGGTTTATTAAATGGGTAATTTAGGAGTAATCTTAACACTATATTCTGGGAGGTACAAATGGAATTTGTCTTTCTATTTTCATTTCTCTCTCTCCCCCCTTTGCCTGTTTTCCCCCCCCAGATACGAAATAGTAAGAAAACTGCCATCCTCATGAAAGAGGTGAACCCCAAAAAGAAGCTTTTCCTGGTTTACAGGCCAAATACCGGAAAACAATTGAAACTGGAAACCTACTCTGAAATAAAGAAAAAATATAAAAAAGTGAGCCGTCTTTATAAAAGTTACCTTTTTAATCATACACGTGCGTAACTTTTGCTTGATTGCAGATTTAATTTTGCGTCTTTAAAAGGCTGAGAAACCTCATTCGTTGCTTCCGAATGGGTTTCCAGCCAGATCTGACTTATTAATTATGCTGTGCATAATTCTAGGTATCCTCTGATGATGCTGTGGCTCATTGGGTAGAACAGTACACCTCATCGGCAGACACATGCACACATGCTTACTGGTAAGTTCTTTTTTTGGGGGGGTGAGGGTGGGGGGGTCTTCAAAACAGTGGGACTGCTCTCAAAAAAAAATGGATTTCAGTGGGACTTCCCAATCAACCCAAAAATACCCAGCTGGAAAGGTTGAACTCAGGATTTGAACTGCTCTCTGAGCTTGGTGGTTTTCTTGCAGATGTTTCACGACCCAACTAGATCACATCATCAGTGCTAGAAGGGAGAGAGGGGTTTGCAGAGTGAAGGAGGAGAGGGATTGTCTGGTCCTTGGTGCTCTCCGAGCTTGGTGGTTTTCTTGCAGGCGTTTCACGACCCATCTAGAGAACATCATCAGTGCTGGAAGGAAGGAAGGGTTTGCTCTCTGTTTTATATACAAGTGGCTTGCCCTATCGGTGTTGGTGGGAGTGTTCTTGCTTATTCCTTGATTAGCCTGTTGCTGACTGAGTGGGGTAGTTCCTTGATTGGGATATAAACAGAGAGCAACTTCTAGCACTGATGATGTTACCTACGTGGGTAATGAAATGTCTGCAGGAAAACAAGCAATCTCAGAGAGCACCAAGGCCCCACAGTCCTCCTCTTCCCCTTCTCTCCACAAACCCTACTCCCTTCTATCATTGATGATGTTACCTAGCTGGGTAATGAAATGTCTGAAAGAAAACAACCAAGCCTTCAGAGAACCCCAAGGACCACACGGAAGGAGTAACTTTGTGGCCCTTGTTTTCTCCTCGTTCGACTTGAGGATTTACACTTTGCTGGACTTCATCATTTTGCTGTTGTGATTCTATAGGATTCTTTTTTTAAAATATATATCTGGTAAACTTTGAAAAGTACACTCCAAAATTATTCATCATTTTATTCAGGAGCTTTGATTATGTGCAGGAAACAAAACTCCATATTCAGTTCTTGGTTTGTTTGGTTTTTTTTTAAAAAAAATTGAGCATTGAGCACCTTCCTTTCCTCTTTTCCAGGAGAGGCAACTGCAAAAAGGCCGGTCTGGGCCTGGTTTGTGAAGTCGGCTTGCGCTGCCGGACCTATTACGTCCTCTGCGGTTCTGTCTTGAGCGTTTGGACGAAAGTGGAAGGGGTCCTTGCCTCCGTGAGCGGCACAAACGTCAAAATGCAGATTGTTCGCCTGCGGACCGAGGATGGCCAGAGAATTGTAGGCAAGTAATGGCAGGGAAAGCCAAAATCCCTTTGTCTGCCCAAACATCTCTCTGCTTAATCGGCCCTCCCAGTCCTAACAAATTGGAAGCAAACAAGCACAATACAAAGTATTTTATCTATTTATTTTTCCCTTCAGAGAAACTATGAAGCAGTTGTTTTTAAAAGCTCAACAACTTTTAAGACGTATAAACTTCAACTCCCAGAATTCCCCAGCCAGTTTGGGTGGACTTCAACCCCCTCCCCCCCCAGCAGTGGGAGTTGCTGACTGAGGAATTCTGGGCGTTGGAAGTCCCACCCATTAATAAAAACACCCCTCCTAGAAAGCCTAAGCCATGGTTATACGAGCCGTAGTGGCGCAGTGGTTAGAGTGCAGGCTATTTCTGCCCCCTGCCGGCTGCCTGCCATTTGGGCAGTTCAAATCTCACCAGGCTCAGGGTGGACTCAGCCTTCTGTCCTTCCGAGGTCGGTAAAATGAGGACCCAGATTGTTGGGGGGCAAGAGGCTGACTCTGTAAACTGCTTAGAGAGGGCTGTAAAAGCAATGTGAAGCAGTATATAAGTGCTATTGCCATTACTATTGCCCTTCCCTTCCCTTCCCTTCCCTTCCTTTCCCTTCCCTTGCAATGGTTAGAATGCAATATTGCACGCTAACTCTGGCCAGGAGTTCAATCCTGACCGGCTCAAGGTTGACTCAGCCTTCCGTCCTTCCAAGATGGGTAAAATGAGGACCCAGATTTTTTTTTAAAATTTGATTTATATGCTGCCCTTCTCCGGAGACTCAGGGCGGCTTACAATGCGTTAAGCAATAGCCTTCATACTTTTTGTATATTTATACAAAAGTCAGTTTATTGCCCCCACAATCTGGGTCCTCATTTTACCCACCTGGATGGAAGGCTGAGTCAACCTTGAACCTGGTGAGATTAGAACTCGCAGTAATTGCAGGCAGCTGAATGTTAATCACACTGCTTTAGTCTGCTGCGCCACCAGGCTCTTGTAAGATTGTTGGGGGCAAAAGGCTGACTCTCTAAACCGCTTAGAGAGGGCTGCAAAAGCACTGTGAAGCGGTCTGTAAGTCTGAAGTGCTATTGCTAAGATCCTAAGCGACGGGAGACAGACCGGGACTCCGCAAGCTTAACCAAACAAATGTTGGTTTGTGAAGCAAAGCAGAGCTTCCCCATCTCAGCTCCTTTGACCTCACCGGCCCTTTCACTGTGTTGCAGGCTTGATCATTCCAGCAAACTGCGTGTCTCCCCTCGTCAACCTCCTTTCGACTTCCGATCAGTCGCAACAGCTGGCCGTCCAGCAGCAACAGATTTGGCAACAGCACCATCCGCAGAGCATCGCCCACTTCAACAACGCATGAGACACGAGACCCCCCCCTCCCGTGGTATTTTCGGCTCGACCGCCCCTAAGCGTTGCGCTTTCGATTTTTATTTCTTTTTGGGGGGCTCCTCCTCCTCCTCCTCCTCCCCCCCGTTGTTTTGTTTTTATTTTATTCCTCCCCCCCTTTTTCTTGGTTTGAACGATCAGGGACAACAGATTCCAAAGAAAATTAAGCTTTCAGTTCCGTCATGCTGACTTGACTTTACAACTCCGCGGAAGGGAAGAGGAGGCACAGAAGAGAGACCAAGACCGAAAGCTCAGCTTTGCTTTACATCATCGGTCACGTCATCGTCATCATCATCATCTTTGCTTTGTTTTTTTTTAAAAAAAATTCTCCAGGCTTTTGTAGCCCTGCTTTAGGTACACACATCTACACACATTCTTCTACTTAAGCGACAACCGCACCCCGTCCGTTTGGAAGACTTTTCCCTGAACCTGCTTGTTCCCTTCCTTCCATTTTACTCATTTGACGCTCAGGGTTGAACATCGGGGTCATGCTGCGGGAGACGTCCTACTTGGAAACTGTATATATATGTATGTGTAGATATATATATATATATATATAAATAGTGGCCGCCACAGAGGTCCCAAATTATATTAAAAAGTACATTTTATTTAAAGAAGCAGCATGAAAGCCTAGATGTTCGCAACCTGTTTTTTTTTTTTTTTTTTTAAGGCAGTGTCAACTTTGGGGGCTGCCCATCATGTCTCGGTGTACGGAAAGCCAGCGGGGAGCGAGAAAAAGGGACGGTCTCATCCTTAGAATTGCATTTCAATGTTTTTTTTTCCCCCCTTTCTTCCCCCCACCCCCCCACCCCCCAAACTTTCAAAAGGTGTCTGCCCCAGTGATTGTATTTTTTTCTGGATTTCTTCTACAGGTTTTATATATATATTTGAATCTTCCCTGGATATATTTTTTTTCCCTCCCTCCTCCCGCATTCCTTTCTTCTCCTTTTTTGGGCTTTGCGTATCCGTGTGCTTGTACAATGAAACCATCTTAAGTTTTTTTTTTTTTAAAAAGAAGTTCCTTTTTTTAAAAAAGAAAATATAGGTTAATGGTATTCCTAATGGCCCTCCCTTTCTCTGTCCAAAGTTTCCTTTATTTTTTCAGGAAACTAAAGTGCACAATTTTAATTTTTTTTTCCAATTCCCACCGCAATCCCCTTTTTACTTTTTTTTTTTTTAAGTTGGTTTCTGTTGTTGTTAAATACACTTTACTTGAGCTGTAGACTAGATGGGGTGGAGGCAGCCCAATACGAGAGTCCCGGCTTCTGTGCTGGGTGGTTTTTCTTTTTATAATTTTTCCTTTTTTTGTTTTTTTCTGTTGCCCCCATAACTTAAATACTTCCTGTTTTATGTCTGTAAGACATTGTAGAGTTTATCCTGGAACTGTTTAAAAACTTGTATATGTACAAAATGTGAATAGTCACTTATCTAAGAATATGGGTAAGTTTTTTTTTTCCTCGTTTTGTTTTGCCTATAATAGTAGATGTTTATAAGTGAAAGGACAATGTTTGTCATATTTCTTGCTTGCACAGGTTGCACTATGAAACATTTTGAGATTGTATAAACCTGTTCACCCTGCCCTGCGAGGTATGCCGAGATCTTGCAGGGATCAAATTAAAAAGAAAGGGGAAAAAAAAAAGAGAGAGAGAGAGAGAGAAAATACTACTGTTCTAATCAGCTTCGGAGTCCTGTGTCTGGTTGATGGTGACCCTGTGGGATCTCCGTATTGTAAGAATCCGCCGAGCCGCGGTTTTTGCCCTTCCCCGAGGAGGAGGGTCCCCGTTGAGACTCTGCATGATCCATCTACCATTCTTGCCTTCGGCCCCCTCCTCCCCAATTTGTCTCGGAGATGCCACCCGCTGTTCCTGCTCTGCTCTGCTTGCCTATTGCCAGCCATGAGCGATGTTTAGGATCCTGTTCCTCGTATCCAAAGGGGGAAAAAAAGGGTTTCGGGGGCACCCTCGAAGGCTCGAGTGAGGATTTAACATTTTCATACATTCGGGGAAGCCTCTCGGCCTCGTTCAGCTCTGCGAGTGAATTTACTTGCTCCGTTTTGAATGCAGAGGCCTTCGCTTCTTTTCCTTTTATTTATACACGGCCCTTCAACATTCTCCGGGCCGGCTTATGAAAAGCTTAACGTTAACAATAAAAAGAAAAGGAAAAAAAAATTGACATGGTCCAAGAACTGTGTGGCTTTTTCCCTTCCGAGTCCTATATTCTCCTAAAGGACTACTACTAGACACGGGCACTTCCAACTCCCAGAATTTCCCCAGCCATCCATCTTTCCTTATTTATTTATTTATTGGTTCGATTTATCTGCCGCCCTTCTCCGGAGATTCGGGGCGGCTTACAATGCCTTCATACTTTTGTATATACCCGCTTAGTAGGGCTTTCGACCCCCCCTAAGAGGTGTTCTTTTTTATATATATACAAAGTCAGCTTATTGCCCCCACAATCCGGGTCCTCATTTTACCTCCCTCGGAAGGATGGAAGGCTGAGTCAACCTTGAGCCTGGTGAGATTTGAACTCGCAGCAATTGCAGGCATCTAAGTGCTACTTAACAGCGCTTTAGTCCGTTGCTCCACCAAGGCTCTCTTGCTTCAAACCTCCCCCTGGGATTCACACGTTGCAGGGAACTTGGGGGTCTTTGCTTGGATGTGGGGGTGAAGGGAGATGCTGGCCAAACCCCAACACACTGGGGGTCCCCAGGTTGGAGAAGGGAGCTTCTCTACGTCGACTGCTCCCCTGGGAATCAAAGGCCCAGGTAGGTCTCGGGCGCATTTCCTAGGAGCTGGCCTGGTGTTTGTTCTGTTTTTGTAGTCCCAGGGGCAGAGGTGAGCATCCTCTCCCAAAGGTATGCCAGAGGTGTGAAGGGTTTTGAAGGCCAGATGGTTGAGTTCAAGGCTGAAGAACATCAACGTGACTTTATACCTGGATGGGCCTCTCTTGCAGGACCCACAAAGCCAAGTTTGGATATTGTTAATGGCACAGAACCACGTGTGAATCCAAGCACTGGTTGAACCCTCAACTCCTCCTGAATAGGCCGGATGTCACATAAGAAGCAACGGCCACACCTCGAAATAGGTCGGACCCCCTTAAGTTGCCAGCAACCCGATAGATTAACTCTAGGAAATCCATTTTCGATGCAAAACCTGGCCATAAAA
>WNWU01000081.1:317139-332961 GCA_012654045.1 Ptyas mucosa
CTTCTCCTTCTCCTTCTCCTCCTCCTCATTCTTTTATTCATTAAACCTGAAACTCAGTCAACATTTAAAAATGCATCACAAATACCATTGACTGGTTCTAATGGTTGATACGGGTTGCTGCCTAGGTATCAATCAAGTCTCTTCTTAAAATATATGATATTCCGAGTAGCACAGCTTTTTGCAGTTCCTCTGCTGTTGGTGTTATTATTATTATTATTATTGATTTAATCTTCCGTTCGATTCACAGTCTGGGACTCAGACACAGTCTGGGACCGGTAAAAACAATTCAAGTCGTAACCAAGGATCTATGATTATGATTACTTGTATTCTTACTTTTATTTCTAAAGGCATGTTGTCTCTTCCGTAGGGTGTTTTTCAGGGGGTGGGAAGAGGGATATTGAGCGTGTCGTGTCCCGTCCCCCCCCCATCTCCATCGTAGCTTCTCTGCCTGCTTTGTGAACGGGGCACACTCCGGCACCCTGGCTCAAGGCCAGCCGGGCAGACAAAGGAGACTGAAGCTGAATACACTCAATGTTTGAGCTGGCATCGCCTGTCCCTGCGGCCAGGTGCCAGGCAGGCGGCTCTGGCACGATGGGCTTTGTATTCCCCTACTTCTCCGGAGTTCTCAGGTTGGGCTGGGCTAAGCTAGTTCTGGGTCCCCTTGAACGGAACCTATCCAGATGGGGAAGAGATCCCTGCAAACAAATCGGTCGATCCATTGCCCCGAACTTCTTTGCGATGCTTCCCCCACCCTCCTTCCAGCGTCCGGGCTCGGCTAAATGAGCTCTGGATGCCCTTTGACGAAGGTTTCCCGTTTCCAAGCCAGCCTGGCATTGTGTGGCTTTCCTTCCACCACCCACCCTCACCCTCCAGCTGGGTGAAGCTGGCACGGCTGCAAAAGGCGGCCATCTGCATTGCGTTTGGGGGGGGGGGGGCGGTGGCGCAGCCAAGTCCGAGCCCCCCCCCTCTCCTTTTGTTCCTGGGGGTCTGCTGCCGGCAGAGGAGGCTCTGGCTGCCGGAGGCTATGTCCTACTACGTGTTTGAGGGCCAAGGAGCAGGTAAAAGGATCACCGGATCGTCGGTTTGGGGGCGGTTGGAGAAGAGGGGTGGTAGTGGCACAGCCTCGAGATAATGGAGCCTGCCTCTAGGGCGAGATGGGGCTGGTGGAGAGCTGGAGAAGGCAGGCAGGCGAAGCTGGGCTTCGGAGTGGACCCATAATCCCCAACCTTTCCAGTGGCAAGCCCCCTCCCCCACATTTATCACCAGCGTTGGCTTGCCAGCCATGCCAGAAATGGGGAAGGGGTGTCGCCAATTGGGAGAGAGAGACCCGTTTTTTTTATGGCCAAAGTGCCTGATTTCACGTTCCCCCCCCTTCCCCCTATATTTGTGTACCACCACAAAACAGCCGCTTCGCACATGCTGTAAATCACCCTTTGATCGGCTTTACAGAGTAAGTCGATGCCTTTGGTGGCCAACTTTAATGGAAATATATCCTGGTGGACACCCACCCGCCAAAAGAAAGAAAATGTATATATTTGCTGCCATGCTGGACTCTGATATCCTCCTGCGCTCGAATGAGTTCCATTGCCTGTTTGACAGACATATTTTTTCCCCCCTGAGCCCGGGGAGTCTAAATTAAATCATTTTGAAGCCCGATCCCGTTATCCGTTTGCGTAAGGGGTTTTTATTTAGGATTTCTGGGGCTGCCCGCCTCGTAGCAGTGACTCCGAGCTCGCAAATCATGCCGGCGTTACAAGAAGAAAAATCGCCAATTTTTAATATTTCACAGCTAGGGAGAAGAAGGAAAGTTCACGCGAAGGGGGAAAAGTTTTCTTTTCTGAGACAGAAAAGGACCGTTCTTGAAGCGTTCGCATTGATTTCCGAGTTAAGCCTGCAATTCCTGTGTTGCTATTCAGCATGAGATAACGCTGTTAAACAACAGAGCGATGGATAATGCATTTTTGTCTGATATTTATCTCTTAATTCTTTGGGGGATCCAGTCTTAACCCGTTGCGTTTATTTCTCTCTCCAAAGCTCATTCTCCTTCTACCAGTATGGCCGGCTCGGGTCAATACCGACACCTGATTAATGACTACGGACCTCCGTCTCTCGGCTACACTCAAGGAGGGCAGGTAAAAATAAAATTGATTTTTCCGTTTTAGCTTGATGGACGCAGGGGACCGTTCAGTCCACTTGGTCAATCCTGCTTTTCGGGTCATGCAGAGGGTTGAGAACAGCTAGAACAAAAGGGACGACTCGGGAATAGGGCTCGGAGATCATTTGCCCCTCCCATAAGACTTAAAAGCAGAGCCCCATTCTGTAGACCTGTCTTGACACTGTTGTTAAGTGAATCACTGCAGTTGTTAAGTTAGTAACGTGCCTTGTTAAGTGAATCTGGCTTCCCCATGGACGTGGCTTGTCAGACTGCCGTAAGAGGGGAATCAAGTGATCCCTCCGGGACACTGCATCCGTCGTAAGTACGAGTCGGTTGCCATGCATCTGAATTTGGATCCCGTGACCCTGGGAATGTTGCAACGGTCGTTAAGTATGAAAAGCGGTCCTTTTTTTTCCAGGGCCGTTGTAACTTCGGTCACAAACGAAAGGTGGTTAAGATGGCGACTAATTATTGTTCTGCTCCTTTGTTAACCCTCAGTTTTTGAATTTATTTGTGACTTAATTCGAGGTTTGGTTTTTTCACGCGGTCCTTTTCTTCCTGCAGGGCAGCGGCAGCAACCAAGTCCCTCAGAGCAAATACGCAGAACTCCTGACCATCATCGAAGAATTAGGAAAAGAAATCCGACCGACGTACGCCGGGAGCAAAAGTGCCATGGAAAGGCTAAAACGAGGTAAATTTTAGGTCCGATCTTTTAAATCGCTGACGTTTCTAGTCCTCAGGATTTATACCGCCGTTGAAGCAGGCTTTATCCTCTCCCGGTTCTGAGTTTGTGACAATGGAAAGAGGCCAGCTTACTATTTGGAAGCAGATCGGCGGGAATTAACCAACCGAGTAGTTTCGGCCTTGTTCCTTTTCATCAGTTTGAACTCCGTTGCCGTGGCGACAAGCTTCAGGGTTCGCCCATCCTCGTGGGCTGGGATCGATTTAATCCAAACATCGTTTGGCTGCAACGCTGGCTGGGGAGTTCTGGGAGTTGAAGTCCGCCACGTTTAAAAGTTGCCAAGGTTTGAGACCCCTGCTCTAGAAATCACACCCAAACAGATTCAGGAAAGAAAAACAGCATTGTCTACCGTATTTTACACAAATAAAAGAGATTTATTCCAAAAGTGGAGACTCAGATAGTCCTCGACTTATGGCTGCCATTGAGCCTGACATCTCTATCATTAAGTGAGCTTTGCCCCCCTTTTGCCCCCTTCCTTGCCTCTGTTATTAAGTGAAGCTCGGCAGTGTATAAGTTACTGTGTTTCCCCAAAAATAAGCCCTCCCCAAAAATATTTAAACCCACGAGCAGCTGGTCCCCGCCATTTCCTCTGGTTGGGGTTAGGGAGACAGAGATAGAAATCAGGTAAGACGGCAAGAGAAGCCCCGCATCGTTCCACGCACCCCCAAATAATAAGACCTCCCCGAAAATAAGGCCAAGCACTTATTTCAGGGTTCAAAAAAAAAAGAAGACAGGGTCTTATTTTCAGGGAAACACGGTAGTAACCGGAATTCCTTGTTAAATGAATCTGGCTTCCCCATCAACGTTGCTTGTGAGGAAGTCACAAAAAGGGATCGTACAATCCTGGGACACAGCAAACGGTCGTAAGTATGAATCAGTTGGCAAGCATCTGAATTTTAATAGCGTGACCCACGGGGATGCTGTGGAGGTCGTAAGCGTGGGAAACGGTCGCACATCACTTTTTTTTCGGGGCCGTCGTAACTCTGAACTGTCATATTAAGTCGAGGATTCCTGCAAAGGCCCAAATGAACTTTGCAGATAAATACGGGACATTAAAATATGATTTGCTTTGGGATTTTGGCTCTTTTGCGATGTTATTTCCCCAGTCAGCAGTTAAGTTAATCGCTCACCTCGGGGAGACAAAAAAGCATCTTTAACAACAACAAAAAACCCTCAATTTTATTTATTTTTCCAGGTATCATTCACGCCAGAGGCCTGGTCCGAGAATGTTTAGCAGAGACGGAGAGAAATGCAAGATCTTAAGATCCCTTCGGCCCCTGCCTCCCAAGAGACCCCCTTCCCCGTTCCTCTGGAAAAAATGCAGACCAACCTTTCCAAACTGACAATACTGCACAGCTTCTTTCTAGTTTGGGATGAGAGTTCCCTTTTTCGAGAACGGAAGATTTCTGGAGCCCCGTTGAATTCCTGCTCCCATTCAAGGCGTTTCTTATCTCGCAAACTTACTTTTGACTCTTATTGTTTCTGCAAGGCACCATCCCGGATCGATCCATTAAAAAAAAAAAAAAAAGAAAAACCTCACCCCTTGGAAGAATGGAAATTGTCCAGAGGGCTGTTTTTTGTTCTTTTCCCATCCAAAGTCTGCTCAACAAGCTTTGCTTCTTTCCCATTTATTTTGCCATCTGCGCCCAACCATCCCCTCTCAAACTTTCGGGAATCGCTTTCCAGACTCGCAATCCTCTTTAAGATCGTTTTCCGGTCTGCGTTCAGGGCCGGTTAAGGGAATCCCTTGCAGCTTTCCAGAGATCCCTCGGCTGAAATAAAGCTGGACAGGTTCCCCTCCCGGAAATCTCCCCCCTTGCGTTACTGGCGTTTTTCTATACAACGCATCAGTAGGTTTAGCGTCGGAGGACAACCGTACCGTTAACGTTGATGAGTTGTGGACGTCCGCAAAAAACACCAGAATCCTGCACAACGCACCCAGGTAAATACTTAGGATTTTGCAGGGTAAGCCTCTTTTTTGGGGGGAGAAAAATTGCCTTAATCACCCCAAATTAACTTGCTTCCCAGCCCAACCATTTCAGGAATTGTTTTTAAGCTGGAAGGATTCTAAAGTTGCCTGCCATCTGCCCTTCAAAGCGCCATGATCAATATTTTTTTGGCACGCAGACCATAAACAATCTCTTTTAAAACATCCCTTTCTTTGCATGAGTTTTCCACATCCATCCCCCCAAAACTGCACAATTTCCTCCCAAGCAGAAAACAGCCAATTTTCAGCCCCGTATTAACAATCCCCCCCCCCACATCCCCGGATTTAAATTGCAACTTTGCCTCTTTGTATGTATTTATTACTTGACGTAATAAAGCTTATTTTCAGTAATTCTTGTGATTAAATAGTGGTGAGCCGTTGGGAGGGGGTGTCAGGCGTGGACAAGTAATTAAAATTATTACAAGAGGACGAACGGAGGAAATGGAAACGATTAAGGAAAGGAAAGTCAGCGTACATTCAGAAGCGTTGATGGATTCCAGAAAAGGGATCCATCTTTTCCCTGATTGAACGACGCGATGCCAACGCTTTCTTCGTTGCTTCGATAACCAATTGAATGCGTCAACTCGACAACTGGATTTAACATTTCGCGGAGCGAAATGCAACTTTTTGCACATTACCAAATGACAGCAAACAAGCCTGTAGTTCGTTCTTTTAAAGTTCCGGAAAAGAATATGCAAGGAGAAGAAATAAATTACGTGACACCCCCCCCCCCAAAAAAAAGCTGCGATCTAGGCCCTGGGAAATGAGGGGGGGGGGTTTGTTCTCTGCCACCTGCAAGGATCTCTTGCCCTCAGTGAAATGGTGGGGGGGAGGGGAGAGAATGACTCCATCGTGCTAATAATTCAAGCACTGATTGTACTGCGTTGTTTTCTGCTGAACTGCTGAGTTCTTAAAAGAAATAGGCATTGATTAGAGCAGGTCCCGTTTTTCTGACAGCCGAGACTGTCTTTATGTTCCTATTTTGTCCTCCAGGCCAAGGATTTCTTTCAAGTGCCGCTTCCTCTCCAGGTTTTTCTTGGCTTGCCGTCTCTTCTCTTCCTTTTTTTTCTGCGACTCCTGTTTCTCCTGGAGCACCACGCTGGACTGGCCCTTGTAGAAAACGTCCACTTTTTCCTGAAGGATCTCTCGGGCTTTCGAGCGGTTGGTCTCGAGGGATCGGGTCTGATGGCACTAGGGAAGAAGAACAAAGGATCTGGAGTTAGAGAAGGTGGGCCGCCTCGTCCGGAAAGCTTTGCTGGGATAGGTGCTGCTCGAGAAAAGCATTCGGGCAGGAGTCATTCAGTGGTCAGAAATTGAGAAAAACAGCACTGGAGAGACTGGATAGGCCGGGAAAGCTCACAAAGGGAGCCATACATGCCAATAGGATGAGGATGAGTGCATGGGCCATGTTCTATCAATGCTTCCACTAGGATGAACAGGATGAAATGGTTTAACTGCCACTGCTTGAAAATTGCTTTCATCCAGAAGTGTTTCTTAACCGTGGCAACTTAAAAGAGAGGTGGACGTCCATTCCCAGAATTCCCTTGCTGGCTGGGGAATTCTGGGAGTCAAAGTCCACCCATTTTCTGAGGTCTACCAACCATAGAGCCTGGGCTGTAGAGAAGCCAGACCCTGGGGAATTCTGGGAACTGAAGTCCACCCATCTTGTGGTTGAAGTCCAGACCTCATCTGAAGTCTACCAACCATAGAGCCTGGGCTCTAGAGAAGCCTGACCCTGGGGAATTCTGGGAGCTGAAGTCCATCCATCTTCAAGCTGCCACAGTTGAGAAAACACTGCACAACTAGTTTCAATACGACCACAAGTCTTGAAGATTGAGCTAAAGGTTTTCCTGGTCAAATACAGACCTCAATTTACTCCACGCCCCATCATTCCTGTGCTTACAACAGGGAAGGTTCTCCTCTGATCACCTGAATTGGGCTTTTACTCACAGTAAGTGATCCAGAAGCCCCCTATATTTCAGATGCTTGAGTAACTTCCAGATTGCGCACGGCAAGTCCGGATCAAATAAGGGAGCCCTGCTGCCAGGAAATTAAGTAGAACTCTCAGTGCCTTCACCTTGATGACAATCCCCGAAGGAAGATGCTTCAGAACCACACAGTTGTTGGTTTTGTTTGTGGCTTGGCCTCCGGGCCCGGAGCCCCGGACAAACTGTTCTTCCAAGTCGGCTTCGTTGAGAGGAAGCAGCTCGGCACAGCTCTTCTTCCCTGCACCAAGGACGTACGGTCCAAGGCAGTGGCGCAGTAAGAGATGTTTGCCTCCAAGCTTTGACATCCAAGGGAAGGTTCTCCGATGGATCAAAGAAGCAGTGAAGCATAATAAATTTGAGGGAGGCATCTAAACGGAACCGGCAGAGACTTTTCTAGCTGCAAGAGAGAAATGGAAAGACTGAACTAGAGAAAAAAAAACCAGAAGTTTGGCCGAGTCAACATACCATAGCCTACAGCAGGTTTAATAGTTTGGTCAAGGTAAAGGTTCCTCTCATACATATGTATTAGTCGTTCCCGACTCTAGGGGGCAGTGCTCATCTCCGTTTCAAAGCCGAAGAGCCAGCGCTGTCCGAAGACGTCTCCGTGGTCATGTGGCCGGCATGACTCAATGCCAAAGGCATATGGAACGCTGTTGCCTTCCCACCAAAAGTGGTCCCTATTTTTCTACTTGTGTTTTTTACCTGATTTCAAACTGCTAGGTTGGCAGAAGCTGGGACAAGGAACGGAAGCTCACCCCGTTACGTGGCACTAGGGACTCGAACCGCTGAACTGCCCACCTTTCGATCGACAAGCTCAGCGTCTTAGCCACTGAGCCACCGCATCCCTTCCAATAGTTTGGTAGAAGCAGCCAAATTTGCATTTGCCTTGGGACACTTCACGCCACACCGAATGTCAGGTTAACTGCAGAACTGGCACTGTAGAAAAAAACAGATCAGCAGCTATTAAAAAAAATTATGTCTGGTGTGATTTAACCACACCTGCTTCTGAGAAAATTCACCATGTAATAATATCGTACCTGGGGCTCCTCTTAATGGCTGCCAAAATGCACCTCGGTCTCCCTGCACAGCTCTTGTCTGGCTACAACCCAGCAGAATTTGCTGAAGTCCGGTGCTTTGGCTCCCATCTGCCCCTTTTCTATTTCTGCATACGCTCTGCTCAAGCCTTCTGTGTTAAATAATACACCAGGTGTGCAGCTCAGCGGGAAGGGACAAACTCACGCTGCAGGGAAAGGAGGAGGACGAGCTCACTGCTCCCTTTTTTCTCCTCTTACTATTCTTAGAGCAAATTAATGGCTCTAAGCTGATCAACTGACAGGGTTCCAAGAGGCTGCCAAGACCTAGTAGCTCTAAAAGTAGTTTTTAAAACTCAGAACCAGAAAAACGTTTGAGTCAGCGCACAAAAATGAGCTGCATAAGCAATACGGGTACAATGGACTCTGAAACAAAATTCGATCCAAAGTGAAGTTTCCGTATCTTCCCAGTTTTGTTTGAAAGCAACGAATTAACTTGGCCTTGACTGAAATTCTTTTTTAAAAAGCCGTTTGATTGCGTTGGTGAAGTATCAGCCATTGAAAATCGATTGCTCCCCGAGATGCTACCTGATCGAAACATTTCCAATTCAGCATTCGATCCAACGCTGGTACCGAATTGCACATTTTGCCAGCTATCCTAGTTCCGTCACTCCAGTGGCGTAACTTTTTCAGAAGATTCGTGGAGGGGGAAAATGGACCCCAAACCACTGACTTGATAAAAGAGATGAAAAAGTAGATGAGTTTTAAAAGCCAATTTTTTTTCACTTATCATCTCCCACCCTCTGCAGTGAAGTCACAATGCGATGCCTGCCACTTCAGTTGCCAAGGGAATAAATGGGATGGGGGGGGAGGGGGGAAAGAGAGAGAAAAAGGCTGCATCACTGCAGAACCGGCTCGGACCACTGCATTGCAACCAACTGCCAAAGGAAATGCAGCCTGGCCACCCTCCATCATGGTAAGAAGCAATCCAGATTATTAAAAGTGGAGATATGGACATGTGAATAAGCAAGGGCACCCCCTAAAAAGTTTGGTGTTTTTTTAAAAAAAAAAAACACGTGGACAGACGAGTGCGCAATCTTCACATAAAGGTGGTGTAACTGGGCCGAAACAGACTACAGGCAGTCCTCGACTTACGACCACAACCGAGCCCAATGTTTATGTTGCTAAGTGACACCTTTTGTTAAGTCAGTTTTAACTCCCTGCGGCGACCTCACTTGCCCACAGTTGTTAAGCGAATTGTTGCAGGTGTTCCATTAGGAACACGGTTGTTAAGCGAATCTGGTCTTCCCCCGTTGACTTTGCTTGCCGCAAAACGTGATCACCCAGGACGTTGCAATCGTCGTAAGTGCGAAGCAGTTGGCGAGTGTCTGTATTTCGATCACGCGGGTGATGCCGCAACGGTTGCAACTGGGAAAAACGGTCCTCAAGTCGTATTTTTTTTCGCCCAGCGACGTCGTAACTTTGCGCCGTCACTAAATGAGCTGTTGTAAGTCGAGAGTAACCTTGTAGTAGCCCTGTTTGCTTGAGTAGCAGCTCTGGAGATCTTTTTCAGGCATCTGATGCTTTTCCTTCCCCCCTCCCTGGATCTGGGCTTTGCAAAGTGTGCCCCCCCTCTTTTTGGGGGGGTGGGGGAAGGGCTCTCTTTTCCTCTCCAGCTACAAATCAGAGCAGTCCCATACTGGGTTAGAAGTGGAGAAAAGTGGGTTCAAAACCCTTATTCTCCCCCCACCCCACCCCCCTCGTTTGGCTCTCATTCTGCCCGCCTGTCCTACCTCGCAGGGCTGTTGTGCGCTTAAGGATGGAGAGAAAAGGCCGAAGAGAAGGTGGAAAATAGATACAACGAGCAGCTTCTATGTCGGAGAAGCTTTTCACGGGACGGCCCATCTCTCCTTGCGGAGGGCTTCCCAAACTTACCTTCGTGGGGGGGGGACTCAACTACGACTAGGCCTCAGCCCGACGCTGCTGCGCATGCGCCCCGCCCTCACCGGCGCCCCTCCAATGGCTGAGCCCCGAAGGAGCCAATCCCAGAGAGGCTCTCCCCCGCCCCCCCCCACCGTCCCGTTCCTCACTCGTTGACCTAAGCGAGAGAGAGAGAGCGTCTCCCCCCACCACCACGGGGCCAATAGCGTCCTCGATTCTGCGCCCACCCTCCGATTCCGCCGGCCAATCGCGTCCCGCGGCGGGCTCGGGAGCCAGCCAATCGGCGCAGCCGTCTCGCGAGCCTTTGGTGTCCTGTCTTGAAACCGCTTCTTCGAATCTCAACCGCCAACGGCGGGACTGAGGAGACGGTTGGCGGCTCGGCCTTCGCCTGACGGGAGCGGCGCGGAAAGCCAGCCGGGGCCGCCGGGGAAGGTAAGCGAAGGACGGCAGAGGCGGAATCTCCCTCCCTTTCGAGGACCGGACCTCTGCCTCTGACGGGAGGGGGGGGCGACCTCATTTCCTTCCCCTGCCACGCCCCCACTTCTTCGACTGACAGGCGGGTCACCCAATGCCTGGCCGCTCTGGATGTTTATACTCCAGTCTCGTCCAATAAGGGGTGAGGGGTGGGGCTCGTTAAAAGGTCGGGCTCGAAGCCAGTAAATAAGGGCGGGATGCCAGGCTGGCCTACCTTGCAGGGTTCTTGAGAAGGGTCTAAAAGGAGCACAAGAGTTGCTGGGATTCGCTCTGGGTGTAAATTTAATATTGTTATTACGGTTCTTTGCACTGTCTACGTTGGATTTGGTATTTTTAATCCACCTATCAAGTATTTCACCAGATTTTGGGATAAGACAGATGTTGTTTGTTGTTGTTATTATTGATTTGTGTGTGTGTGTGTGTTTTTAAATTAATTTTTTTAATTTAAATTTTGTTTTAATGTATCCTTTCAGATACAGTGAAAAACAGCAGAAAAGCAGGAGTTGGGTAGATAAATCTAAAATATCAAAAATAAATAGGATAAATAAATAAATATACCTTTATTTGGTATATTTTCGACTGGAAACATCGATAAAGAAGAAAAAAACGAGGTAGCAGTGAATCAAGTGTGTGGGATTCATTTCCCAGATGGATAAAAAAATTAGGAGATTGTTTTGCGCACCATCGGCTGCAATTTTCTCCTTGCTAGTGAAGAAAAGCGACTTCCTCGCTGTTTCATCAAAAGACGATAAATAACATCTCCCCTTTAATGTATTTGGGTTATATGTCGCTAGGTCTAAATTCGAGAATTAAACAGCCGATTTAAAAAAGTTGGCTGTAACAGGGGAGATAGACCTAAATGAAAAATATACAATACTATGGAGAACGCACACCTAACCCAAAGTCTGGAGGAAGAAATATAATATATAAAACTGAATATGTTCCTTCCATTTATATTTCAAACTGAATTGGCAAGTGTTTATCTCTTATGTACGAGTTCCAGGTATATTAGTAAAGAAAGAAGCAGACATCCTGCGAGCTCCGGAACTTAAAATTTTAAAATAATTAAAATTTTATTTTACTAAGCTTTCGTCGGCCGTCTGCTGACATCGTCAGAGTATTAAACTACCATTACAGAGATCTCTGCCTTTATATGCCATTAATCAATTTGACCATTGCGTGTGTAATAAATAGGCCCTTCCAGCCGTCTCCCACTTGTTTTTGCTGTCGTCATGTTGTAATGGTAGTTTAATACTCTGACGATTGGCTGACGTCAGCAGTTGGCTGACGAAAGCTTAGTAAAATAAAATTTTAATTATTTTAAAATTTTAAGTTCCGGAGCTCGCAGGAGGTCTGCTTCTTTCTTTACTAATATACCTGGAACTCGTATTTTTAGAATAGTTTATTTTATATGTATGTATGTATGTATGTATGTATATCTGTTTTGGAGGGTAAAATTTTAAGAATGCTGCATTAATAAATTAAGGTCTTCTACAAATAATTCATGCACACAGAACCGTGGTTGGGAAGAAATAGGTCAAGCATATGATGTTTCTTTCTTCGTAAAGGGGTGCTTCCCAGCTGTCTTTTCTTTGTTCATATTGCAGAGTTTATTCTGGATTTAGCCACCTGGATGGAACAGCAGCAGTAAAAAAGCATTTGTCTGGAATGTTGTGGATATATAAGGCAAGTAGAATGGTCTTCTGATACCCAAGAAACTACGCTGAGTATAGGTGTTAATAAGAAATAAATGTTTCTAAATATTGGCTGGACCCAATGATGCAGTGGTGAGATCAGACCAAGCAATGAATCTGTTTTTTATAGATTTTAAATGCATTTTAAAACAACGATAGCGGCCATTCTTACTTTCTTTTCTGAATTATTCGATCAAAGCAAACTAATTTATACATGTATAAAATTTTTAAGGATAATCACAATCTTTGCAAGCATGAGATATGGAAAACCTGGGATTGGTGAAGCCAGAGCAAGAAGCACCATCAGCGGACACCGATGCTAAGAACGCTCATAACTTGGTTGGGTATAACCTAAGTGACAAGAGGTTAGTGGGAAATTTAACCAGTATCATGCTTCCTAATTTCTGATCGTGTTTTCAGAATCCAATTTTACAAACAGAAAAGCAAATTTCAATATTTAGCACAATCTAGCCTAAGCTTGTCCAAAAACCTGCCGATGACTGACAAGTCATTTATTTTAACCAAGTTAACAAAGTCCACTCAAAGACCTGGGAAAAAATCCTGCAGATTTTCCGTGGTTGCCTTCGGAGCAGGAAGGGGGTTGTCAGCGAAGCCCAGCCGAGTTTCAGTAAATAAATAATTCATATTTTTATTTGTTTGACAGAAGCAGTCCTTTGTTCCGGCCGGATGTCGTCTCCAATTTCTCGGGCAAAGTTGGTCCTTCTGCAATAACTGAAGAGGTTCATTTGTTGGCTTCCTCGATGCAAGATGCTCAAAGCAGCTGTGACCCCGAAATACTGAAGAATTGTGAGGTATGGAACACAGCAGTCTTTCCACGTGCGTTTCTCAGTGATTTTGAACAGCAGCCTCACTTCACCTTCCTAAACTTCACTTAAACTTCCATAAAGTTTAATTTATGTATTAAATTTACACGTTGCCCATCTCACCGTTAAAAGCGACTCTGGGCAACTTACACAATGATAAAAAGATAAGTGTGAAAATGGTTAACCAATTAACCTGGAGGCTAAAACATATGAAGAACGGTTGCAGGAATTACTGCAAATTCAAATCTCACCAGGCTCAAGGTTGACTCAGCCTTCCATCCTTTCTAAGGTAGGTAAAATGAGGACCCAGTTTGTGGGGGCAATAAGCTGACTTTGTATAAATATACAAAAAGTATGAAGGCTATTGCTCAATGCCTTCTAAGCCGCCCTGAGTCTCCGGAGAAGGGCAGCGTATAAATCAAATTTTTTAAAAAATTGGATATGTCTAGTTTAATGAAAAGAAGGACTAGGGGAGACATGATAGCAGTCTTCCAATATCTCAGGGGCTGCCCCAAAGAAGAGGGAGTCAAGCTATTCTCCAAAGCACCTGAGGGCAGGACAAGAAGCAACGGGTGGAAACTAATTAAGGAGAGAAGCAACCTAGAATTAAGGAGAAATTTCCTGACAGTTAGAACAATGAATCAGCGGAAGAACTTGCCTCCAGGAGTTGTGAATGCTCCAACACTGGAAAATTTTAACAAGATGTTGGATAACCATTTCTCTGAAGTGGTGTAGGGTTTCCTGCCTAAGCAGGGGGTTGGACTAGAAGACCTCCAAGGCCCCTTCCAACTCTGTTATTTTATTCTATTCTAATATGTGTTGTTTCCAAGTGTTGAGGTTTGAAATCTTAAAACGTCTTGCTTGGACTCTAGAATTCTCTAGAGTTCAGATTTTCAAAGGGGGGGTGTGTGTCTGTTTATTTTCTTTCTGTCTTCGGATTCTTTTCGCTTCTGTTCAGGTCTCAGACCGAATACAGGTATCAGATAACAGGTTCAAGACAAAAATAGGAAATCCTCAGTTGTATCAGAGTTCAACCAGTCGCCAGGCTAGATGTGGGCCAATGGAATTTATAACCCATCAAGGAAGAAACTGTTTTTATTTCCTTTGCTGAATCTTCTGTTTTCCCATAGACCAGGTGGCTCCATTTGTTCAGCCTGGTGGAGAGGCAGTGCCAAGAACAGATAGTCACACAGCAAAAAGTATTCTGCCATCAAATCCACGTAAGTCGTTTCGTTTCATTTACTTTGTGCCTTTTTATATGCCGAAGGTCTGGCTCTGGAGAACGTGAGCTGGGGATTGCTAGGGAGTCGGGGATAACCGGTAAGGACGGGGAATGCTGTTTACGGTAATTTTATCAAAATAAAATTTTTGCCTAAAATAGCTCCTTAGTTGGCAGGGAGGTATGTACGGTCCCCAGAGGTGGTATTCAGGTAGGTTTTCCTGCCCAATGGATTTGCCTAAACAGCTTTAGGAGAAGTATATAAATAGTCCTTCCCCTTCTCCTTCATGCTCTAGTAATGATGGGACTGGCTGCTATTTTAATCAGTTTTTGGTCCCCTGTTGCCAAATGCCATGGAAAACGGAAGACCTCTTTTGCATTTGCACTTGTAGATACAAAGCTGTTTTGTGTCGTGGTTTGTGTTTGAATTTTCTCTGCTCTCACAATAATATATCAGTCCTCTTTCTTGATCGCAACAGTTCTCCGTTTCTCAGAAATTCCAATTCTCACCTCCTGTTTCCTAGATAAATGTAATCCTACAAGTGAAAATAGATGTTTTGATACATTTGGTCCAGGGGTGAACTCCAGCAGGTTCTGACAGGTTCTGGAGAACCGGTAGCAGAAATTTTGAGCAGTCCAGAGAACCGGCAAATACCACCTCTGGCTGGCCCCAGGAGTGGGGAGGGAATGGAGATTTTGCAGTATCCTTCCCCTGGAGTGGGGTGGGAATGGGGATTTTGCAGTATCCTTCCCCTGCCACGCCGACCAAGCCACACCCATAGAACCGGTAGTAAAAAAATTTGGATTTCACCACTGATTTGGTCTATGTGTATTTGGTGCATTTTAATATTTACACCCTTTTTGGTAACTATTTCTCCTTACCTTTCCTGATGACCCTCTCCACTAATAGTAAACCAACTCTTCTTGAAATTGAAACAAATATTCAGAGGTATTGTTGTTTTACCGTTCTCTTTTTCCCTTCGTACATTGGTCTTTTTTCCTTTTTTTTTTCCTTTTTTTTAAATTTCCGGGTGACTTTTTGCCATTCATACTCACAGAATACTCACCTGTACGTACATGTCTGAGGCTGCCTGTTGCATTGGAGAAGTGAGACTACTTACCCAATAATATTTCCTGCTGTTTGATGTTCGGAAAATTGTCCAGAAGGAATGCCAGTGCACACAAACATTGCCTGTACCAAACCGGAGCGTTGACTGAAGTGTTTTTTGGCTTAATTCTCAAACTTTGTCCGTGTCTGATTCGTTGTGGTGCTTTTTATGTCTTGAGTTTGTCGTGAAATAACGGCGTTGTGGTTTAATAGGGAAAAAGTTTCTAACTTGTCATTCTTCGTTGAGAGAAGCAAGCCAGCCCAGCTCAACGCTCAAATTGTCTTCTTTCATTTAAGGCCACTAAGATTGATAGTTCTTTTCCCTTTTATATTTCCATGCAAAAATTGTTGGGTGGGTGGGGGCTCTGATTCCGTCTCAGCCAAGCCCCGTGAATGCGTCCATGCATGAGTTGCAAAAAGAGATGTAAAACAAATTTCTAAGTATTCATTCGTCTACCATGACATATTTTGGCATGTTGTGTGTGTGTGTGTGTATATGTGAAAATGGCCTACGGACGTGACTGAAAACGTGACTCTTCTCGTGCAGTCGATGAAATGCTGCCTATTTGATTAAAAGGTTTGATTTTTAATGAAAGGTTTGATCTTCTCTTCCTCCTCCTCCTCTCCTCCTCCTCTCCTCTCTTCCTTCTCTCCTCCTT
>WNWU01000081.1:373111-384624 GCA_012654045.1 Ptyas mucosa
AAGGAAGGAAGGAAGGAAGGAAGGAAGGAAGGAAGGAAGGAAGGAAGCTCTAGAATGGCCCATAATTGATTCCTTGGGCAATGTTTTTCTCTCGTGACATTCTTGAACTATTCAGGGATAACTTAACAGTCATTCATACCAGATTAGAGCCTTTTAAAATAGGTCTGAATTCAGAAGTCATCCATAGCTAATGCTCTTTAATGCTGCCGCCCCTCTTTAAACATTAAAATCAAATCCATATTCCAATCAGCTGCCGGCCTCCTCTCTTTTCACAACGTGGTGTCCCTACAGGGCATGGCAGAGAAACTAAAATAACCCCTTGACCAAGGTCAGATTCCGTCATCTGGCATTGTCTATCACGGATTGCCCCGTGCGGTTTCAACCTGGCCCCTCCTCCTCCTCCTCCTCTGTGTTTCACAGTAGTTGAAAAATTCTGATAAGAAATTGTAGAAAATGCTTGGAGATCTCTGAGCTTGGGTTTTTTTTTTTTTTTTTGCAGACGTTTCATTTACCCAACTAGATAACATCATCAGTGCTAGAAGGGAGGAGGGTTGGAGGAGGAGGGAGAAGGGGAGCGGGAGGAGAACTGTGGGGTCCTTGGTTCTCTCTGAGCTTGGTTGTTGGTTTTTTTGCAGACGTTTCATTACCCAACTAGGTAACATCATCAGTGCTAGAAGGGAGAGGAGGAGGAAAATCTGTGGGTCCTTGGTTCTCTCTGAACTTGGTTCAGACGTTTCATTACCCAACTAGGCAACGTCATCAGTGTGTGAGGAAGTGTGGGCTTTTCTTCCCGTTGATATACAGCAGCTTGCCCTACCAATGTTGGCGCGATGTGGTTTCCTTCTTGAGTACAGTATTACTGCCCGATTGTTTGTCTGGTGCTAATCCCTGCTTATCTGGGGGCTTTGCTGGTGGAAAGGATGTGCGCTGATCTCGTGGTTTCCTTCGCTTTTCATTTGAATGGATCTTCAAATGTGGTTTTATCTCGGTGCGTGACCTGATGGACAAAGAAGGACTGATCTAGTCCTCAGGCTAATTTCCCAGTAAGAAATTCTCCTGGCGCATTTTAAAACTCTTACAAACCAGCTACAGGAAAAAAGAGAGTCTATTTTCTACTTAGCTCAAGCTTTAAGGAAGGATCTTATTTCTTTAAGCCTGTTTTCATGGCATTCCGGCTGGCAGCAATTAGTTAAATTCCCGTTTAAAATAAGATGAAACCAAGGGATACACGGCTGGGGGTTGGGAAGATAACACAGCGAGAACATAAAAAACTCACTCTTTTTTTTGCGTGTTTTTACTCCCTCTCCCCTCCCCAGAAACAGGCGGCTGAACATGTTGGGAAACAGGTGGAGTTTATCATAAATGAGATAAAATTGGCACATTAACGCAGAAAGAATCAGAGGTGTAAATGGAAGGTCTCCATGGGGGAGCAGGTGTGGGGCGCAGGGGAGGGGAGAACGAAAATTGTAAAAATTTAGACTTGTTCTGTATCCCGTGTAGAAATGTGCCTCTCGCGTCCGGAATGTGCATCCTATCTATCCTATATTTCAAATTCCCAAAGGAATTTAATCTCCGATGCTCCGGGCTGGCAAAAATTTGGATCCAAAGATTAAGCGGGAACTCCGAAAAGGGCCTTCTTGGCGGTGGCTCCTTCTTCGTGGAAAAAAAAACACTCCCTCTGAGGAACGGTTGACCCCCATGCCGTTGCTTTTCTGAGAGGACCCTCCAATAATGTTGGTTTTTTGTTTTTGGTTTTTTCAGCCGACTCGTGAGGGAACCCTGAAGCCAATTCAGGGGTTAATTTGATTGTGTCGCTGCTCGCAGACGGTGGATTAGTGGTTTTGTATGATTTGTTATGTTGCGGGTTTTTATGTTACGGTTGCCTCTGTGCGAATAAACATTTGCTGAGTGTAAAAATAATTTATATTTACCGCCCATCTCACAGTTCAGACAACTCGCCCTCAGCTAGACTATAGAATAACAGAGTGGGAAGGGACCTTGGAGGTCTTCTAGTCCAACCCCCTGTTCAAGCAGGAGACTCTATACCACTTTAGACCAACGGCGGTCCAAACTCTCCTCCAGGGATGGAGCACCCACAACTTCTAGTGGCAAGCAGTTCCACTGATTTAGCTGTCCTCATTGTCAGGAAGTTTCTCCTTAGCTCCGGGTTGCTTCTCTGGAACGCGTTTCCAGGATGACTTTCCATCCATCGTTTCTTGTCCTGCCTTCAGGTGCTTTGGAGAAGCGGTGGAGCCCCCCCCACCCCCAACCTCTCTTCTTGGAGGGCAGCCCCTCAAACACTGGAAGTCTGCTATCACGTCACACACACACACACACCCCTAGTCCTTCTCTTCATTAGACCGGCAGCAAGGGAGGTCGTGCCCTCGCCATCCCAAACATCTGGCAGACCCCCGATCCTTCAACCTCACAGATCGATTCCGGTGTTTTCCAGCGGCCCGTTTGGGATCCAGTCACGGAGCAGAGGCCGAAAGCACCAGGGTGTGAACGGAGAGAGGGGGGGATTGTTAACCTCCTCTTCCTTCCCCTCCTTCCTTCCTTCCCAGGAATTTCCCTCGGTGGGAAAGGGGGGGGGGGGGGGGGGGGGGGGGGGGGAGAGAAGATGACTCACTGCTCAGGATGTGTCAAAATCCCGCCGGGCGCTGCTTTCCCTGTTTGATCTCACGTCTTGCATTTCCAGCCTTTGGGGTGAGGGAGGCGTGGAGGGGGGGGGTCTCTGCAGGGAATCTCCAGGTGATGGATGGATGGACCGCTCCCCCCTCTCCTTACCCTCCCCGACATGCCTTTCCTTGGCTCTGGTGCAATTAGCACCCGGGGCACCAGGGCTGCTGCGAGGCCTGTTTTGACACCCGAGTGTGAGTCACGCTAAGTCTGGCTTATCTTGGAGATGCCTGGATGGGAGATCACGACCCGCTCGATCCACGAGACGACGTATGTTGCTTTGATGTCTTGTAAAGACCCCGAGATGCACCGGGTGGGTCTCTCGCGCCCACAAGGTGAGTTGTAAGAGGATATATAGAAAACGTTCTGGCTTTTATTTTATTTTATTTTTTTCTTTGCTTTTTTGCTTTCTTCTTCTTCTCTCTCTCTCTCTCTGTCTGCCTTCCACATTCCTGGCAATGCCGGGCTTGCAATTGGTACTCTGGGCTAGAGAGACGGACAGGTAGACAGACAGACAGGACTTCTGCCCTTCAGGCACTCGAGGGCTGCAGGAGGTTGGGTGTGTGACACAACGCTGGTGCCAATTGTGCAAGCCGGACGAAAGTGTGCATCGTCTGGCGGTAGGGCACTGTGTGGGTTTCTCAGTGGGCAAACCCGGGAATAAATTGCCAAATTCCCGCCTTTCGAGAGCTGAACAGATTTCCTTTCCCCTGCATCCCCAGAGATATTTTTATATTTTTTATTTTTATTTTTTTTACAGACCTTGAGGGTTAGACATAAATTGAAAAGGGGAGAAAAGAAAAGCTCGCGTTCGCAAGAGTTACTACCTCAGGGCAGGAGGTTGGGCGTAAAGAAGGAGCCTTGGTGGCGCAGCAGACTGAAGTGCTGTTAAGTAGCACCAGCTGCCTGCAATTGCTGCGAGTTCGAATGTCACCGGGCTCAAAGTTGACTCAGCCTTCCATCCTTCCGAGGTGGGTAAAATGAGGATCCAGATTGTGGGGGCAATAAGCTGACTTTGTATAAAAAAGAACACCGCTTAGGGGGTGGCCGAAAACCCTACTAAGCGGGTATATACAAAAGTATGAAGGCTATTGCTTAACACATTGTAAGCCGCCCTGAGTCTCCGGAGAAGGGCGGCATATAAATCGAACCAATAAATAAATAAATACATACATACATACATACATACATGGAGATCATATGTAGACAGCTTCTCTTCCCATCGGGACTTCGTTGTTCGTTGCAGAGTGTGAAAAGGAGCTAAAATATTTGGGCAGGGGGACATTTTTTCCACCTTCTCGCGTGCACGGTGACTCCTAAACCTTGTGTAGAAAAATACAGTCGTCGTCCTCGACTTAACAGCCACGACGGAGCCCGAAATTTCTGCGGATGAATCGAGACATTTTGAGTTTTGCCCGCTTTTACGACCTTTCTCGCCACCGTTGCTAAGTGAAACTCTGCAGTTATTTAGCTAGTAACACGGTTGTTCAGCGAATCCGCTTCCCGTACGACTCTGCTTGTCAGAAGGTTGTAAAACGGCGGGAGGGGGGGGGCTCCTAGGATCCCGCAACCGTCATAAAGATGAGCCAGTTACTAAGGGTCGGAATTTTGATCGCATGATCAAACGGTCGGAAGTGTGAAAAACGGTCACGAGCCTGGTGCCGTTGGAACTTCGAATGGTCACTAAATGAACGGTTGTAAGTCGAGGAGACTACCTGGTCAAGGGAAGGCGAAAGGGTCAGTGGGAAAGAGCAGAGGAAGCCCTGAGGCGAGGCGAGGCAGTCTGGGGGTAAAATTGGGGTCAGCAGACAGTTTTGCTGAGCCAGGCAATACCGCTTTATAAGGCCTTGGTAAGGTCATACTTGGAATACGGCATCCAGTTTTGGTCGCCACGATGTAAAAAAGATGTGGAGACTCTAGAAAGAGTGCAGAGAAGAGCAACAAAGAGGATTAGGGGACTGGAGGATAAAACATATAAAGAATGGTTGCTGGAACTGGGTTTGTCTAGTTTAATGAAAAGAAGGACTAGGGAAGACAAGACAGAAGAGAAGAGAAGAGGAGGGGAGGAAAGGAGAGGAGAGGAGAAGGAGGAAAGAAGGAAGGAGAATGGAGTGGAGTAGAGTAGAGTAGAGTAGAGTAGAGTAGAGTAGAGTAGAGTAGAATAGAATAGAATAGAATAGAATAGAATAGAATAGAATAGAATAGAATAGAATAGAATAGAATAGAATAGAATAGAATAATTTTATTTATATACCGCCCCTCTCCTGAAGGACTCGGGGCGGTGCACAGCCAAGTAAAAAGCACAATACAAATATCCCAATTAAATTTAAAAACTTATTAAAAGTATTACATTTATGGCCAAAATTCATTTAAAACCCAAAAGTTTAAAAAAAAGTTTAAAAAAGATTGATAGCAGTCTTCCAATATCTCAGGGGCTGCCCCAAAGAAGAGGGAGTCAAGCTATTCTCCAAAGCACTTGAGGGCAGGACAAGAAGCAACGGGTGGAAACTAATCAAGGAGAGAAGCAACCTAGAACTAAGGAGAAACTTCCTGACAGTGAGAACAATTAATCAGTGGAACAACTTGCCACCAGAAGCTGTAAATGCTCCAACACTGGAAGCTTTTAAGAAGATGTTGGACAACCATCTGTCTGAAGTGGTGTAGGGTTTCCTGCCTAAGCAGGGGGTTGGACTAGAAGACCTCCAAGGTCCCTTCCAACTCTGTTATTCCATTCTATTAATTGCCGACGGAAGCCTCTGAAGCACGTGGTTGAAAGAAGGTCAGCTTCTCCCTTTTTCTGAAAAGTCAACCGGTTGTTGTGTAGTACTGCAGGTGTGTGGTTACAATCGAAGAGGAAAGAGTGGGTGGTCTCCTCGGGCTTAGAGCACCATGTCAAATGATTGCGCGTTTCCTCTCGCCGGCGGAGGAGAGGAGTCTCGCCGGAGAGCTCGGTTTCTTTGTGAGTTACCCTGCGTGTGTTTGTGTGTGTGTGTGTGACATTCTCCGGGCTGTCTTCAAATAGGACCCCTGGAGTATCTTGTGCATAATTTGCAACCGGTTGTAGAAGGGAGAGGAAGGAAAGCGACGGGGGATGTGTAAAAAAACTGCAGCCGAGAGTTTAGAAAGGGGATTCTGTAATCGATGCTTTTGACCATCTTAAGCTCCGCCGTGGTTTGTTTTTGGTTTGGGGGTAGCGGTGTTGTGTGAATCCACGCTTTGGATTGGCACACGTGGTGTTGGGGAAACCAGGATGGGTCATTTTCCATACCGTGGGAACCGGTATTGATAGTTGAAGAATGATGCATGGATTTAGTCCTGCAATCTCACTTTAGCCTTTAGGAATAGAGCTAAAGGCTCTATTGACATATGACCAAAATCAGGATCAGAATTTCCACTGCTAAGCAAGACAGGGGCTCACTGAGTCCCACCTGATGTTATGACCTTTTTTGGGGGGCACGGTTCTTAAGTAAATCACATCCGTTGTTAAGTGAGTCATACGGTCATTAAGCGAATACAGCTCCCCCATTAACGTTGCTTGTCGGAGGCCAGCTAGGAAGGTCCCAGATGGCGATCACCCCAGGAGACACTAACTCTCATAAATACAGGTTGCCAAGCAGCCGAATTTTGACCAAATGACCGTGGGGATGCGGCCACAGTCGTAAGTTTGAGGCCCGTTCATAAACCGTTGTTTTTCACCACGGTAACTTCGAAAAAGTCCCTAAAGAAATACGTTGTAAGTGAGGAGTAAGCGTAAGCTGCAACTTTTTCTAAGTTCTCCGAAGAAAATGCAGAAGCCGAGATGTCTATCGCTCGGGTGAAAATGTCTCTCTTTTTTTTAAAAGAGATGTTGGGTTGTGTAACTCGTTGTGGAATCTCACATGATTGTCGTATCCATCCGGGATCCAAGAGATCTGTAAAAACTCACGGCTGCTGAATTTACTAGCACGTTCTCCCTTGCCCTGTCTAACCCCCCGAAGAAAAAGTTGGATGGAGTTTTTTTCTCTTGCGGTTTTACTGTGTTGTAAATAACCCTTTGGCTGAGGTCCATGTCCTTCTGCTCTTTAGTTGTGGCATCTCCAAGAAAGAAGAGGGGGAAAAATGTAAACAAGACAGTTTGGGGTTGTCGTGGAGGGAAAAAAATATGTGCAAAGGAGAAGAAGACAGAATTCTGTTTTATGGCATTCGTTTTCCCTTATTCCATCAGGAGAAGGATATTCCAAATGCAATAATCCTAATTTATATATATTTTTTAAGCGATGTGGCTTCAGCCAAGATTTGCTCTCCTCGTTTCTACGCCCATTGGCAATTAAATTTAAGTTCTTTCTTTTTAAAGGGGGGGGGGGGGGCGGGAAATAAAGAAACCTAAAATTCGCTTTATGGTAGACACAAAAGCTTTTGGGAAAAATAAATTAGCCGTCGGGCTGTTCTTGATGAACATGATAAAATCTCTTCCATTCTTTCGGTTGGTTTTATGAAAATGGCCTGCAGATTTTTAAATACTGTGTTTACTATCCTTCTGAGCAGCGTTGCAACATTTGAGATGGGAAATTGAGAAAACTTGAGGCAGGGGAAAAAGCTTGGAGAAAATAATTTTGCCCAGGGTTCCTAATGGGTTTTCCCCAGCATCAGACAGGACCCATGCAACCGATTATGAATCGGACAGAGAAAAATAATAATTTTTCATCGTGTCACCCAATTCTTGTATATAATGTGGCATCCTTGCCTCTCAGTTGGGAAGGAATTTCATTTATTGGAAAAAAATACAGGTAATCTTCGACTTACGATAGCTGACTTAGGGACTGTTCGAAGTTACGACGGCACTGAGAAAAGTGACACGGCCGTTTGTCACACTTAACAACAATTGTGACGTGATCAAAATTCAGAAGCTTGGAGACTGACTCGTATTTATGACGGTTGCAGTGTCCCGGGGTTGCGTGGTCCCCTTTTTGTGACCTTCTGACAAGCAATTTATAAATGTCTCGCTTAGCGACATAAATTTGGGACTCAGTTGCGGGTTGTAAGTTGAGGACTGCCTTGTAACAGCTTGACAAGCTTGCTGGGATGAACGACTGGAAATGGGCTTGTCCTGGTTTCACATTTTGTGCTGGCTTGTAAAGTCTGGATGATGGTTTAGTGTTGTTTCTTGACCTTGGCTAGTTTAAGACTGGTGGACTTTAATTCCCAGAATTCCCCAGCATGGTACGGCTGGGGATTTCTGGGAGTTGTAGTCCACCCATCTTAAAGTGGCCAAGTTTGGAAAAACATTAAGGTAGAGCTCTCCAGATAGGAGTTTGTAAAAACCAGTATAAACCATTACAGTGTAAATAAAGCAGGATGAAGGATTCTATGATTTGAATGACATTTTGGCCCTTTACTCTTACTGATCAGAAAGCTGAAACTGATATCTTTAGCTCCATTTCATCATCATCATTATTTTTCCCTTTCATTTTTGTCTCGGTTCCAGCCAGAGGATTGCAAAACGGCAGTAATGGGAATTTTACTATAAAAATAAAACAAGGCCTCGGGTCTGATATGTTTGTCCTCCCCTCCAGAATTACGAGCCGTGAGTTTTTCTGGCATTATTTATGGACCGCATTCCAGAAGAGTCAGGACTGGCCTATCTCACAAGGACAAGACTGCCTCTTGAAATAATATTATTAATATCCCTGTAACTCCAACAAGCCACAACCTCTGTCTATCCCAATTCCTTGGGGAGGACTCGATAGGCGGATCAGGATGCCGGATCCAGCCTAAACATCTGGCTGCCTCTGCACCCTGCCACAAATAATCATCAGTCATAAAAGTTATCAGTGGCTGCAAAGAATGTAATTTTTCGTCCCACTAACGTCAAGGGTGAACGGGGTCATTCCTTCTAAAGGGGATGAATTAAAAGATATTTAGGGAGGTTTCTTTTTTTGAAAGCCAAACAAGAAAGCCGAATCTTTTGTCACCAAAGATTTTGGAAAAAGTCAGGCTATTATACAACAGGGCAATAGATTATTTTTGCATTCTTTAAAACTGTCCCTTAAATGAGCATTTAAAAGCTGTGTTTGCCAATCCTGGGAACTTTAGTTAGCTGCGGAATTCTGGGAGTCGAAGTCCTCCCGTACTGGCTGGGGAATTCTGGGAGTCGAAGTCCTCCTGTGCTGGCTGGGGAATTCGGGGAGTCGAAGTCCTACTTAAAGTTATCTTGTCTGAGAAACATCGATCTAAGGTAAAACAGCTCTCTTTATTCCCTTCAGCGTAGCTTTATATGCGTATCCTCTTTTGCAGCCTCTGCCTAGATAAGCAGGGATTAACACCAGACAAACAATCAAACAGGAAATATTATCCGAATCAAAAAACCACCTACCCAATTGAAGGGGCTGGGGAATTCTGGTGGTTTGTCCACCCCTGTTAAAGTTGCCAACTTTGAGAAACATGGATTTGCAGCAACATGAGTTGTGTCTTAAAAGCACAACTTGGGTATTTTCATCTGCCGTAATTAGGATGGAAATTTTATCGGAAAGCTAGAATCTCTTCCTTGCTTTTCTTGTGAGAACTGCACGGGACTCTGAAAAGCAACTACAGGCTGAGTCCTTGACTTACAACCATCCATTTAATGACCATTCACTTTTTCAGTGCCATGGCACTTTTGGGCTCCATTGTGGCCGTAAGTCGAAGACTACCTGTATTTATTTACAGAGGATAAAATCAACCTTTTGTGCAACTTCTGATTGTTTTAATAGATACTCTCCAGCCTGCCTCCCTTCCTTTTTTTTAAAAAAAATCATCCTTTTTGTCCTCAAAACAAGGAAAGAATAAAAACTCTGGTTTATAAAACAATTCCCCCTTGAGCTAAAATTAAAATCATCAACGAGGCGAAACAACCGTGACTTAAATCTAGCTCAGGCCAATGTTTACAGTCATCATTGCAATAACCTTCAGGTCGGTATAAAATTTAGACACCGTAAAGGAGATTTTCTCCTTTGCTTCTGACCGGGATCTGTAAGGTAGACTGTGCTGGCAGAGGAGGCTTGCTGATCCCAAAAGCTGAATTTCCAAGCATAGGGGATGATTTGCACAAGTCCCCCCTTCCCAATTTTGCATTAAGGAAGAAACCCAGAAGTTTTCTAAAGGCAGCTTTGCTCACACTAGGGTTGGCAGTGCCAGCCAAGTAGAATCTTCTTTCTGCATTAAAGATTGCCATGTACTTTGGATTGGTGCCCAGAGAAAAATTTGTCCTGCTTTGTTTGCAAACTCTGGGGGCTGGATCCTATCCAGAGGCAATTCCCCCCCTCCGTCCTTGATGATGAAGCGATCGGATAACCCATTTGTCTGAAAGGGTAGAGGGTTTCCTGCTTGAGCAGGGGGTTGGACTAGAAGACCTCTAAGGGCCCCTTCCAGCTCTGTTGTTCTAGTTTCCATTGGTGGACTTTCTCTCGGACTGGAAATGACCAGATAAACCAGAGTAACTCAGCAGCCTTTTTCACCAGAATATATATTTGCACCAGTGGTGAAATCTGAACTGGTTTGCTACCGGTTCGCTGACCGCGCATGTGTGCTAAACGCACGCTGCGTGCCCACATGCATAATACATGCCAAAAGGAGGCTTGGGAAGGTAAGTAGAACAGCGAGGGGGCAGGAATCAGCTGTGCCGCACGGTTAAGCTTAGCCGAAAAGCAAGATTTCCTGCTTTCTAGCAAAGCTAAACTGCGCGGCACAGCTGATCGTCGGAAAAAAATGCTCCCGGTTCGGACCGAATCGTTCGATCCGGTAGCGATGGCAGCGGGTGGTTCGGAGAACCGGTAGCAAAAATCCCTGCCCCCCACCCATGCTCAGCTAAGCCGTGCAATCATCAGAGGCTTCTTTTTTTAATTTTTAAAAGCATTTTTTTCTACAACCGAAAGATACAGAAAAAATGCTTTTAAAAACCTCTGACAATCCCAGCTGAGTTGCCTGATCGTCAGAGGCTTTTAAAAGCATTTTTTTAAAACAACCTCTTCGGTTGGTTTTAAAAGTTTAAAAAAAAAAAAGTTGGCCACGCCCACCCAGTCACATTACCCCCCGCCATCCCCACCAAGCCACGCCCACAGAACCGGTAGTAACAAATTTTACATTTCACCACTGCGGTACTTGTTATCACTACCGATTCGTCCGAACCGGAGCGAACCGGTAGCATTTCACCCCTGTTTTGCACCCTTAACAGATGAAGAGGGGGAAAAAAATCTCTTTCTAAAAAGAAAAGCAGAAGAAACATCTGGATTATATTCCTTCGGTAGTTATCTTACGCTGACAATAGGACGCAGCCCTGTTTCCAGCAAATTATCAAGTAATAGCCTTCCATTCACAGGGTGACAAGTCAACAGCCCATCCGTTAATTTTAAGAAATAATTGCCCCTGGCTTTTAAATAAATATTTAAACCAGCTGTCTTCCCTTTTTTCACTCACCGCTCGGGATACAAAACAGACGATCCCATGAACACGTTGTCCTAACCATTTTTGGACCAGAAATGTTTCAGAGCCTTGGATGGTTTCCACCTGTCCGGCAGGTGAAGGATGGACAGCTGCCCCCCTCCCCCCCCTTCTGCATATTTTAAATCCCACTGAAGGACTCTCTTCAGGGTTAGGGTTCTAAATTTTTTTACTACCGTTCTGTGGGCGTGGCTTATTTTGTGAGCGTGGCTTGATGGTCATGTGACAATTCTTTAGGATTTAGCAAAGGTACTGGTCTACCAGGCTTTTAACTGCTTGCAGAGCTGTACTGGTCTACCCATTTGTTTTTGGAGGCACCGGTCTACTCATTTATTTTTGCAGGCACTGGTCTACTCATTTGTTTTTGGAGGCACTGGTCT
>WNWU01000081.1:402921-446389 GCA_012654045.1 Ptyas mucosa
CCCTCTCTTCTCCCTTTCCCTTACTTTCCCTTCTCTTCCTTCCCCTCCTCCTCCCTCTTCTCTCTTCTCCTCTCTTCTCCCCTCTTCTCTCCTTTCCCTTTCCTTTCCCTTCCCTCCTTTCTTCTCCTCTCTCCTCTCCCCTCCCCTTCCCTCCTCTTCTTGTCCCTCCCCTCCTCCTCCCTCTTCTCTCTTCTCCTCTCTCCCCTCCCCTCCCCTCCTCTTCTCTTCCGTAGAAGATATCTCTGAGAACGAAGAGGTGTTCCCGAAAGAGATTACAAAATGGAGTTCCAACGATCTCATGGATAAGATTGAAACGGCAGAAGAAACGGACGAAGTCCCAGGTAGTCTCCATTTAGGGAACAAATGGATGATACAGACCGTCATCCTCTCGAACGCAGTGCTTTATACGACTTAAAGAGGTGGCGAGTGACTTTTTTTTCCCTAAAGTGACTTACGGCTTCCTTCTCTGAGGGATGGAGGAACCTTGGCCTAGTCTTCCCGAGAAAGCAATTGACGGTGTTGAGTGTGGGTCGAACGGCAAGGATCGTAACCTTTCCCCGGATTAAAAATCCTGACTTTTCTCTCACTGGCAGGAGAATAAATCCAGTTCATACGCCGTTCATTTTTGTCCCTTCCAGATGATCCGACTCTTGAATCGACTGCGGGATACCATGTCGGCTGCAGCATGGAAAGACTGAGCATCATTGAGGTATAACGTTTGAATCCACGGCCTGCTCTTATCCAAAAGCAAGCAAATTTTAATGCTTCTGCCGCCGGCTTCTATGATCCCCGTCCATACGACTTGAGACATGGGCTCCGAAACTGCCTCAGTTTGTTCTCTGAGGAGGTTCATCCAAAGTGGGCCCAGAATTACGGTCATTAAATCGTTGCTGTCGTAAGTCGAAGCGATGCAAAACCAATTTCTGGAGAGTGTTTGCGGTGCTATTAAGCGAACAGGGCAGACATTAAGTTTCCCCAGTGCAGTGGTGGGTTTCAAATTTTTTTTACTACCGGTTCTGTGGGTGTGGCAGGGGAAGGATACTGTAAAATCTCCATTCCCACCCCGCTCCAGGGGAAGGATATTGCAAAATCCCCATTTCCTCCCAATCAGCTGGGACTTGGGAGGCAGAGAATAGAGGGGGACGGGGCCAGTCAGAATTTTTACTACCGGTTCTCCGAACTTCTCAAAATTTCCGCTACCGGTTCTCCAGAATTGGTCAGAACCTGCTGAAACCCACCTCTGCCCCAATGGGTATTTTTTTTCCTGGAAAACAGGATTAAATGGGGGAGCCCAGTTGCAAATCACAGCCATGCAATCGTGGGAGGCCAAAAAATGAGATCTGGTGACCCCCCCCCCCAAAATGCGTTCACGTCAGTGGTGAAATGTAAAATTTGTTACTACCAGTTCTGTGGGCGTGGCTTAGTGGGGGGGCAGTAATGTGACTAGGTGGGCGTGGCCAACTTTTTTAAAAAAAAGCGAATAGGTTGTAAAAAAAATGCTTTTAAAAAGTTAAAAAAAGGCTTTGACAGTCACAGCTGTGGCGCTCTATCGTCAGAGCCTTTTTTAAAAATCTTTTAAAAGCAGGAAGTAACGACCCCCGGGCTGGTGGGCGGAGCGTCGCGCTGCCATCGCTACCGGTTCTCCGAATCACCTGCCGCAATCGCTACCGGATCGCTCGATCCGGCCCGAACCAGGAGCATTTCACCCCTGGTTCATGTGACTGCATAGGGGAAGAAGTGGGGCAGCTGTAACTCTGAAGTAGTTTGGGGGATTCCGTCGTTACTTTGAACATTTGCTAAGCGAGCGGTCGTAAGTCGAGTATTACCTGTCGTACCGTGTTCCCTTCTATCCTCTCCATGCAAAAACCCAGGGAGTTTTCCGGGAATCCAATCCAGTTTTACGCAACACGTCTGGCTAATTATAAGGAGAATAAACACGTAGCGGCAACAGTGTTCAGTTAAGGTGCCAATGTGCCAAGGGGTAGCTGGAAGCGATACAAGAAAACCTGAACAGGTTCCAGGAAAGAAAAACTCAGATCTATTCTTGTCACCTTTCCAGCTGATCCTCCTTTGTGTTTACGTGTTGTCTTCTCGCCTGAAGCTTTACATGGTGTCCAGGTGTCCATAGTGACGTCTCCGAGATTTTTTTTTTTTGCTCAATGGCAGCAGATGGGATGTGCCTAATCCGCAGGCCAGAAGATCTGAAGGCTTCCACTTGATCGGACCATACTGTTGTGGCCCGCCAGCGGCCAGCAGAGCTGGCAGCAGATTGAGACAGTGAGGAGCTTAGGGAGGAACATAGGCCACTCCTGGAGTCTGGTGAAGGCTCTGACGAGGGCTCTGCATCGGAGGCAGAGAGGGAGCCAGGGCCATCTGACAGTTGTCAGCTGCCTTCAGAGTCGGACATCAGTGAGGTAGACAAACAGCTGGAGCCTGTTCCCAGTGTGCGCATGCACAGAGCTGCCAGATGAAGGGAACAGCTAAAGAACAAGGGTCGACTCAGGAGTAAAGCCACAGGTGGACAGTGAATGGCCCCTCCCAGAGGGAATAAAGAGGAGCGAAAGGGGAGTGGAGTTTGCAGGAGAGAATTAGTTCCTTTAATTGGTTCGTGACTCTCTCAGACTCCTTGCCAAGTTTTGAAGATATCGGCCTGGCAGCTCTCCAAGCCAGATAAGGTCTGCGACTGTAAATTCTCCCTGGAAAGACTTTGCTGGATGTGAATGAGAGGAAAATCACAATAACTTAATAAAAAGAGGTTTTTGTCGGGACAAGGAGTCTGCTTCGTGCTCTTGGGAAGCCTAGGTCAGAGCACATACCTCCCCCGCCCCCCCCGCCCCGCGGTGGGTTTCAGCAGGTTCTGACCAGTTCTGGAGAACCAGTAGCGGAAATTTTGAGTAGTTTGGAGAACCGGGAGTAAAAATTCTGACTGGCCCCGTCCCCGCCATCTATTCTCTGCCTCCCGAGTCCCACCTGATCGGGAGGAAATGGGGATTTTGCAGTATCCCTCCCCTGGAGTGGGGTGGGAATGGAGATTTTGCAGTATCCTTCCCCTGGAGTGAGGTAGAAATGGAGATTTTACAGTATCTTTTCCCTGCCATGCCCACCAAGCCACACGCCCCCCCCCCCCCGCAAACTTCCTGCTTCTCCAACAGGTCCTTGAGAATCCGCTTGATCTGAATCTGGTCTCCCTCCCTCTCGTCTTTCCAGGATGAGGCGGCTCCTCCGCTGGCACAACCCAGCCAAATCCATGTCCTCCTTTTGGTCCTCCACGGAGGCAACATCCTGGATACGGGAAGCGGGGAGCCGAGCTCCAAGCAGGGAGATGTCAACACCATTGCCACCGCCTTCGATACCGTCATCCGGGTCCATTACCCGGCCACTCTTGGTCGGATAGCCATCAAACTGGTCCCTTGTCCGGCCATCTGCTCGGAAGCATTTTCGCTGGTCTCCAAGTGAGTGGACTTCTTGGGGATTTCTTTTATTTTTTGGGAAGATGGGATAGGATTTAGGGGAAGGGAGGGGAAGGCTCTTTTCCAAAAGAGTCTTGGTGTCGAACCCAGGTCTCTGGTTTCTTTTACTGTTCAGTAGACTTAGGGGCCAGCTGTGGACTTCACATCTGGCTTTGGTTTTGGATGGCTGCGTGTATGGGACTGGGAGAGAGGCTTCCTTAAGCCCTGATGGGGCATAACCAAGTCTCCACCACCATTAAGCTATCTTCATCCAGCCATGTATCTGCTGTGTCTGCCTTATCTCTCTACCTGCTTGTCCGTCCTTCCTTCCTTCCTTCCTTCCTTCCTTCCTTCCTTCCTTCCTTCCGAATTGGAAATTTGATCTTCAGCAAGATCCAGGTTTGTCCAGCCTCTTCTTAAAATTATCCAGATAGAGAAACATTTCTCCCTTCTCTATCTTTTGTCCTTCCTTCCTTCTTCCCCCCCTCCCCCCCTCCCTCCCTCCCTTCTCTTTTGTCCTTCCATCTTCCCTCCCTTGTCTCATTTGTCTCTCCTTCTTTCCTCCCTCCCTCCCTCCTCCTTCCTTCCTTGCTTCCTTCCTTCCTTCCGAATTGGAAATTTGATCTTCTGAAAGATGCAGCCAAACCCAAATAAATCTTCCTTAAAACAGATGGTTGTCCAGCCTCTTCTTAAAAATATCCAGAGATAAAGAAACATCTCTCCCTTCTCTATCCTTTGTCCTTCCTTCTTCCTTCCCCCTCCTCCCTCCCTCTCTCCCTTCTCTCTCTTTTGTCCTTCCATCTTCCCTCCCTTCTCTGTCATTTGTCTGTCCTCCCTTTCTTCCTCCCTCCCTCCGTCCCTCCTTCCTTCCTCTCTCTCCTCCCTTCCCTCCCTCCACAGATGCACCCCATCAATCCCCCCCATTTCAGAGGGAGCCTTACTTCACACCGCCACGATGACTCACCCAGGCTCAGCGCAGCCTAGAGCCATCATCGCTCAGAGCCCATTTATTTCTTAACTCATTTATCATTTACGGGGCGCGTCTTCTCCTCTCCTTCTTCCAGGCCATGTTTAGACTGCAGCCCATTTATAAAAGCCACCGGTTTCCTTTCCTGGGGTGCAGCAGCTGGCAAAGCTCTGGGTCCTAGCAAAAGCCCCAGATGTCTGCATTTTAGACAAGAGCGTTGGGAATTTCCCCTTAGATAAGGAATACGTTATTGGTGGGATAAGGTAGCTCAGAAACCGGTTTATTTGCAAGCCTTTGTATGCCACCCGGCAACCGGTCGGGAGTCCTACGGGAGAAAGGCGGTATATAAATATAATTAATAAATAAATAATAAATAAATAAATAAACCAAAATTGTGGGCAGGTTGTGTTGTCGTCTAGAGCAGGGGTCTCCAACCTTGGCAACTTTAAGACCTGTGGACTTCAACTCCCAGAATTCCTCCGCCAGCGGTCCTCAGGAAAAACACGGTAGAAAGGAAAGAGCACCTGATTAGGTGGCTCAGTGGCGAAGACACTGAGCTTGCCGATCAGAAAGGTTTGGCAATTCGACGGTTTGAATCCCTAGTACAGGTCTACCTGCGTGAGCAGGGGGTTGGACTAGATGTCCTCCAAAGTCCCTTTCAACTCTGTTACTGCTACTGATTGACGCTTCTCCTCCTCTTCCTCCTCTCCGTAGCCTCAGCCCATATAGTTACGACGAAGGCTGCCTCTGCAGTAGCCAGGATCACATCCCCCTCGCCGCGCTTCCTCTCCTGGCCACTTCCTCCCCGCAGTACCAAGAGGCAGTTGCCACGGTGATCCTGAGAGCCAATCAGGTATACGGCGACTTCATCAAGTCCCAAGAAGGGGCATCCTTCAACGGCCAGGTGAGCATCGGGTGGCCTCCATCGTCAAGAGATCAGCCAGCCATCCTTTTTCCGGCCGGCAGAAGTTTATCAAAACAGATTGTTGAACTGGGGTTGATTTAAGACCCCCCAAAAAAATCAATACTAAATCCGTTGTCTTATTAAATAACTCCCAGTTATTGACTACGTGGCTCAGTGGCTAATACGCTGAGCTTGTCGATCAGAAAGGTCGGCAGTTTGGCGGTTCGAATCCCTAGTAGAGGTGTCCTGCGTGAGCAAGCAGGTTGGAATAGATGATTTCCAATGTCCCTTCCAACTCTGTTATTTGTTACTGAAAGGAGTCGATCTGCAGATTGAATCCACCAGGAACTGGATGGCTCTTGAAGACGTCATTGGCGTTGACTCTCAGCTGAGGGACACCAGCTTGAATCAAATTGTGGCTGTGGGTTCTTTCTTTACCCCAGGACTAAACTAAGCAAGATGTAGACTTTCAGCGTAGACCTTGACCTCATCTCCAGAGTCCTTGAAACTGACATGTTCACCCCCCCTAATTCCACCAGTGATCCTTAGAATCTCCACTGGTCAAGATGAAATGGGAGAAACAGAGGGGTCTACTCATTCTTGACCTTAGTTGTCCTATTTTTGGACTCTTCTCATCAGCATGAACTTCCCAAGGGAATGTTCTAGAAGCCACATACTTTTTTTGGAGGAGAGAGAAAACTTTAATGGGTAAAGGAGAAGCTCTAGGCTGCAGCGGCCTAGATCTTTATGAGCTGAAACCATACCAGATGCTTTTTCTGCTTCTACCACCATCTGAGGAAATCATTAGAAACCAGATTTCTTCTCTTTTCAAGCTTAGCCAATGGGCCCTCCATGTAGCCATGGATGAAAGTGGCCTTCGTCAACATTAGACAACACAGTTGGGTCCATTCTCCTTAATCTAAATTTGTGGTCTTCAAGAAATCCGTGGCTTTCTAGAAATACCCATCGCCTCTAGACTCAATGTTTCCCAATCTCGGGCGTTTCCAGCAGTGTGGACTTCAACTCCCAGAAGCCTCCTCCATGATCATGTTGGCGGTGGAATTCTGGGAGTTGAAGTCCACCACTGCTGGAAATGCCAAGGTTGGGAAACCCTGCCTTTCATTCTCTGCTTTCGGTTGGGAACTTGAGTTGGTGTCCCTCAGAAAAGTAACCAAGGATGGGGGTTTGTTTTCCTCAGGTGTGCCTCATCGGGGACTGCGTGGGAGGGATCCTGGCCTTCGACGCTCTTTGTTACAGCAACCAGACCATGCCGGAGAGTCAAAACAGTAGCCGGCGCGGGAGTCTCATCAGCGTGCAGGTAAACAAGTCAATCTCTCGAGCTGGTTTTGGACAGAAAGGAAATCAAACCAGGTTGGCGCAGAATCCGGGATCTTCAAAACCCCAATTGAGAGACCCCAGGGCCAACTTAAATATGGCCGCTGAATTATGACGTTCAGCGCAACGCATGGTAAGTGACGATATGAATGGATTTTCGTTCTATTTATCTTGGGTTTAGCTTTGTCCCCGACTCTGCCTGTTTCTTTATCATGGCCCTAATCCTTTGGGAATTACACAGAGAAGGAATTACGGACACTCTGGAAACTGGGCAAGGCTCTGAGGTAGACACGGAGCCTAAAATAACAATTCCAGAAGGCATGAGGTCTCCGTAATTCCTTCTCGGTGTAATTTTTCCATTTCATCTCTGCAAGGCCAGCGTTGAGTTACATAAACCTGCTTTGCTCATCTATTTATTGATTAAATTTATATGGCACCCATCTCACGGTCCAGCAACTGTAGGTGGCTTGCTACAAGATTAAAATGGTCATATAAAATTAAAAAAAAAAACAGGGGTCCCAAACTTGGTAACTTTATGACTTGTGGACTTCAACTCCAAGGATTCCTTGGGAAGCCTAATGCTGGCTGAGGAATTGTGGGAGTTGAAGTCCACAAGTCTTAAAAGTGGCCAAGTTTGGAGAACCCTCCCGGTTTACAACGCTAAAATATTAATATGATAAATATGAAGATCGAGTGGTGCGATGGCCTAGAGGCGGAGGTCTCGCCTCACAATCAGGAAGCTGTGAGTTCGATCCTAGGTCAAGGCAGATATTTCTCTCTCTGGGAACAATGAGAATCTTATCTGCTGAACAAAACTCCGTACTGGTGACAGGAAGGGCATCGGGCCAGTAAACACTCAGCTCCATTCCGTTGCCCACAAGGGATTATGGGGTCATTAAAAGGAGATGATGATAAACATGAAGATTGCAATTAATCGAGATTAGCTCATCTACCACAGGGTGGAGATGAACTCTGATAGGACTGGGGGAGGGGCGTTTTGCATCCTTCCACGGAGATGCAAATGCTTGACGAGCACCAGTTATCTTTGCAGCTTCACTTTTGCCCCTCTGGTCTGGCGGTTAAAACCAGAGCCGCCACAAAGAGAGTCTGATTGCTTGCTAAGTGGAAAGCCAAAGAAGCGAGAGGTCAGCCGGTCCATCCGCCGCCGCCGCCACCGCCTGTCGAGCTGGCGGTTCAGGCTGTGCGCGGATGTCCTTCTTTCCCCAACAGACCTGGACGCCCTTCTGCCCTTTCTCAAGAGTCTGATGACCTGGACTGTGTCCTTCCAATTCCAGGACACGGATCTCTTGTCTCCCGGCATCCTGGTGAACAACAGCTACTGCTCGGAAGGCTGTGGGTTGGAAACCAGCCGGCATCTCAGCCGGAGCACGGCCGACCTGCCGCGCAGCAACGAGGAAGATCCCCAGAAGCAGCAGCTGCTGCGGAAAAGGAGCGATTCGTCCACCTTCGAGCTGGACACCCTGAAGCAGCACCAGGCGTTCCTGTCCAGGTAGCTTTTGCGGAGCCAATGAGGTTGCTCTGGTTGGGTGCCACGTTTTCCTCAGAGTACCAACAGAAGAAGAGAGGATTTGTAGCTCGGGGTTGGACTGTAGGGTCCTCGGTGCTCTCTTGAGTTTGGTGGTTTTCTTGCAGACGTTTCCTGACCCAACTAGGGAACGTCATTGGTGCTAGATGGGGGTGGAGTTTGCAGGGAGGGAGAGGAAGAGGAGGATCTGTGGGGTCCTTGGTGCTCTCTGAGCTTGGTAGTTTTCTTGCAGACGTTTCATGACCCAGCTGGGCAACATCACCAATACTAGCATGTCTGCAAGAGAACCAGTAAGCACAGAGGGCACTAAAGACCCCCCACAGTTTTCTGGGGGTGCCAGGTCTCCCCTAATATTATCCCAGCAAGATCAATGCTGTGATGAGGCAGGCCACGTTGAGATAAGAGAGGAACAGGCTCCGGTCGCTGAGTGAGCTCTGTGGGGACTTGAACCGAGGTTTCCTTGGGGTCCTCCAGACTTGCTCAATGGATCCCCCGCTCCCCTCTTGAAATGATCTGCCCAGCAACTGACTTGCAGATTGTCCCAAGCTGATAAAGGATGCCTGTTCGCTCAGCCATGCTGCCATCCATTTTATTTAGCGCGTTTCCCATCAGATAGGAAAATTCCCTCGGTATTATTCTGAAGATTGATCGGATTCCGCGGCTTTTGTTTTACTCCTCGCACTAAATAATGTGGAGGGCTGTTGACTTCCTCCAGCCTCGGAGGAGGAAAAGGAAAGTTATAACTCCTTCGCTTTGAAAGTCCCTCCTTGTGATTAACGGCCTCCCCAGCTCTGTAGATCACCCGGCAAACAATGCTGGATGCTTGAAATCGTAGAGAAAGTCAAGTCTTTTTACGAGAGAGAGAAGGTCCCGCCTGCCCAGAAGAGATCTGACGCTCAGCCGGTTTAATCATGAACAGCAGAGAAGTTTAGGGTTTGTTCTGACCTAGGCTTCCCCAGCAGCACGAAGCCGAGTCCTCATCCCGATAAACTCCTTTTATTGAATTTACAGTGAATTCTCCTCCAGAAAAGTCTTTCCTCTCCCACAGTCTTTCAAGATAGTTCAAATTACTGACCATTATCAGGCCAGGCCGATATCTTTCGGACGCCACAATACTTGGCAAGAATGCAGTAATGAACTATCTCCTGCAAACTCCACTCCAAATATTATATATATGTTACGGTTATACGAGAGCCTGTCGAGATTGCCTTCCCTCCTTTCACTTCCCTCTCTTATTTCTTCTCTCTTGTTTCTTTTCTCTTAACCCCCCCCCCTTTTAACCCCTACCCCTTCTTGCCCCCAACACCTTCCTTGAGGAAGAAATAGGTAAGCTGCACTCGCCGCTTTGTGTTACCGTAGAAAAATCTAGAAGGCAAAGGGGGTGGGGGCATGGTGGTGGTGGGGAGGGCAGCCACCTGACAAGAAATCTCTTTTGATTGTAAATCTAAGGCGGCAGATTCTCTGTGTGTTTGTGTTTATGTGTGTGTGTTTGTGTGACTGATGAAAAATCTTGCCCTCGTAGCATGGAATAGCTCTGAGGTGATGGCGATGGTGTTATCGTGTCCTATCTCTTGGCGAATTTGTGGGCCACATCTTCCAATCTTGCACGACAGGAAGTTCTCGACTTACCACAGTCCATTGTTCTGCCCCAGCTATGGACCCCAAAGAACGCAGCACACACAAAGTCCGTTCAAACTTTAATTTACTGAATGAACCAGTCTTTTACAACAATGGCTGTTAATTAACTGCATTAACAGCCGCCAAGGATTCAAAGAAGAATAACTGAAAGCTTACTGTGGTTGGCAGAATGCCCAGAAGCAATTTGCAGGAAGCTGATAAGATAAGCATGACAAGGCACAAAGTTATGTGAACGAAGTTGTTCCCTGCAAATTGCTTCAGTTGGCGTTCCTCCTTAAATAGGCTAAGGGAGTGGCCAATTAGCCCCAAGCCTTACTCTTGAGGAGACCTCCTCCTGAGGAGCCACTCCTGCCTTTTGGCAGCTCTGTGCGCCCATGCATCAAGAAGAGGCTCCTCTTCGTCCTCTTCACTTATGGGAGGTTCTGGAGGTTCTGAAGGCCCTGGCTGAACCCCTGCCTCTGGCACCACATCTTCTCCAGCCTCCTCATTGTCCGACTCGCATGCCAGCTGTACAGGCTGCTGTACAGGAAGCACCACACCAGCTTCCTCGCTGTCGGAATCAGCTACTAGCTGCACAGGCCGCGTACGGGCCACAACATCGATTTAGGGACCGTTCATAGTCACAACCTCGCTTAAAAAAGGGACTTAAGGACCGTGTTTCACACCTTAGGACCATTTCAGCATCTCCATGGTCCCGTTAGCCAAATTCAGAGGCTTGGCAACTGGCATGAACTTATGACGGTTGCAGTATCCCTTGGTCACATGATGATCCCCTTCCGCGATCTTCTGACGAAAGCCCAGGTTCATTTAACAACCGTGTCACTGCAGGGACTCATTTGACAGCGGTGGCAAAAAAAGTCGTAAAAGGGGGAGGGGGCGGAAACTCACCTAGCGAATGTCTTACTTAGCGACGTAAAGAGAGAGGGCAGAGCTTTGTCTAATAATCCCTTCTTCTAAATTTAAATTCTGCAATCAAAATAATCCCACCATAATGGGGTGGGATGTCCGGCACTATCGTGCCACAAAATCGACGGTTACTTCATTCTTCTGCTGCTTTAAGCAGCTTGTCCTCAAGTTTTTGACTGGAATAGAATCCGCCCATTATGGTCAAAAGTTTTAATGGTGTTAATAAGTCTGAAATATGAGTTGTGAGTCGAGCGTCTGTGTGGTAGATTCTCAAGCGTGTGCAGGTCACGGGTGGTCCCAAAGGCATAGGAACTGAGGAAGCTTCTTGAGCGAGAAGCGAAACGTTTTCAAAGAAATAAACAAGGAAGTCTAGCTGCCTTTTGCAACAAAAAGCATCTTTGGGACAGTTGTGAGTCAAGGACCACTTCTGGAAATGTCCTCTGTCCATGATGCTCCTAGGCATTTTTCTGGTATTCCCTATAGGAAAATTGCATGTCTCGTCAACCAGCGCATGACGTATAAATGCATTTGTTAAATAAATAACTTTTTCTCCTATGGTTCCTCTGGAAAACATGCTTTCTGCTGACGTTCCTTCTTTTTCCCCCTTCTCTAGTTTACATTCTAGTGCCCTGAAGAACTTTCCAGGATCACGGCGATCGAGTAGTTCCACTCAATTGGACGGTGGGAATCTTGGGAAGTTTGAGTTTGAGATCACCGACTTCTTCCTCTTTGGCTGTCCGCTGGGGCTGGTCCTTGCCTTACGAAAAACCATCATACCAACTCTTGACAGTAGGTTCCCTTTCCGACAATATACCTAAGAGGCACGTATCTGGTTTGACCTCAATATGTTGGTCAGTTATCATTTCTAGCCATTTATGAATTTTCTCCCAGTAACTCCTTGCTTTCTTACATGGCCACCACATGTGGTAGTATGTTCCTGGAGTCTGGTTGCATTTCCAACAATTGGCGGAGGAGTTCTTATACATTTTGGCCAATCTTGCTGGCGGTAAATGCCACCTGTAAAACATTTTGTAAAGGTTTACTTTATATGCCGCGGCCATCGTCAGCTTGTAGTTTCTCTCCCAAATTTTTAACCTTTTTTCTTATCCGGAAGAACTTTTGAGCCAGTGAAGAGGGTTGTCCACGAGATAGCAGAGCTGTGGACTATGGTTTCAGTATCCTACCCCCTTGGCCAACTCTTTCTCTTCTCTCCATGGCTTAGTCTTCCAGTTGAGACCAGCGTGCCAGCAAGTCTACAACCTCTTCCACCCAGCTGATCCTTCGGCCTCTCGCTTGGAGCCTCTTCTAGAGAAGAAGTTCCATATTTTACCGCCCTTCAACATCCCACGTTACCAGCGGTTCCCTCTTGGGGATGGCAATTCAGCCCTTCTGGGTAAGTTCATTGTTTCCTCCCTCCCCCCCCCCCCCCCGTTTCTACCTTATTAAGCGGGCAGGTGATGGGGTGAGCGGCACCTGTTTTTAATTCCTGAAGTGTCTCTTGCCAGCGAGAAGAAGTTGAGACACGGCCAAGATGTTCCTCTAGGAATCTGAGGCCCACGCAGTGATGGAATTCAAATGTTTTTAATCCTGGTTCTGTCGGCGTGGTGTGGCTTGGTGGGCGTGGTAGGGGAAGGATACTGCAAAATCTCCATCCCCACCCTACTCCAGGGGAAGGATACTGCAAAATCTCCATTCCTTCCCCACTCCAGCGGAACGATACTGCAAAATCTCCATTCCTTCCCCACTCCAGGGGAAGGATACTGCAAAATCTCCATTCCCTCCCCACTCGATGGGAAGGATACTGCAAAATCCCCATTCCCTGCCCACTCCAGGGGAAGGATACTGAAAAATCCCCATTCCTTCCCCACTCCAGGGGAAGGATATTGCAAAATCTCCATTCCCACCCCACTCTGGGACCAGCCAGAGGTGGTATTTGCTGGTTCTCTGAACTACTCAAAATTTCTGCTACCGGTTCTCCAGAACCTGATGAATAACACCCCTGGGTCCACGTATCGTCTTCTAGGCTGGGGAAGCAGTGACTTGCAATTCCAGATTTCCTTACATCCCCGGTGGAGCTAGAGATTTGGAGAAAATCAAATCCAGCCGAAATGGCCAAGCTATAAGACCCTTTGGTTGACAAGATACATGCTTCCCAGACTCTTTGTTTTCTGAGGAACGCAAGCAATGGCATTTTCCTAGGGTTTTAATCCTCGTTGTAGAGTCACCCTTGTCTCCAGCTGTCATAGATCCTTTTCTTCATGTGAAGGACACGCTATTCTGAGTCAGCCATCAGGAATTAATTGCTGTCAAGCCTACGTCCCATGGGGGAAACGCTGTGGGATTTGCTTTTGAAATGATCTCCAGCACAATGGTGATCAAATATTGAATCTTGGGCTAACAAGCAAATACAGCTGGCTGATGGAACAGAGATGTTAGAATGTTAGCTTTCTCCCTACGGGTGTGTAGAAGCTCCCGGAGACAGGTTTTGAAATCTTTGCTGTTAGCTAAAATCCACCGTCGTCTGCTTGAGACGTCTTTCGGGCCCAACCTGATAATTAGATCCAATCTCTGAAGGATGGGTGGGAACTCAACTGAAGCGTTCATATCTTGGGACTTCAGAAAAAAATGTACCACCGACAAAATAAAACATTCGGCATAGCCATGAATCCTGGTTTTATGCCCCTGGGTCCACCCACATATCCATGAGCTGCCCCCAACGTCTGCTTTTGGGTCCAGGACAATGTGGTTAGGAGAACATCTGTGTTTTGGACTATGGGTGTTCTGTCCCCCTTCCTCACACAGGCAAACGTAATACCAAGCACGCTTGCCAATATTTTATTAGGTAAACAGATTAGAATTCTTGGCAGACCAAGGTTTTGGCAGCAAACTGCCGAATGCCTGCCAAGACCGTTTTCACTCCCATAAAGCAGAAGAGGACTTATCTTCAGTCTGTTCCAGGAGCAACAACTGATCCACGAGACAAGAGTTTAGTCAATGTTCAGTCCAAAATATATCCAAGCCGAATTTCAGGGATCAAGATGTGACTTTCAGGGTTTAACTTTGTCCGTCACAAAGCCTGAAGAGCAATCCCACCCACTTTTATTCCTGGTGGGGCATGGCTCCGTGACTCAGCTCAATCTCTGGCCCTCCCACGCCTCTTCCGTTGCTGCGCAGGCTTCTCCCTCCGACGCTGCCTGGGATCAAGCCAGGATTCATCATCCTCGCTCCCTATCAATTGGTGCTCCGATATGCCTTCCTCCTGGCACATCCCAGGCTGTTCCTCCTGGCCTTCGGATGGCACCTGAGGCATTTCCAGAAAGGAGGGTCCTGGAGAGGGAGGCCTTGTCAGTTCCTCCCCATCACCTTCTGAGTCCTCTTCCTCTGTTAGGATAGGCTCGGAAGTCGGGGTCACAACAATGGGCCACTATTGAACAGGTATAAAAGGTGGGTTGATGCCCAAGAGGAGAACGAACAAGGTGGACAAAGATGGATGGAACACGATTCCATCCAGACTTCTCCCTGTTCCTAAACAAAAAATAATTCCTTGACATTGTTCTCTATACTGGACTTCCAAGTCTGGATGTGGACCTCACCACCACAGCAGTTATTGGTCAACTTATCTGCTTTTCTGCTGTTGCTCTCGGCATTGGGCCACCAGCCTTTTATATCTGCTCAGGCCTCGCCATGGTCTACCACCGAAGCTTTGTTTCCAGCATCCAAACTCGTGTAGAAGATGGTGTTGACATTGGTTGTGAAGTGTCTCGTTCCAAGTGCTTGTGGCCACGTGTCTCTTTGTCTTCTTGTTTTTTTATTTTTCTTGGTGCCCCTCTTTGTTTTCTTCCCCGTCTGTTCTAGTGGAAACGGTCCAGAACAACCCTGCCCTCCTCGTTGAAAGCAATCTCCTGGTTGCTCTTCAGAACCAGGACAACTTCATGGAAACCAGTATCCCCGTTCCTACCTTGAACTGGCAAGACGTTTCCAATAAAAATTCTGGATTTGCTGAGTGTGTGTGATCTGAACCTTCCCCCATTTGGTGTCGTGTGGTGTTTTCGGAGTGGTGGCTAATGCTTGAAGATCCCATCCCATCCTGAAAGCTTTTCCAGGAGCAGACAGGCCCACGGAGAACGTGGAAGAAAACAGGAGAGAGGAACGAAAGAGGAAGCGAGGGGGGAACAAAAATTAAGAGTGGCCTTTGGGGTCTTTACAATTCTGGGTTAAATACGCAAAGAGTTGGCAGACGCTCGAGTACCGTGTTTCCCCGATAATAAGACCCTGTCTTATATTTTTGTGAACCCTGAAATAAGCGCTTGGCCTTATTTTCGGGGAGGTCTTATTATTTTGGGACACGTGGAGCAAGGTGCGGCTATTCCTATCATCTTACCTGATTTCCAGCTCTGCGTTTAAATATTTTCGGGGAGGGCTTATTTTCACGCATGCACTCAAAAGCCTGATTGGGGTTACTATCAGGGGATGTCTTATTTTCGGGGGAAACGGGGTAGGTAGAGAAGCTTCTGTCCCTGAACAGAAACTCTTTGCGTTGCTGGAGATATAGATCCCCCCCCCCCCCCAAATCAATATCCATCTTTTACAATCTTCCTCTAAAGATGAACATTTCCCATGTTGTTTCAGCCATTTTTCTCAAACTGGGCCCCTCCAGCAGTGATGGTATTCAATTTTTTTTACTACCGGTTCTGTGGGTGTGGCTTGATGGGCGTGGCAGGGGAAGGATACTGCAAAATCTCAATTCCCACCCCACTCTGGGGCCAGCCAGAGGTGGTATTTGCCAGTTCTCCAAACTACTCAATATTTCCGCTACCGGTTCTCCAGAACCTGCTGGATTTCACCTCTGCCCTCCAGATGTGCTGAGCTACTGTCCTCCTATCAGGAACCAGAACACTGGCATGTTGGTTGAGGTGACAGTAGCTCAGGACATCTGGGAGGTGCCGGCTGCTGCAACGTCTGCTTAGAAGTCAACTTTGTGTAGTATTTCAATGTGTGGATGTAACTCAGCTTGACGTTGGTGGGCACGGAATGTTGGAAGTTCTAGGAATAGAGGGCCACCTTCTCCAGAGCTCAAAGAATGGCCAAGTTGAGTTCTTTGGCTTATTTTATTTGGGCTGATGTGGCCAGGAAAAGCCAAGCTTGCATTTATTTTTTGTAGGGGCTGCCTCCAAACCTACTTAATTTTTTTTTAGCAAAGGCCGGAATTGACAACCTTTTTTGCTCCTTTGGGAAAGCTTTCGCGACCTCCCCTCTCCACCATCCTGCTCGAGGCTTCTCTCCCCCCCCTCCCCATCCCAACAGCTCTCCTGCATGGCGTATCTGTGAGCTTGTGGGTGGCTTGTTTGAGTTGTAGGATTTATTTGGGTTGCCTTGCTCTCTCTCTCTCTCTCTCTCTCTCCTCCAACCCCGGCGAGGGGCTTCAGGAAGGATCAGAAATGCCTCCTTCCCATTCTACTCACAAAGCCCTTCTAGAGCAGCGTTTCTCAACCTTGGCAACTTGAAGATATGTGGACTTTAACTCCCAGAATTCCCCAGCCAGCATGGCATCCTTAAGATGTATGGACGCATCTCCTAGGATTCCCCAGCCAGTGTGGCATCCTTAAGATGTGTGGACTTCAACTCCCAGAATTCCCCAGCCAGCGTGGCATCCTTAAGATGTATGGACTTCAACTCCCAGAATTCCCCAGCTGATGACCTTAAGATTTGTGGATTTCATCTCTTAGAATTCTGGGAGTTGAAGTCCACACATCCTAAGGTTGTCATAGTTGAGAAACTCTGCTCTGCACAAACTCTGCCTGTTTGGTGTGAGTCATTCCAGCACTCGGGTGGAATTCTTAGATGTTTCTGTTTCCTTCTGAGGAAGATTCGTTGAGCATCTTTTCTGTTGGTTTCCATGGCTGTGGAGATCCTGTTTTGATGCTTTCGCCATTGTGTCCACCTAATTTTTTCCCCTTGGTGCTTCCCTACCAAAGCTGCTTCTATGGTGTTGGTTCCGAGAGCTTTGATTGGATGTCCACCGTGGTGGCATCCCACCTAATTTTGTATGTCTGCCTGCTTTTTTTCTTTTCTTTCTTTTCTTAAACAATTTCTTGACGTATTTATGGCATCCTGGTTGTCTTTGTGTGTTTGTGGTTGGGTTTAATATTCTCGTTTTCCCCGTTTCGTCCCTGTAGCAGATGTTGTTCAGTCTCATGGTGGCGTCTTGGTGGAAAATACGTCCCCGTCTGCTCCCGTTTCCGCCCCCCAGTTCAGGGCCTTCCGGAGAGCAAGTGAAGTGAGCATTGTCAGCCAGGTGTCCGGAATGGCCGACAGTTACACTGCTTCCAACATAGCCAACAGTAAGTGTTTTCCCCCCACGGAAATGAGCCTGCCCCATGCGTAGTTCCCTCAACCCCCTGCAAAAATCAGATGATGCCTTCTACTGCTCCTCTCCAAAGTTCTCTGAGCCTGGGAATAAACATGGAGCTTTTCAAGATATTGTAAAAGAAAGAAAGAGCCGAGGAGCGGTTAGCACCCAAAATGGATGCCGACGTGTCCCTCACGGTCAAAAAAAGCAAAATCCTTACAAATTCAGAGCTCGTACTGCCGAGTTTGTCAAGCTCGGTAACTCTAAGATGTGTTGAGTTCAACTCTGGGACTTGAGGTTCCTCCCGCCTCTTAAGAGTTGCCAAGGTTGAGAAACACAGCCATGTTGCAATAAATAAGAAGTGAAAATGTCCATTTTTGTTCTCAGGTTCAGAGAACGTCATCTCACTGAACTCACTGTCCTTCAGAGTTTTCCAACTCTGCTTTCTGACCCTCTCAGAATTCCTGAAACCCCAAAGAACAAAGCACAAATCCTTGTTTAAGAAGTCATAACTTTTGAAAATTGCTTCCCTTTTCGACTTCCTGTCCTGATTCATCAGCTAAACCCAAGATCCCAAATTTCCAACGCCGAAGCCAAAGGTGTGGTTGACTTTTAACTCATCCGCTATATGGTTGAACACATTCTACACCCCCAATGCATCATTAGCGGTCAAAAATCTATATATATATATTTGCATGGTTCCCCGTGTGTTTTAACAAAAGCGTGTGTTTTATTTTTGTGTTGTCTTTCTCCGTCTCTCTCTCTCTCTCTTCGAAACTGTGATTCCTTGTAGAGAAAAAACACCATCTCAACCACTCCAGAGGTTTTAGTCTTCTGGCACTCCTAGCGCTCCCCCACAAACCCCACAACCAGTCCTTCCCCCAGAGAACTGGGGGGCTCAAGCCCGAAAGATCCCCGAATCCTTTAGGACGAAGGTTTGAGAGCTCCCTCCACGGGGAAACGGAGGCTGTTCGTCTGATTCCAGATCTTGACGTCCACGAAGGTATTCTGGAGAGCGAGGAGAAAGGGATCAAAATGGAGCGATTGCTTTATCTCTTCTTTCGCTGTCTCCAGAACCCAAAAAACCATCTTCACCGGAGGTCTTTCTCAAATCTTGCTCTCTGTTTTAACAAACCAACTCTTCTTTCGCTCTGGAGATTAACCGACACGCTACTAACAGCCCTTCAGAGAGAGTCAAGCTCATTCCTATTCACCTTAACGTTCTACACTCTACCGTGTCCTCCGATTATCTTGCCCTCTTGAGCTGTTTCTTGGGAAGGAAAGGCTGGTTCTTGAGTGCCCTACTTTGGAGGATTCCTTAAATATTTTGTGAGCCTGAAAAAGCAGAAATCCTTTGGCTTGGAAATTCCCGCTTTGCTTTTCCCAACTGTCAGTTGGATATTGAGAGCTCAGCCATATTCGGCCCCACTTGAGTGTCTTTGTCTATTATCATCTCAGAGGTGGATTTTTTCCTAGAATTAAGAGCAATTTTTTTAAAAAAAGGAATTGAATGAAGCCCAGCGAAGTCACTTCTTGTGAATTGGAGGCTACCTAAATTTGATTTAGAAATAAAATCGACCAAGCTAGTTTGCTTTTCTGGTCATAAAATCTAGGAATTCTCCTTCCAGGCCAGTTCTTTGGCTCTTTCCATTTAAATTTCCAAGAATGCTAACAATGAGTAACAGGTGAGGGCTTTATAATTCAAGCCAGCCTCTCTTTCTGTCCTTTCTTTGAAGCTCTAATGTTGGCTATCTTGTTGTATAAGATTCAGAAATCGGTCCCTCAAGGGATGTTCCCAAAAATCAAAGCCGCAAGGAAGGTCAATCTGGTGACTTTCCCGGGGTGGGTGGGGGTGGGACAGCTCCTCCTGGACCTTCCATGGTCCGAGAAGAGCTGTTTGGCCAAACATTTCGTAGGACTGATGTGGACAGACCAAGGGAGTTTTCTGACCCTTCTCCTGGATGGACAGAGATGGAAAGCTGGGATGTTTTGCAGAAACCCAACGGGATCTCTTTCTGCTCTTAGTTGCGTCCAAGTGGTGGGGAACCAAAAGGATTGACTACGCTCTCTACTGCCCGGATGCGCTGACCGCCTTCCCCACAGTTGCCTTACCACACCTCTTTCACGCCAGTTACTGGGAATCCACAGACGTGGTCTCCTTCCTCCTCCGACAGGTGAGAATCCTCCTGCCAACATCTTTCTCATCCCTCCACTGAGTGCCAGTTGCCCATCATGGACTTAGTGAGGGTCATGGACTCCTTGGCCGTTTGTACACCGGCATTTGTGGGTCGTGCCAAGGTTGGGAGCCCGTTCATCAGACACGGCACCTCAACGTGTGCAAACTCCGTTTCATCTTTCAGGTGATGCGTCATGAAAACGGCAGCATCCTTGAAGTGGACGGGAAAGAGGTCTCCGTCTTCACGCCTTCCAAACCCAGGGAGAAATGGCTCCGTAAAAGGACTCACGTCAAGCTACGGGTGAGTTGCGTTTGTCACCATCGGCCAGCGCCCCAAATTGGGGGGGAAGGGGACAGAGAAGGACGATAAAGCTCCAAATTACAACTCTGTGCTAAGAACCTGGATGAGAGTCTTACCATTAATTCAGAGAGTAGGAGTAATAATAATAATTGGCTGACTGTGCAGATTAACAACGACGTGCATAATGGAGTGCCTTTTTAAAAACTACACATCCAATTCAAGCTCTTTCGTTAGATTACTTTGATCTGGATTTTCCCACTGAGAAAAGGGATGAGGATGAAGTATTTAATTTATATAAATTCAATGCCTGTTCAGTTCAACTTTGGGGTATGGTGAAAACCTGGCAAAAAAGCAGCCCACAGTGTCAAATGGGGATAAATAAATCCTGAATTTTCGATTGCCAGCGAAACCCGATTCTGACAGTCGAAGGATCTTTACTGAGGTTTTTTGAGGGTTTTTTTTTAAAAAACAACAACAACTATGAAACAGTTTTGAACACAATGGCCACAATCAAGTGAATAAGAAAAAGGGTACAAGATGGAGTTGCAACATGCAGAATCCGTTGTATAATCCAATATTTGTCAGTGCTGTGAAGGGTGGGGGTGGGGAGGACCGACAGCCACTCGGAGAGTTGAATTAAAAAGCAAATTTAAATCAATGCATCCACTCAGCCAGGCAGGAGAAAGCACCCCGCTTCAGTTAAATAAAGCTCCATGCACAAAAATGATTAATGGCCATCCCAGATTCATTGATCAACCTGCGTCAACCAACCAACAAGGCACGTCAAGAGTTGCATACGCGTGGAAGACGTTGAAAATACAAAATTGCGCATCTGCCATGGGAATCGACGGGAATCCCAAATCCGACCTTTGCTCCTTCTCTTCTTTTGCCAGAATGTCACGGCCAATCACCGAATCAACGACGCCGTAGCCAACGAGGATCGGCCCCAAATGTTAAACGGGAGGTTCATGTACGGCCCGTTGGACATGGTTACGCTCACGGGGGAGAAGGTGAGTTGCTGATCTGGACCCGCGAAAGCTCGAAAAGGTGGCAGGTGTGTGGAACTGAAGAGGGCTTGGTTCTACAGGATCGCATGCAAAAAACAAAACAAAACTCTAATGGCTCGTGTAGCGATGGGCGTTTGTAGAATATGAAGGGATTGGTATGGGTTGTAGTGGTCCTTCAGCTCAACCTCCTAGGAGGTCCACCTATTTTAAAGTTGCCGAGGTTGAGAAATATTGGATCATAGAGCTCTCAATCTTGGTCGCAGCTGGCTGGGGAATTCTGGGAGTTGCAGTCCGCCTATCTTAAAGCTGCCAAAGTTGAACACCCACGTTCTAAGTCCCTCCTTCAACCAGAATGGAAGTGAGAGCTAAGGAGAGCCACGTCCGCAAGATCAGCAAGCAGCCTCAGGCCAGATGGAGCCAAAAGAAAGTGATGTATGGACTTCCAACTCCCAGAAGTCACCAGCTAGCTCTTACCAGCTGAAGAATTCTGGGAGTTGAAGTCTACCTATCTTCAAGATGCCAAAGGTAGAGAGACATTGATCTCTAGAGCCCTCGATCAGCCAAAATTGAAATTGGAGCGAAGTAGAGCCACATTTGAAAGATGAACGAGAGGCCTTAACGCTGGATTAACCAAAAAGAAAGTGAAGTGGGTGCTACTGCACGGGGACTGTTCATGTTTTCTCCCCCTCCCCAGTATAAACTCAGTGGATTCACCCAAGAGAAAATAGCCCGTAAAACCAGCGGTGGGATTCAAATAATTGAACAACCGATTCTCTGCCGTAATGACTTCTTCCAACAACCAGTTCACCAAACTGCTCAGAACGTTAACAACCGGTTCTCCCAAAGTGGTGCGAACTGACTGAATCCCACCCCTGCGTACGACCATGGGATTCGAACTCAGATGGTGCCGGGCTTGATCGAGATTCCAGATTTCTTCTTCTTTGTGCTTCAGGTGGACATTCACATCATGACTCAGCCCCCCTCAGGAGAATGGGTTTATTTTGACACAGAGATCACCAACAGCAGCGGACGGGTTTCCTACACGATTCCCGAGCAGAGACGGCTGGGGATCGGGGTGTATCCCGTCAAAATGGTGGTGAGGTATGTTCTTGTGCATGGAGGTTTGCCAGGGAATGGTACAGTCGTGGAGCGGTAGGTAGGAAAAATAGGCCCGGCTTGAAAATCACAGATGTGGCAACTGAGGTCCCTTGATTATGGATTAGCTATTGGCGTCTTCATCCTTAATCCAAGGCAGAGAGGGATGGCTTATCTTTTAGATTTCTGTCCTGTTTTTCCCCTTTGAAGGAAGATGCATAATTACGACAACTTAAATAAGGAATAATATTTAAATAACATAATATGGGACGCGGTGGCTCAGTTGCTAAGATGCTGAGCTTGTCGATTGAAAGGTTGGCAGTTCAGCAGTTCGATTCCCTGGGCCGCGTAATGGGGGGAGCTCCCGTTACTCGTCCCAGCTTCTGCCAACCTAGCAGTTTGAAAGCGGGTAAAAAATGCAAGTAGAAAAATAGGGACCACCTTTGGTGGGAAGGTAACAGTGTTCCCTGTGCCTTTGGTGTTGAGTCATGCCGGCCACATGACCACAAAGACGTCTTCAGACAGTGTTAGCTCTTCGGCTTTGAAACGGAGATGATGCACCACCCCCTAGAGTCAGGAACGACAAGCACATATGTGCGAGGGGAACCTTTACCTTTACCTAAATAAGGAAAAAATTATTCAGGCTCTCAGCCAACATTGAGGTGCCTATTTGGGTAGAGCTTCAGGTAGCTTCTGAACTTAACTTTTGTCTTCATGTTCCCCCTTCTGACCAAGGACGTTGAAAAATGGCAGGCATGCTGTCGACCTTAATTTGGAAGGATGAAACCCATCAAAACAGTAGCACAATTCCTAAAATAGGCAAAATACAATTTAACTTTCCTGAGAAGACTGACTGGAGGGGGGAGGAATACAACGGGGACTACCGTACCTGTATCATGAAATCAAGATTCACTCTCTTTCTTTCTTTCTTTCTTTCTCCTTAGGGGTGATCACACAAATGCAGATAGCTACATAACCGTTTTACCACGGGGGACCGAATTCGTGGTCTTCAGCATCGACGGTTCTTTCGCAGCCAGCGTCTCCATCATGGGCAGTGACCCCAAAGTCAGGGCTGGAGCAGTTGACGTCGTACGGTAGGAGGGCTCAGCCGTGGGGAGCGTTAGTGCCAGGAAGTTGTACTGAAGAAGGGGATTTTCATGCTGCTGGTTTCATGTCGGAAGCTTCAAGGCAGTTCCGGGTTGAAATGATTAGCCAGTGACATCACTGTTGCCCCGGAGACACCCAGTTGCGGGCTCCTTTCACGTCCCCATAGTGAGCCCTCCAAAGTGGTACCTATTTATCTACTCATGTTTGCATGCTTTCAAACTGCTAGGAGCTGGAGTGAATGACAGGAGCTCACCCCATCTCACAGCAGCACAAGGGTCTCAAAAAGCTTGCTGATTTTCCACCCGTTGTTCTAACCACCTGAGCCGCCTTGCTCCTTATGGGATATTATAAGAATAGTAGGAAATTTTTTTCCAATTGAAAACGAGAGACCCTTTTCCGTGTTTAGATTCTCGCTGTGTCTCTCCCCTCCGCTCATCCGTCTTTCTTGTTTTCCCCTTCCTTAGGCACTGGCAAGAGCTTGGCTACCTCATTATCTACGTCACGGGCCGGCCCGACATGCAGAAGCAGAGAGTAGTTGCCTGGTTAGCACAGCACAACTTCCCCCACGGGATTGTCTCCTTCTGTGATGGGCTGGTTCATGATCCCTTGAGGCACAAAGCCAACTTCCTGAAGTCTCTAGTCACAGACGTAAGCAGGATTCACAGCGGGTTAAAGCAGTTGCGGTCAGGCTGGGCCGAGACCTATTAAATGCGCCTTTGAGAATCCGGGATCTTCTGATCAGAAATTGTATTGCAGGAAAGTTAGCTGTTGTGACCCCAGTAGGTAGTAATCAACTCAAAACAGTTCTAAAACAAACAGACTTTATTAGAACAGCTGAGAATTAACTCATTCTCAGCGTAGTCCAAACGAAATTAAAACAAATTCTTCATAATTCTTCAGTCTAATCACCAACCTGGGTATAATTAGGCAAACTGCCAAAGGCTTCTCTTGGCAAAAGTTCAAAAGTAGAAGACGCAAGAGATAAGTGCAACAATACTATCAACGTTGCTTTCCAACGAAGAGGCCAAGATCCATTGCTGGTCTTTTAAGCCTTATGGGAGGGGCCAGTCATCTCTTGGCCTTACTCCCGAGTTGTCCTCTTTGCTGTAGCTGCTCTTGCCTTCTGGCAGCTCTTCTCTTACGTGCACTAGGAACAGGCTCCTCCTGTTCCTCTGCCTCTCTACTGTTCCGGAGTCAGCACATCACTCCCCAATGGCCCTGACCCCATCTCTGCCTCCTACACAGAGCCCTCATCAGGGCCTTCCCCAGCCTCCAGGACTGGCCCATGCTCTTCCTCAGCCTCATCGCTGTCCGACTCCGCTGCCAGCTCCACAGGCTCCTGACGAACCACAACATTAACAAGCCATTATGAGGAGAGAAAAAAAATCCAGAGACTGCTGAGTATCAAATGCGAGCCCTGTTTATAATGAAATCAAGATTCACATTCTTGGGAGGCGGATTATTATTTAAGATTTCAAAATATAGAAGAGGAGAAGGGAGAGAATTTGGCGGAAGTGATGGAGGAAACCAAGGAAAAGATATTAAATGGGATTGTCGAGATATACAGAGTACATACTCGATACGCAATGAAAAATAAATTGCCAAGAGAGGTGCATGAATTGGTTTTATAGTACAGGTTGTCCTCGACTTATGACCATAATTGAGCCTGAACTTTCTATTGCTACACAAGACAGTTGTAAAGTGAGTTTTGCCCCGTTTTACGACCTTTCTCATCACTGTTGTTAAGTGAATCCCTGCAGTTGTTAAAATTGATAAGATGGTTGTGAAGCGAAACTGCCTTTCTCATTGACTTTGTTTTGTCAGAAGGTAGCAAAACAGATGACCCTGGGACACTACAACCGTCATAGACATGAATCAGTTGTTGAATGTTGATTCTGTGACCATGGGGATGTTGCAATAGTCGTAAATGTTAGATATCAGGCTGACAACTGATTGGGGTTTTTTCTTCTTCTTCTTCTAGCTCGACATGAAGATCCATGCGGCTTACGGCTCCACCAAGGATGTCTCCGTCTACACGTCCATCAACCTGTCCCCTCCACAGATCTACATTGTCGGGCGGTCTACCAAAAAGTTACAGAACCAATGCCAAGTAAGATCCTTTTATTGTAAGGAGTCCAGCCCAGGGGTGAAATTCAACCGGCTTGGCCTGGCTCGGGCGAACCGGTAATGACGATTTGAATTGGTTCGCTGAACTGGTACAAACCATTCCTGGTTGGCCCAACCCACGCCCGCCTGTTCACCACTCCCCTCTTCTGGACACTCGCTCCCCCCTTCCGGTTGCTCGACAGTGATAGGGCTGGGAAGCCTATCTCTAGGTAGGTCATCTGAAAGACAAGTTCTTTGACCCTAAGCCCCCAAATAAGGAGTTTTTGTTGTCTTTTATCCCGTAGTTCATCACGGAAGGCTACGCGTCCCATCTGGCCCAGCTGGAGTACACCCATCGCTCCCGGCCTGCCAAGAACACCACGCGGATGGCTCTCCGGAAGGGCAGCTTTGGACTCCCAGGCCAAACCGAATTCTTGCGCAAGAGGAACCACCTGTTGCGAACCATCTCCTCTCAGCCCACCGGCCAGAGTGCCGGTTACCGTCCAGAGCGGACGCAAAGCCACTCCGAAAGTCACCAGGAAAGGGACCGAGAACGCAGCCAACGGAGCATGAGCCTCGCCACGGGCTGCTGGGGACGAACCACACTCCCGAGGCTCGAACCGGGGAACTTGGGTCAGAAGTAGAAGCGTCCGAGGCGCGATGATGGCCGGCTGCACTTGCCCAGGTGGCGGAAGCAGGGGTCACAGCAAGGCCAGCGGCGTGGGGCTCAGGGGCAAATATGGTGCTACTCATTGCCGGTGGGGCGGCGGTGACTTGGCCAGGAGCAACCGAGCGATTTGGGTTTCCTTTCCCCCCACCCCACAAAACACGCAGGCCTGGACGGTGGCAGGGACGTTGGGTACGTGGAGCGCAACCGGGCGGGCCGAGAACAGGAGCTGCCTTCTGCCACCGAGACGTCAAGCTGCCTCATCTTCAAGATCCACCGTTTTCCGGCTCTTATCCAGGGTTAGAGATTGTAAATATGTGCCTGTCCAGATTCTTCTTAGCCATCCGTCAAAGACAAGAAGACACAGCATCAAAGAAAACACATCGGTACCGTTGGGAGCAGCAGCAGCCGACCAGGTTATGGGTAGGAGGGCCGCGTGTTTACGTAGGCCGGCCCTGGGACCCGGACACGAGGAAGGGGACACCACCAATTATCACTGCTTTACAATCACAACGCCACTTAATTCATTCATGGAGTCTCAAAGGACTCGGGACCCACAAGCAGAAGCCACAGCTCCAGGGCCGAGTCATGTTGAATGGCTTCCACTCGGCGACATCAAGCTACGTGTGCAATGCTCACACCATTGGATAGGTGGTTTATCGAGGCTGGTTCTAATTAAAGGATTTTTTTAAAAAAAAAGAGTTTGGAAGTTGACGGATTGCACTAATTCAGGAAAAAAAAAAAGAGTGAATAGCAAAAGATTCTGCTCCTCCAGAGAGAAGGGAGCACGATTTGGGCACGACTTGCAGAAGGCAGTACCTGCCGTACGATTCGGAGCACCTGGGAGGTGGCGATATTTGCTCAGCCTAAAACCGAAAATAAAATAGAAGCTACGTCCAAATTCTTCCCAGCCCTTTTCAGATTGTTGTTGTTGTTGTTATTTATTTATTTATTTATTTATTTTTTCCCCTCCACCCCCTGCCGTTAAGACTGGAATCCGTTTCTCGTTTTTCCAACATTAAGCGTATCGGCTTTCGGCAGAGGTTGTAAACTCGTTTTCTTTTTAAACTGTAGGTACGTCGCAACTGCACACCTCACGGTTTTTAGGTTTGGCACTGAGAAACTTTTAGGAAGAAAGTCTGGGATGGGGTTTTTTGGTTTTCTTCTCAAGTGGCTCCTTCCATTTTAACGTCGTTACGCCACGGCACGTCTGTCTGTACTTAAACAGACGCACAACATGGCAGGCTGAACGAAGGGAGGGATTTTCCCAACCCATTCACCCTTTCGATATTTCAGGAAGACTTTTTAAAAAGTTCAAATTAGCCGTTTCAATCACCTTTATAGACACGTCAACGTGACCAGGGAGATTAGAAGGTGTTTTTGTTCCCCCGCCTGGAAGATATTTGATGCTGAAAAACAGAGGATCTCTGAGCAGAAGTGGATTTGCAATACAGGGGGTTCTTGGTTTACAACCATTCATTTAGTAACTGTTCGAAATTACAACGGCACTGGAAAAATGGGACTTATGGCCATAACTCATACTTACGAACCGTGGTAGTATCAGGGGTGAAATCCAGCAGGTTCTGGAGAACCGGTAACAGAAATTTTGAGCAGTTCGGAGAACCGGGAAATGCCACCTCTGGCTGGCCCCGGAGTGGGGTGGGAACGGAAATTTTGCAATATCCTTCCCCAGGAGTGGGGAGGGAATGCGGATTTTGCAGTATCCTTCCCCTGCCATGCCCACCAAGCCATACCACGCCCATAGAACTGGTAGCAAAAAAAAAATGGATTTCACCACTGCATAGTATCCCTCTTGTCACGTGATCATAATCCGACCGCTTGGCAGTTGGTTCGTATTTATGACGGCCGCAGTGGGATCCCCTTTGGCAAAGCCAACGGGGGAATCCTGATTCATTTAACAACCATCGGACTGACAACTACAGTGATTCACTTAACAACGGCGATAAGAAAGATCGCGAAATGGGGGCAAAACTCAACCACTGTCCCGCGTAGCAACTGAAATCTGGGGGGGGCGGCGGAGGTGGGTTGGTTTGTCAATTGTGGTTGTAAATCAAAGACCACCTGTATCGTCCTCATGCTTCTCTGCTCATTTACATGGCTTGAAAAAGATTTTGAAAGCTTTGGGGGGGGAAAGACAGAGGGGGGGGGGTTTGTCTGGTTGTTTATCCTCCTTTTTTGTCTCCTCTTTTTTGCAATCCAGATTTTCTAGCTGCTGCCAAGGGGGCATTTCAGCCTGTCCTAAAGCCCCATCCTCTTCACCGGGAGGTCAGCCTTGTCTTTCCTGGCCTGCGATGCTGCTACTTTTTAAAATATTTGCTCGGATATCTCCTCTTTCGCCTCTGACGGCTAGTATCACCCTTATCTCTGCAGGCGCAACTTCGTCCATCTTTCCTTCCTTCCCCCCCACCCCATCACCCACCCCAGACTGATGAGATGTCCAAACTCCCCCAGACTTTTGCACTGTGAAATGCCACCTTTTTCCGACCACTGCAAAGCTTCGGTGGGTTGCCTGGGTTTGGTTTTGTTTTTTCAAATGAACAAATGCTCTTTTTTTATAATATTACCCCACTTTAAAACTGTGGGGTGCACCTTCTCCGGCGTCTGTTTCACTCCCTTGTGAAACAAGGTTTAGGTTTAGTGTGTGGTTTAGGAAGCCATATCGTGTGATCCTAATCAGTTCTTATCCAACTGCGAAAGAGGACTGGAATGTTTCTTACTACTTTAGGGATTTTTTTATTTCCCTCTCTGGTTGAGCCTAGCGCTTCGGGATGGACTTTGAAAAACCAGGAGCGAGAGAGGAGTCCAAACGGATCTGTTCTGCTCTGTCTCGTCCGATCATCGCGTCTCCGTTACGTCGTACCCCAAAAAAAAAAAAAAAAAAAGACACCACAAAAATTGCCAAGGGAACCCCACTGTTTGGGGACTTCATCCTTTCCTTCTTGGCTCTTGCACAACCCGTCAGCCAAGACGCAACCTGATGTGTAAACCTTTTGCAAACTCTAAAGGAAAAACAACAACAGTACGTCTCATGTCTCTGTGTGCAAAATGTGTGTAAAAAGAGAAAAGTCAGCGTAAAATTCAAAAATGTTTTTGCAAACTTGGCGGTTTTAACATGGGCGGTGGGTGGAATCTCAACATGCTGGTTGGGGGATTCTGTGAGTTGAGATCCACCCATGTTGGCTGGGGAATTCTGGGAGTTGAAGTCCACAGGTCTTAAAAGTTGGCCAAGGTTGGACACCCCTAATCTGAAACGTCTGTACTTGGAAAGGAAGGTAGAATTTGGTTTTATTTTTTCTCCCAGCCCATCGGCCTGGAGCCGAGGGGCCCCGCAGCCTAGTCCAGTATTAGAAACCTGGCAATTCCCACCCATCACCCCTTTAAACCCCCCGATAGCAGAAAGGTAGCTTGCAAAGGTAGCAGGCAAATTGGAATGAAAGCCTCCTCCTTTTCAATCCAGGCAGATCTCTTTGCCTTTTCAAACAGGAAAGCATTTCGGTTTGAAGGACATTTATCGTGTCCTACAGCGAAGCCGAAGGGACTTGGCAAGTTCGGTTCCTTCCGGATTTCGCCAAAAGCTGCTTTGCTGGGAAACATCCCTCTCCTTTTAATGTCTCCGCCATCACGACAGGGTTTCCATTGGCTCTCTTTTTTTCTACCTGTTGTAATGTCATCTTTAAACCTGTCCAGTTGGCACTGGGAAAAGGAAAAAATCTAACCATTAAGGATACAGGGCCGTAAAATTATTTAAAAACAAGGTTGACTCAGCCTTCCGTCCTTCCGAGGTTGGTAAAACGAGGACCCAGATTGTTGGGGAGCAAGAGGCTGACTCTGTAAACTGCTTAGAGAGGGCTGGAAAGCACTGTGAAGTGGTCTATAAGTCTAAGTGCTATCGCCTTGCCTTCCTTCCTTCCCCCCACCCTCCCTCCCTTTTAACTTTCCTTTCCTTTCCTTTCCTTTCCTTTCCTTTCCTTTCCTTTCCTTTCCTTTCCTTTCCCAGTGATTAGAATGCAGTATCGCAGGCTAATTCTGCCGACTGCCAGCGGTTCGATCCCGAATGGCTCAAGGTTGACTCAGCCTTCCATCCTTCCGTAAAATGAGGACTCAGGTTGTTGGGGGCAATAGGCTGATACTGTTAGCCGCTTAGAGAGGGCTGCAAAGCACTGTGAAGCAGTATAGAAATCTAAGTGCTATTGCTATTCCAGGTGGAAATGCACAATTGGGACGTTTGAGGGTCTGTCTTAGCCTGTTCCATCTTTTTTGTTTTGTTTTGTTCCTACGTTTCTGTGTGCATGATACTGTCGGGCGCCTTGCTGTTGTCGTACGTGATGCCATCTTCTCCCTTGCCACCTGAGTGTGCTTTGTATCCAGTTACCAGTTGTATGTGAACCTCTAATTAAAGGAACTGGGAAGGTTTGCTCACCGTCTTCGTTTCTTTGCAAAGGCATGCCGGGAACCGGATCGGAAATGCCCCGGGGCCTCTTTTTAACCGGTGTCCATTTCCTTTGGTGGGCTTCGTTGGGTTCAACTTTCCCTGGCACTCCCTAGATGGTTTTTTTGCAAATATAGCTAGTTCCCACGTAACTTTTTCTTCGCCAGTCAAAAATAATCAAGGTGTCAACTTGCAAAACATTCCTGGTCTGCTCTCGAGTTGCCATGGGGAGGAAAGTGGGGGAGGACTGACGGAAGCAGTTCAGCAGCCACGTTCAAAAGCACATTCCATGCATACCTTCTTCAAGGTTGGAGCTCAGATTCCCAGAGCCGGGCATGTGAGGCGTGGTTTCTACAGTTTGCGAAAGTGTCTCATTGGAGAATGTGATTTACGACACAGAGGAGTGGGGGAAACAGGATCAGAATGGAGCAGTAAATTACGTGCGGCAGAGTTGACTTCACCTGGGAAGTTGTTGACATGTTGCTCCTAATACATAACTGGATTTCTTTTGAAACTTGGCTCGAGGCTCATGAGTTAATTAGGGCATCCGTCGGAACCCCGACACAGGGTGGGTTTCAAACAAAGGGAAGTCTCTTTGTTTTAAGCACTCTCTGTGCCTCAGATCAACTCATGACAATATCTTGGAAACTTTTGGTATTGGTAAGGACGCAGAAACAGAAGGATGGCGCATTTGCAGCTTCTGCTACACCACTGAGGCCAAGCTGGAAAGCAGGCTAACAACTTGGATCTTGAGTGATGATTATTATTCGTGGATAAAATAATTTCATTGGTGTTGGGGGCAGGCCTTTCTTAATTTGAGAAGCCATCGCTTCTTCCGGTGCATCACCAGGTGGTGGCCTATCCTTATCCGGAATTCAAACATGCCAGAAAAATCCGGAAAACACACCCCACTTCTGAGCAGCTCTCCTCCTCCTAACTGAACAGAGGATGCCATCAATCCACTAAGGTCGTTTAGAAGACTGCTTTAATTAGTTAAATTAGCTACATCAGCACCCCGTACAAAGCATTTCCAGTTGGACAGCTGACAGTATTGATTGCTTGGACAATTCTTCTTTTAGCTTGGCGCTTGCAGTTTTGAAAAAAAGAGAACGATGCATGCAAAGGATACAATCCAGCCAAATAAAAAAAAAAAAAAGAACATTCGGAGAGTTTCAAAGGAAGAATATTAAATCTGCCTTTAGCGGGTGCTTTGGAAACCAGCATAATTTCGGCGCCTTTAGCTCTGCAGGACCGAATGCTTTGCAGAATTTTAAACACACACTTGACTATACCATATTTTCTCTCTCGCGTGCTTCTGTTTGATTTTCCCTTCGGGGTACATTTAGCCCAGGCGGCTCTGTTCCAAGAACGGATTAATAATTAACTGCTTGTAATGGGAACAGAGTTTACATAAGCTAGCTCAGCAGCTGTTTGATTGCCAAAGGACGCTAAGAATTGGCCGGTGCGTGTTCCACTGGGCCTGTGGGTAACCCAGTTTTTGCATTGGTAGGGCAAGAGTGGAAACGGGAGGAATTGGGAAGGCGGTGGGGTGGGGGAGGAGGAAATCTCTTGCAAGGTTATGTGCAAATGGCACAAAGTGGCTATCCAAGAAGGAATGATGGACAAGGCTTTGAATGCTCTCTGGCCAAAGGAGGAGGAGGAGATGGATGGAAGAAGAGAAGGAAAAAGGAGGATGGAAGATAAAAGAAGAATGAAAGAGAAGGAGCAAGAGAAAAAATAAGAATAGAATAGAAGGAAAGAAGGAGAGGAAAAGGAGAAGAATGAAAGGAAGAGAAGGGGAAGATGGAAGTGAAGAAGCAAGGAATATAATAGAAGGAAAGAAGGAGAGGAAAAGGAGAAGAAGGAAAGGAAGAGAAGGGGAAGATGGAAGTAAGAGAAGGAGAAAGGAAAGAAGGAAAGCAAGAGAAGATGGAAGGAAAAGGAGATGAATGAAAGGAAGAAGGAGTAAAGGATGGAAGAAAGGAGGAGAAATAAAAATAAAAATAGAAGAAGGATGGAAGGAAGAAGAAAAGGAAGGAGGAGGAGGGAAAGAGAAGGAGAGAAATTAAATGAAACCTGCAGCAACCAATGCAGAATTAAGCTAGCAGCTCAGGCATAGAGAGTAGGCTTTGCCAGACCTCCTCCTTACGAGCTTAGGAAGCTACAATGCCGTCCTTTGCCTTTCTTGCGAGCAGTCAAATCCCACATCAGGGCCGAGCAACTGGCAATCTTCCAGACATTCTCTGAGCTCCAACCAACTGGGGAGGACCAACCTTCTCCCACAGCCAAAAAACCCAGAATCGGCCCTCTGGAAACCCTAAAACAGCTCTTTCAACCTTTCCCCGACTGGCCGGGAAGCCACTGCACCCTTAAAAAGGTGAGCTGAGTCACCGAGGCAGTCGGAGAACTGGGCCAGGAGGCCTCATTCCAGATTCCCCTGAAGCTTTTGGGCCTCCTTGTTTCGTGTGTGTGTGAGTGGCGGAGTGCCAGGTGGATAGAAGGAGACCCTGCGTTCTGTTCTCCTCCTGCAGCCGGACCAGGGAGAGGATGAGTCATTCTCCCTCCTGGTCGGGAGCAGCTGCGGGTAGCCGTCTCTGACGGAGGGATTGCATTGCTCTTTTTCTCAGCGTGATGGGGAAGTGGTTCCTTTGCTCAGCTTCCCTCCCAGATCGCCAAAATACGGAACGAGGGAGACCGGCGGCCTCTTGAGCTGCAAGGAATCCCATGGAAAGCGCCCGCCCAACGGTCAAAAGCAATTTGTCGGTTTTTTTCTCCTGCATCCTCCTCTCTCTCTCTCCCTCTCTCTCTTTTTTCCCCCCCCAAGAAAAACCTGGTAGAATTACATTCCTTAACCTCGACCGGACGGGGAGAGCTGAAGAAGAGCAGCTAGAGTGACCCCTGGGGAAAATCAAGGAGCCCTTGGGGCGGAAGGGGCGGGGGAGAGACCCTCGGGCAACTGTGGCCTCTGCCTGCCTTCTGGCACCCGGACATGGCTCGTTGGGGCAAAACCTTTGCAAACAGCCAGGAGATCATCTTTGTCGTTTTCGGGGGTCTGTCCCGTTACTGCAACATCCCCATTTTCATCTGAAAGGAAAGTCCATCGCCCCGAGTTGCTTGCTGCAAAAGGAGAAGATGATACAGGTTAGGGCAGGGGTCTCCAAACTTGGCAACTTTCAAGACTTGTGGATTTCAACTCTCCAGAATTCCTCAGCCAGCAAAGCTAAGCTGGCTGAGGAATTCTAGGAGTTGAAGTCCACAAGTCTTAAAAGTTGCCAAGTTTTGGAGATCCCTGCGTTAGGGGGAGCTCGCCAGAGACAAAGGGAAGTCCTATTTAGCTGCCCTCCACCGTTCCCACCTACCCAGGGATTCCCCGAAGACGGCAAACTCCAGAGGGTGGATTGATTTCCTTGAAAGCTATTAGGTTTCCAGTGGCAGTGAAAATAAAGGGAGAATTGAATTGACGTCTGTCAATCAGCAGTGTTGCACCCCGCACTTTCGGAAATTTGATTTTGCTAAGACTGATGTTCGGGGCATCAAAGGTGCTTTTTCCAAAAAGGGCAACTGGACTTTTGTTTTTCCTCGAAGAGGTTTTACTTCTCATCCAAGAAGCTTCCTCGGTTCTGACAGAAGCTCTCTTCTTCCTTCCATCAGAACGGAAGAAGCTTCTTGGATGAGAAGCAAAACCTCTTCGAGGAAAAAACAAAAGTTCCAGTTGCCTTTTCGGAAAAAGCACCTTTGGGACAACCAAGTGACTTGGGTGACTGAGACTCTCCATAGACACGACGGCTCAGGGTGTTTTGAAGGGCAGATATGGAGACGGAAACCAAGTGTCTCGTCTGAGGAAATTTCAACAATATGGGCCATGAAATGAGAACTTCCGAAGAAAAAAATAGCCGGTTTTTAGCTAGGAAGTCCATGACCCCCATCCTGTCCAAACAGGCAAGCTGCATCCAAGCTTGTTGTGGTAATAGAAAGTCACTCACCTTGTTTATTTCTTTATGCCTGTCTTTCGTGACGATCTCCTCCAGGATCTCTCCGTCGCCTTTAATAAGTCTGCAAGAGAAACAACTTGACTTGCCCAAGCAATAGATGTTATCCGTAAACATGTATCATCATCATCTTCATTTAACAGCCCTATAATCCCTTGCAGGGTGGAGTCTGGGCAACTGAATGGAGCTAGCAGAATGTTTTAATGGCCGGATACCCTTCCTGTCGCCAGTACAGAGTTTTGTTCAGCAGATATATTCTCCCAGTGTGCCCAGAGAAAGAAATATCTGCCTCTACCCAGGATCGAACTCACAGCCTCCTGATTGTGAGATGAGAGCTCCACCTCTAGGCCACCACACCAGCTTTCTTCTAAATAAGCTCAGGGAAAGTACTTAATTCTACAGATTTTGTAAAATTATGACAGGGAAGGAATTGAGCGGTGCAGTGGCCTAGACATGGAGCTCTCGCCTCACAATCAGGAGGCTGTGAGTTCGATCCTAGGTGGTGGCAGATATTTCTCTCTCTGGGCATAAGTAATTATCTGCTGCGAACTCTGCATTGGCGACAGGAAGGGCATCCGGCCAGCAAACACTCCGCTCCATTCAGTTCCCCCAACTCCACCCCGATGCAAGGGATTACGGGATCATTAAAAGACGAAGATTACAGGGAAGGAATCCCCATTCAACCCAGCCGCCCTGCTCCTACCTCATGCGGCCTGTTTCGGGGTCGAGGACTTTCCGTATAACGCTCTGGCGGGCGTCCCATTCCTCTTTTGTCATCGGCTTCATGGCCTGGATGCGGAATTTCTGCTCGTCCGTGAGGGCTGAAAGAGGAACCTCCGTCAGAAAAGAAAGGATGCTATTTAACTCTTCCACATAGACGATGCTCTGCGTTTTACCCCACAGGGAGAAAGGACCCAGGTTTTTCAGTCTGCATGGGGAGGGAAAAACCCTGTTCATCATGTAGAAGGGGAAGGGAGGAAAAGGAAGGAAAGGAAAGGAAAGGAAAAGGAAGGGAACAGAGGCAGAAAGAAGGAGAAAGGGAAAAGGGAAGGAAGGAAGGAAGGAAAGGAAAAGGACACGCAGAAAGGGGAAATGGAAAAGGAAGGGAGGGAAGGAGGGGGAGGGAGAAGGAAAGGAAAAGGAAGGGGACAGAGGCAGAAAAGGAGAAAGGGAGGGTGGGAGGAAAGGAAGGGAGGAGAGGGAGGGAGGAGAGGGAGGGAGGGAGGAGGAAAGGAAAGGGACAGAGAAAAAAAGAATGGGAAAGGGAATAGGGAGGGAGGGAAGAAAGGAAGGAGGACCTGTTTTATGTTATGAAAGCCTCTCAATTGTTCCTCCAACTCTTTTTTTTTTTGGAGAATTTTTTTCCAGGCTTGTTTTAACAGAGTTTACCAATGCCAGCCTTACCAGGTCCGGAATCCGAGCCAGCCTCCTTCTGCCACTGGTCCAGCGAAGGCCCGGGGGCCTCTTCCTTCTTACTTCCCCCCTCCTCTTTTCCCTTCTCTTTCTTGGCTTTCTTCTTCTTCTTTTTCTCTTTTCGTTTTTTCCGCTTCTTGTCTTTCCCTTTGGACGCCTTCTTCCTCCTCTGCTTTTTCTTTTCGGATTTGGCCTTTTCGTCGCCAGACTCGTCCGAAGAGGCACTGGAAGAGGAGGCCGATTTGGAAGAGGAGGAGGAAGAAGAGCCGGTCTCGGAGGAAGAGGAGCTGGCCTTCCTCTTCCTTTTCTTCTTCGTTTTCTTCTTCTTTTTCACTAGAAGCCAACATGGGACAGAAAATGAACAGGGGCTCCAGAGGACAATCGTCCCCAACCTGGATTAGAAATCCAGGAGATGTGATCCCACCGGCTACGTTTATTATCGTGTCGCAACAGAACCACAAAAAATCATCACAAGGGGAGGAGACGAAGCTGCGACTTCCAAATGAACGTTGGTGAAAAATGGAAGAAGGATGGGGACCTCTCCTCACCCTTCCATCTTGGTTCCCTGGCAGTTCAGAGAAGGGGTCCTCCTTGGCTTTGACTCGGTAAAATTAAAGCTAGTTAAAAACACTATTCTCTTTGCCAGTCCTACCCAGACCCAACCTGTCATGGAGACTATGCCTGAACGGAGCGAGCTGGGGAACTACCATAACTTCTTAAAACAGTTTTCTGCAACCCTACAAATAAGATAATCGGTAAACACTCCTTAAAACACTGTTTCTCAACCTCAGCCCCTTTAAGGTGGGTGGACTTCAATTCCCAGAATCCCCCCACCCCTTTTCAGGCTGCCTTAAAAGCATGCCTGCAGACAGCGAAAACCGACATTCAGCCTACTATTGCATCTGCCACCACACCTGAGAGACCAAGCTTTCCTGTTTCAGATGTTAAATTCCTCAAGTTCCTAGTCCTGGTGGAACTCCTGGTGTTGTGGCCCCTTCTGAGCATCTTTCTCCACCCGTTATGCAGTTCTGGGCTCAACAGCCTCTTATCCAATCATTCCTAGGCAGCATCTCTTCTCCCCAAGTTCCTTCTCACGTCCCATCACACCTCGCATGGAGAAAGACTGTTGCGGCCAGCGGATCTGGCAGCAGATTCGGAGAGTGAGGAGGTTGGGGGGGAACATGGGCCAGTCCTGGAGTCTGGGGAAGGCTCTGATGAGGGCTCTGCGTCGGAGGCAGAGAGGGAGCCAGGGCCGTCTGACAGTTATCAGCTGCCTTCGGAGTCGGATGCCAGTGGGGCGGAAGAACAGCTGGAGCCTGTTCCCAGTGTGCGCATGCGCAGAGCTGCCAGAAGGGAACAGCTAAAGAACAAGGGTCGACTCAGGAGTAAAGCCACAGGTGGATGATAAATGGCCCCTCCCAGAGGGAATAAAAGGAGCAAAAGGGGAGTGGAGTTTGCAGGAGACAATTAGTTTGCTTAATGAGTTCGTGAGTCTAAGAGACTCCTTGCCACATTCTGAAGATACCGGCCCGGCAGCTCTCCAAGCCAGATAAAGTCTGTGGCTGTATATTCACCCTTGAAAGACTTTGCTGGATGTGAATGAGAGGAATTCACAGTCACTTAATAAAAAGGGGTTTTTGTCGGGGTAAGGAGTCTGCATCGTGATTTTGGAACGCCTAGGTCAGAGGTTTTAAGGAAGGGAAAACCGGCTTGGCTTACCAAGTCAAAGTCAAGTTCCCTGACCCTGCCAGGGAGGGAACCAAGATGGAAGGGTGAGGAGAGGTCCCCATCCTTCCTCCATCTTTCAACAAGGCTCATTTGGAAGCCGCAACCGTGCATTGGTTAAGATTCACAGCCATACAAACCAGAGCTGCGATTTTGGGAAAATGTGGAGTAGTTTTCTTTTTCCTCACCTTCTTTGGAAGAGGATAAACTCGGCCTGAATTCCTGGGGTTCGGCTTCTTTTTTGCTTGCCGGGGATCGGCTTCTCCTCTCGCGGGAATCTTTGCTGCTCTTCCTCTTTTTTTTATCTTCCTCCTTCTCTCGTCGGCTCCGGGAATCACTTCGGCTCCTCCTGCGTTTCTTAGCCTGGCTGTGAGCCATCTTGCTCCTTGGTCCTGTTTCAGACAGAGGGAATGCTTTTTTAACACCCCCCCCCCCCCCGGCAGAATAACCGTCACCATTGCAGCCCTCTAGGAATGCCTTATTTGTAAAGATGCAATATATAAAATAAAAAAGTATAAAATAAAATGTAAAGGAAGAGCGCAGTGGCACAGTGGTTAGAGTGCAGTAGTGCAGGCTCCTTCTGCTGACTGCCGGCTGCCTGCAATTTGGCAGTTCGAATCTCACCAGGCTCCAGGTTGACTCAGCCTTCCGTCCTTCCCAGGTGGGTAAAATGAGGACCCAGATAGTTGGGGAAGCAAGAGGCTGACTCTGTAAGCCGCTTAGAGAGAGCTGGAAAGCACTGTGCAGCGGTATATAAGTCTAAGTGCTATTGCTATTGCTAAAATATGTAAAATATAATAAAAAAATATAACAATGGCCCACTCCTGCTATTGCTCTCCAATTAAAACTTTCCTCTATTTTTTTTTAAAATGGAATTCTCATCTTGTAGATCTTTAATATTTTTTTTTAAAAAGCCATTTTTTCCCCAGTTTCACTTAATCACTGGATTAATTTCTATTTCTTTTTAAAGGTATTTTGTGGCCATGAGTTCCACAGGGCAACTGACTGTTATGTTAATTGCATCTGGTGTATAAAATATTTAGGTGGCCCAACAGACTTTCTTGCAAGTTTACGATCACAGAAGGGAAACACATGTCCTTCTGGAAAGAGAACGTACATTATTTTTCTTTTAAACTGGTTAAGATTTAAAGAGAGAAGCAGAGGGACGGAAGGACCCCAACTGAATTGATGCAAAAGCAACAAAATTGATGTAATTTTATTCCTTTAGATTTTATTTCTTTAGGAATAGTCACTTTATTCTTAAGGGAAACTGCTCCCCATGTTTTTCCAGCAATTTGTACTCAAATCTTTATAGTATATTAAATATTCTTCCTTTTCTACTGAATAAGACTCAGAAAAACCCGCAGCTTGAGCACTGGTCCTTTAAGAAAAACCTCCCTTTCCTACCTGTCATTTAAACCACCTTCGGCCAATCCGCGTGCAACCCCTGCCTTTTATAAGCCCGCCTCCGCCTAAGTCGCCCGCTTGGGGCGCATGTGCACCAAAGACGAACCTGCCCCGCTTTTAATGGATCCGAATTCGCCCCATTGTCTGACTTACCGACTCAGGTAAGCAGGCTCGCCGGTGGGGCGGAGGAGAAGACCCGGCACGGCTTGAGGAGCGAAGCCCTCGTTAAAGCGGCTTCTCCGCACCATCCGCGGACGTCAGCTGCCTCGGGAAGCGAACGCAGCCCCCCCTCCCGCCGCAACGGTGTCCGTCCGCTAAACTGTGGCAGCCACTTCCGGTTGGTACGTTCCTAGGTGGGTCCGGTGGGGAAATCTGAGCCTGCGCACTTTGGTTCCCACATCGGTTATAATGTATGCGACCCGAAGGCAGGAAGCGTTTCCTTCCCATTAATACAGTGTTTCTCAACCTTGGTAGCTTGAAGATGGGTGGACTTCAACTCCCAGAATCCCCCAAGCCAGCAACACTGGCTGGGGGATTCTGGGAGTTGAAGTCCATCCATCTTCAAGCTTCCAAGGTTGAGAAACACTACATTAAGAGATATTATTTATTAAATTTATTTTATTACATTCCTATGTCGCCCATCTCCCTTCACTCCACGTTTTTTTATTTAATTCACGTTAATTTATTTAATTTGTTCTCTTTCGAGATTCCTGTAGCCGTTGGCTTTCTGGCTACCAGAAGTTTTATAAATAGGGAGATTTTGCATTCCAAATTGGAGGCTATTCTAACTGGGAAGGAAAGGTCCTTATTGAAGAACAAAGCATTCAAAATACGATTTTTGAGCTCTTGATTTAAAAAGGGTGTTTAGCTGTTATGCTGGAGAGATACCATCTAAATAGGGCTGATATTGGGTGGGATTTGAAGATGAAGAGAGACCAGGGGTGAAATCCAGCAGGTTCTGGAGAACCGGTAGCGGAAATTTTGAGCAGTTCGGAGAACCGGCAAATGCCACCTCTGGCTGCCCCCAGAGTGGGGTGGGAATGGCGATTTTGCAATATCCTTTCCCCAGGAGTGGGGAGGGAATGGGGATTTTGCAGTATCCATCCTCTGCCATGCCCAACAAGCCACGCCCACAGAACCGGTACTAAAAACATTAGGATTTCATCACTGAGAGAGACTAATAAAAATTGGCATATACAAACGGGGAGCACCTTACTCACCGTCACACTGATGGTGTTGCCTAGTTGGACCCTGAAACGTCTGCAAGAAAACTCTATAGAGAGCACCAAGGATCCCACAGTCCTCCTTCTCCAACCCACTTCCTTCTAGCACTGATGAGGTTGCCTAGCTGGGCAATGAGACGCCTGCAAGCAAAAGTGCCATGCACCCACCCAGGACTGCACGGAAAAGAGACTATGGATGCCTTAAAGTCGGATTTTGAAAATTTATTAAAATCCAGGTGAAAAGTTCTCCCTCCGTCGTCTTTCTATGTTAAGGAGCAAACATCTGTGGCCCCAGGTGGGCTGCCCTCCAAAATCCTAGTGAAACCGTCTCCAAATCCGTCTGCTTCAACGAGGTCAGGCTCTCTATTGCACATGGGGCAAAGCTGGTTGCGGACAGCGGATGATCGCATCCACATAATCAGGTTTCGGCGCTCGCCAGAGGCGATGGGCAGTGCCCCGTGTAGCTGCCCTCCGCGATGGAACACTCCGTAGAACAGCACGTGTTCGACCTCAAGGTAATTTGGCACAGGCTTGGCACCCTTGAAAAGAGTGGGCAAAGATCACCAGGTTAAGAACTGTTTCAGCAGCTGTGGTCTTCAAATCAAGGCAGTGGCTAAGACACCCAGCTAGAAAGCAGGAGACGGAGAGTTCTAGTCCTGCTTAAGCACGGAAAACCGGCTGGGTGACTTTTGGCCCAATGGCCAGCAGATGATGAGTTCTACTCTCATCTTAGGCACAGAAACCAGCTGGGTAACTCTGATCCAGTCACACACTCTCAGCCCAACCCACTTCACAGGGTGGTTGTTGGGGAAACTAGGAGGAGGAAGGGGTATTAGGTATGTTTGCTGCTTTGAGTTATTTCTAAGAATAATAAAGGAAAGATATAAAGAAAATAATCAAAAGTGATAGCCATTGTACACACAGGTGATTATAGCTTTAACAATACATATTCATACATACATATATACATACATACATACATATTCTGTTTTTTGACAGAAAAACACTTAATCTCTCCCCTGGCTCAAGCTGATGAAGGGAGGAGAACTTGTGGCTCAGAGGTTAATACAACTGCCTAATATGCAGGCAGCCCAAATTCAAATCTGAGTAAAGGTATGGCTAGCTGATGAGAGCTAAATACCTTGAGTTTGGCTAACTTTTTATAAAGCCACCAGATCTCAAACCCGTCCTATAGTACTTAATTATCCCATCTCAACTATGCATTGTTGATGGGGGAAAAAAAGATTACGATCAATTGTACGAAATTTGTATTTTAAAAGAGGCACCTGTCTAAATTCCGCGAAGTAAAGGCTCCCTTCGGTGAATTCTTTCCCCAGGCAAACATTGAGAGTCACTTCCGCGTTGTCGTAATGAGTGTGCAAGTCCAAATCTTCATGCAGTGCATATTTCACCACAAAAGCTTTGTGGCTGTCCAAGCAGCTCCCTCCACAGTCTGGGTAAAGCAACGCTGTCAGGGGTTGCAAATATTTCTCTCGCAGAGGTGTAAGAAAAGTTTCGTCCAGTCCAAGTTCATTCAAAAGCACCTGCCATAAAATGTGAACGAGAAAGGAAAGGACAGAAAATGAAAGGGAGAAAGGAAATATGAACCTTCTAGCAGAAGATTCAAGTCCCATTTTTTTCAAGGGCTTAAAAAAATGCTTTTTATTATGTCAAGTATTAGCAATGTAGCATTAATAATTGTTTCGTATTAAGCAAGACAGGATAGTGTGCAAGTCACCCTGTTCCCTCTAACGTTGAGAAAGTACATTTAACAAAACTAATTCCCACATCATGGTTTCCTGTCACATCCCCCATTTTTGCCATCTACAAGATGCAAATCTCACCCCGTAGTTATTCATAGAATTGGGTCTCCCCTTGGGCATCTCAGACTGTTCAAAATGTTCCAGCTCCTCAACAAAAGCTTCGCAGAATTCCTTGGTGAATATTGGCAATCGGTAGATTCTCTTATCTGAAGTAGAAGAAAGTAACCAGAGAAGGGAGTGAAGAAATTCACTTATCCTAGCAGGAATAAATATATTTTCCAGCTGATAAAATAAACTAGTCCATTTTTTTTCTTTTATAGTTAAAGCTTAGGCTTTTGTGGGTAGAATGCCATAATTCAGGATTTTTAAAATTTATTTGCATATAAAATAATGAATTTCCCAAGCTGAATGGAACTTTAACAGCAAGAGTGAGAAAGATTCATCTGTGCATGAGAAGCGGAGCCTTTCCTGAGTCAAACAGTAGGTAAGCTCAGCCTGCTAGATCTATAGCCTCTTTGCAGGCTACAGATAAAAGAACACCTACCGGTAATTTTACTTGATAAGGATTCCACATGGTGCAGGAGTCCCTGGAGATCAGCATTTTGGGATGTGCAGTACTTGACGGTTTCTAAAAATTCCGGGTTAAAAAATGATTCCTACCATAGCAGGTGGGAGAAGAGGAGAGAACAAGAGAAACAGAATTGAACAGAATAAACGCTACTTTTGATTAACTGGCCTATAACTTGCATCAGATTTTTTGGGTTGCTGCCAGTGCTCTTAACCCTAGGGACTACGTAGGAGCAGGTTGCAAGGCTGCATCCTCCCTGCTGCCCAGGTAAATTATCCCTCTACCTCAATCACAGGTAGAACAATTTGGTATCAACAACATCTAGATTATGAGGTTTTCTCTTTGTCAGAAAAGGCTATGAAGCCTCAAGTTAGTCTCACTTTGCTTCGTAATTTGCATAAGTCCCCTCCTCTTCCTCCGAGTCCTCTGAGCATAAACTGATGTGCAAACACAACGAAGCACATCCTTTACCTGTAAAATATATAGCTGTGGGTGCTTTGGTTTGTAATTCTGAGAGATGATTGCTTTTCTTTCTCTGGACAGATGGTCCAATTCCTTTCTCCTCTGCACTTCTTTTTCAACCTGCAACAATTCAATCCAATTGTTTACAAACTCTTAATTAAGATATACTTAAAACAGATACAAGGGAGATTTCCGCCTCGCTTTCATGTTTACAGAAATAGCGAGGGGGGGGGGGGGTGTCTCATAAAATTCAAAAAGCGCCGGACCAGAAACTCGGTGTCTGTGAGTTCTAGTTCACATAAATCTGTGGGTTATGGGTGATTTTTGGTCAGAGTCTCTCTCGCCGCCCAACACCCCCTCCCCGAGGGATAGTGTGCAGAAAATAAGAGGCAAGAAAGGATTTTGTACATACTGCTTTGAACTATACAAAAAAGGGCAGGATACAATTCTAGAATCATAACCATCTTCCAGTTGTGTGGTTCTTTCAAGCTAATATATGGCAATAATACTATGGAACAATCCACAATTGTTCAGAATAATAACAATAAGACTCAGATTCCACAACGGTATAATTCTTCCAGCTGATATATAATTATATAAGCATGTATATATACATACTACATATCAACATGCCTCACTAGATACGGATATACTTTTTAAGAATTATGCTGGTGTAATTATTCCAGCTAATACAGAGCAACAATACTACTGTGGAGTAATCCACAATGGTATGGTTTTTCAAAATAAGGTAATCCTGACATTCCAGTTCAGTGCAAATCTTCCAGGTGATACATAATTACATAGGTAGGCTCTGTGTGTCTGTATACATAAACATACATCTACTCTCTGTGTATGTATGTATATGTGTGGAAGGAAGGAAGGAAGGAAGGAAGGAAGGAAGGAAGGAAGGAAGGA